>JAKRSK010010261.1:0-467500 GCA_029891615.1 Natrix natrix natrix | reverse complement strand
ACAAGAAGCAATGGGTGGAAACTAATCAAGGAGAGAAGCAATTTAGAACTGAGGAGAAATTTCCTGACAGTGAGGACAATTAATCAGTGGAACAGAAGTTGCCTCCAGAAGTTGTGAATGCCCCAACACTGGAAGTCTTTAAGAAGATGTTGGATATCCATTTGTCTGAAACGGTATAAGGTTTCCTGCAGGGGGTTGGACTAGAAGACCTCCAAGGTCCCTTCCAACTCTGCTATTGTATTGTATTGTATTGTATTTCAGGGGTCAAAAGAAAATAAGGCCCTGTCTTATTTTCGGGGAAACACGGTAATTCTGGTGTCCAGCTCATAGACTTTCTGGGCCTCTCTGATAAGTCACTGTGTGGGAACAAGATGCTACCCCAGATACCACTTTTGGTGTCCAGCAAGACTGTGGTTCAGCATCCCCACCACGCCAAAGGGCCCTAAACTTTATTTTGTTGGAACCCCCCCCCCCCCCGGGGAGGGAGGGGGCGCTAAAAAGTTCCAGACATGAAGCAGGCTGCAGGGCTCCTTCAACCCAGTCCCAGGGACCACATTCCCCCCCCCTCCCGTCTCCCAGTCCTATTCAGCTCAGCTTCTCCAGATGGCCAAGTGGGTGAAACAATGGCTAAAGACGCTGGAGCAGCTGCCCCACAGAAAAGCCGGCAGCCGGCACACAGCCTCACATTGCCAAGCCGAGATGCAGGGAGGCCTAGGAAAGGAAGGCCAGGCCGACAGAATGGGGGAAGAAAAAAAGTTTGTGGCTTTGGAGTTTTTACTAGGGATGGCCCAATAAGAGGCAAAGACCCTGGACCGTCTTTGCCACGGAAAAGGCACATTTGATCTCTTAAAACTTTCCATAAAACAATAAACGGAAGTCCTGAAATTGTACACTGCCCAGAGTCCCTCCGTGAGGGAGATGGGCAGTTTTTAAATATGATAAGAGAGAGAGATTCATGGATGGATAGGTGGATGGAGATGGAGATAAATAATTGAAGATCGATAAAGATAGAACGAGATACGTGAGAGATAGATAGAGATAGCGATAGATGGATGGATGGATGGATGGATGGATGGGTGGATGGATAGGTGGATAGATAGATAAGAGATAGATGGGGAGACAGACAGACAGACACATATATACATAGATACAAAGATATGGATAAGGGATGGACAGATAGAGATGTAGATAAATAACTGAAGGTAGATAAAGAGAACTAGATATGTGACAGATAGACTGAGATAGCGATGGATGGATGGATAGAGATAGATAGACTGATAGAGATAGATAGACGGATAGAGATAGATGGACAGACAGACAGATAGATAGCCAGACAGACAGACAGATACATAGATATGGATAATGGATGGATGGATGGATAGATGGATAGAGACAGACAGACAGACGGATGGATGGATGGATGGAAGGGGGGAGGGAGGGAAGGAGGGAGGGAGGGAGGGAAAGAGAGACAGGTAGATAGAATCAAAAAGACAATATTCAGTTTAAACAATCAGGCTTCAAGATCTCAAGATTGTAGAAAGAAGAACAACTCAAATTTCAAAAGTTTCTATTATGCTAGGAGTATTACAGGATTGGGGAGCAGTACTCATTCAAAACCTGAGATTATTTTGATTATTTTTGCATTCCTTGCTTTAAAGCGGGACTTTTTAAAAAATAAATAAATAAACTGTTCAAAAGCCCCCAATGAAACCTCCATGCCCAAACTGGATTTGATTCGAACCCCATACATAGAACAAGAATAACCCCAGAATAAGGTCTACGTGCAAATCAGCCATCAATGAAAGGCCCAGGATGAGGTCAAGGCTTCCCCGAAGATTGATTGATTGGCAGCAGGCCGAAGAGAGTAGCAGTGAGGATTGGTGAAAGTCGAAAGAAAAAGAAAAGAAAGCATTTTCTCAGATATATCAAAGGAACAAGCACATTTTGCCTACTGCATTCCACCTAATGTGCTAACTGCCCATCATTTCTCTACACAAAGTGGCCCCTTGGTGTCCCTCCGTTCATGTCCTCCGTCTCAGAAACTTGGAAATATCTTTGGTTATCTGAAGCAAGGCAAATACTGTGCCTGGAAGACAAGCTGAGGAGAAGGAAGCAGAGGAAGGAAGGAAGTTGGGAGAGAGAGAGAGAGAGAGAAAGAAGGGGGGAGAGAGGAGAGAGAGAGAAAGAAGGGGGGAGAGAGGAGAGAGAGAGAGAAGAGAGAGGGGGGGAGGGAGAGAAGAGAGAGAGAGAGAGATGAAAAAAGGAGAAAGGGAAGGAAAGAAGAGAGAAAGACCAGAAAGAAGAAAAGGAAAAGGAAGGAATAAGGAGCAGAGAAAAAGGGAGAAAAAGAAACAGAAAGGGAAGAGCAGAAGTGAAAAAAACAAGGAGAAAACGGAGAGAAAAAAGAAAGGGAGGAAGGGAAGGGAAGAAGTTACAGGAAGGAAGGAAGGAAGGAAGGAAGGAAGGAAGGAAGGAAGGAAGGAAGGAAGGAAGGAAGGAAGGAAGGAATCAGGAAATGAGCCAGGAAGGAGAAAGGAAAGGGAAGAAGTGAGAAAGACAGGAAGGAAGGAGGGAAGGAAGGAATCAAGAAATGAGCCTGGAAGGAGAAAGGGAAGGGAAGACGTTTAGAAAGACAGGAGGGGGGAAAAGAGAAAGGAAGGGAAAGGAAGGAGAAAGGAGCAAAGAAATGGGGGGAAAGAACCAAGAAAGAAACAAGGGAAAGCGGAGAAAAAGACAGGACAGAGTAAAGAGAAAAGAAAGGAAGGAGAACGGTGGGGGGGGGGGGGGGGGCAGAAAAAGAGGGAAACCAGAAAGAAAAGAGAAAGAAGCGCAAAGTAAAGGGAAAGAAGGAAGAGAGAAAAACGTGAGAAGAAGCAAGGAAAGGAAAAGGAAAGGAAAGAAGGAAAAAGAGAGAGAAAAGAAAGAAAAGAAAAAGCAAAGCCACTCACGCAGCAGCGTGCTGAAGGCGACCAAGGCCAGCAGCGCCTGCACAAAGACCCCGAAGCCGTCGAGCAGCGCCCCGGCGCCGCAGCCCTGCGGGCGGATCCTGACGCGCGTCAAGTTGGGCGCCGGGAGCTCGTCGGAAAGCAGCGCCATCCCGGAGCGAAGGCGAGCCCAAAGCGGCGCACCAGCAACAGCAGACGCCGCGATGCTCCCCTCCCGGGAGGCTCCAAAGTAGCGAGAGAGGCTTCCTCGGGGAGGGGCTAATATCGCTGCCCCGGGGGAGGGCGCGGCTCGGAGGGAGGCGGCCCCGCGCAGCAGGAGTTGGGGCTTTGTAGGATTGCGGGGTTCCCCCTCCATTGGATGGCGGGGTGGGGGGCGGCCAGAGGTCCCAGCTGCTTTCAAGGCAAGCCACGAAATTTGGCTTGTTCCCCACGACAGAATCAGAATAGAGCTGGAAGGGACCTTGGAGGTCGTCTAGTCCAACCCCCTGATGAAGCAGGAGATAATCTATACCATTTCAGGCAAGTGACTGTCCAGTCTCTTCTTAAAAACCTCCAGTGGTGAAGCCCCCACAACTTCTGGTGGCAAGTTGTTCCACTGGTTCATTGTCCTCACTCTTAGGAAGTTTCTCCTTAATTCCAGGTTGCTCCTCTCCTTGGTTAGCTTCCATCCGTTGTTTCTTAGTTTTTATTAATAAAGGTTTTATTTTGTTTTATTTTTATACATCTCATTGCATGAATGGTTTGATTCCTGGGTGTCATACAGTTCAATACCAATAAACATAGCAGTATTATTCCTAGTAATGATATTTCATTTTCATGTTTAGTTTTACTAACACAGGGGTGTCCAAACTTGGGAACTTTAAGACTTGTGGACTTCAACTCCCAGAATTCCCCAGCCAGCATGGGGAATTCTGGGAGTTGAAGTCCACAAGTCTTAAAGTTCCCAAGTTTGGACACCCCTGTACTAACACGTTATTTCTACTATCATCCTTCAATTCTAAACCTTCTCATAGTTCTACCATACACTGTATCATCTTGACATCTCTTTTTGCTATTTTCCCCTTCTTACTTCTACCTCTATTTTAGCCCTTCCTTTTTTCCCCTTCCCCTATCATTCTAATATTTAAAGACGTCATCCTTCCTTTTTTTCATTATTCAATATTTCATTATGCACTTCTAGCATCAATCATGTCACATGTAACAACTGCGGCTAGAATTGTATTTGCACAAAATTGGAAAGCTGAAGAAATCCCTAAAGATGAAACCGCAATTAAGAATATATTAGATTGTGCAGAAAATGAGTAGATTTACACCAGCAATTAAAGGAAAGGAAGAATCTGATTGTAATATAAAATAACACACAAACACACACACACACATATATGTTTCATTTATGCTGATAAATAAATAAAGGGACATCATACATACATACATACATACATACATACATACATACATACATACATATATTATAAATATAAATAGTTATTTTATCATTGGTTAGAAAATGAATATGGATAAAAATATAAAATTAAATAATTTAGGAAGAGAAATGTTATAACAGAAGATATGTTAAGTTGTAATGTTAAAATAATAGATGTATATAAAGAATTTGGTGGTAAGCTATAATACAATACAATACAATAGCAGAGTTGGAAGGGACCTTGGAGATCTTCTAGTCCAACCCCCTGCCTAGGCAGGAAACCCTGGCCTATACCGTTTCTGACAAATGGCTATCCAACATCATCTTAAAGACTTCCAGTGTTGGGGAATTCACAACTTCTGGAGGCCAGTTGTTCCACTGATTAATTGTTGGAACTATAACTATTATGACACACACAAAATTCTACTCAGTCCACACAACTGATTAATGAACGATGAAATGTTTGTTTGAAAGGGAAAAAAATAAAAAAAACTTTTGCAAAAAAAGGAATATGTTGACCCCCCTCCTCTTTGTGGCAGCTCCTCAAATACTGGAATACTGCTATCATGTCCCCACTAGTCCGTCTTTTCTCTAGACCAGGGTGTCAAACCAAGGGCCGGGTCTGGCGTGCGGGGTGCTTAGATCTGGCCCGCAAGGCCACCCTGGAAACAGCGATGGCCCAGCCCGCAGTACCTCTGCCAGCGAAAACGGAGCTTGCAAGAACCTTCCGAGCTCCGTTTCCGCTGGCAAAGGGCTTGCAGGAGGCCATTCCAGCCAAAAATGGAGCTCGGGAGTCTGTTTTCACTGGCAGAGTGTTCAGGCCACCACAGGCGCACTCCCCACCCCTGACATGAGCGATGTCATACTGGCCACACCCACCCTAGTAGCCACCCTCCCCAGATCAAGCACAACCCTGGTGCGGCCCTCAATGCAATCGAGTTTGACACCCCTGCTCTAGACTACAATAATACAATACAATAATACAATAGTAGAGTTGGAAGGGACCTTGGAGGCCTTCTAGTCCAACCCCCTGCCTAGGCAGGAAACCCTATACCGTTTCAGACAAATGGCTATCCAATATCTTCTTGAAGACTTCCAGTGTTGGGGCATTCACAACTTCTGGAGGCAACTTCTGTTCCACTGATTAATTGTTCTAACTGTCAGGAAATTTCTCCTCAGTTCTAAGTTGCTTCTTTCCTTGATTAGTTTCCACCCATTGCTTCTTGTTCTACCCTCAGGTGCCTTGGAGAATAGTTTGACTCCCTCTTCTTTGTGGCAACCCCTGAGATAGTGGAAGACTGCTATCATGTCTCCCCTAGTCCTTCTTTCTCTTAAGCTAAACATACCCAGTTCCAACTAGCCCAAACCAAATCCTGCAACCATTCTTCATGTGTTTTAGCCTCCAGGCCTTTAACCATCTCAGTTGCTCTTCTTTATACAGCTTTATACATTATCAAATGAGCCACTGAACGAATCATGGTTTATTAGGGAACTATCTGGGTTGGATTTGCTGCACAGGCTGGTTCGCAATGCACGGGACTGGTTTGGGGAGGGAGGGCGGTTTCTCTCCCCCACTCCCCGATTTGGATTAGAATTTGGGGACCCAGGGCTGCAGAGTCTTGCGTGCTGCAAAACGCCAAGAGAACAAAAAGGGAAATTCATTCTCTATAGACTGCATAATTGATTTCTGATGGCTCAGAGTTTTTCCAGATGTGCTGGGAAAAAGAAACAGGAGAATGTCCCGGTAAACCACTGATGGTTTATGGAGAGGAAATATATCACTGGATCTGAAAAGGAGGATTACGTTATCCCAGGAGAGCAGGGTTTTCCAAAGTTGGCCACTTTTAAGACTTGTGGACTTCAACTCCCAGAATTCCCCAGCCAGACTGTGGAATTCTGGGAGTTAAAAGTCCACAAGTCATAAAGTTGGCAAGTTTGGAGACAGCTGCAGTAGGGTTTACTAGCCGTTTGGATAAGGATGGGTCCTTGGCGCTCCCCCAAGCTTAATTGTCTTCCTGGAGACATTTCATAACCCAACTAGGTAACACCATCAGTGCTACAAGGGAATGGGGTTTACTCTCGTTTTATATTCTTAGTGGTTTGCCCTGTCAGGATTGGTAGGAGGGGTCTTGGGGATTGTTTGGTGGGAGGGGTCTTGGGGGTTGTTTAATGGGAGCAGTCTTGAGGTTTGTTTGTGTTCTTAAAGGCTGTATATAAAAGACTGTGGGAAACCTTCAGCCTTCTGGGTGTTGCTGAACTACTATTCCCACAATCCCTTGAGCATTCCATATATTGCTGGGATGTGTGAGAACGGATCCCAAGGCTGGATCTGTCTGATGAAGTTTCTTCCTTGTCGCATTGGAGAAAAGTGTGGCTAGCAAAACTTGAGATTGGGAAAGTTTGCAAGATGTGGTCAAAAAAAGATGGTGTCTATGATTCATTAAAGTCCATTAAAAGTGGGTGGAGCTTCAATCACACAGTCATGGCCGCCATCTTGGCTGTTTTGCTCATGTTCTGCAGACACCCCAGAGCCAATTCTTCATTTTGCAGCATTTTCTATGCTCCCACAACATGCTACTCCATGCTGAAGTGAATCAGGGTTTATTGAATTTTATTAACCAAACAGCCTCAGTTCGCCCAACCCTTGAACTAACATCACTCTCCAAGGCTCCTGAGGGCAGAACAAGAAGCAATGGGTGGAAACTAATCAAGGAGAGAAGCAACTTAGAACTGAGATGAAACTTCCTGACAGTGAGGACAATTAATCAGTGGAACAGAAGTTGCCTCCAGAAGTTGTGAATGCCCCAACACTGGAAGTCTTTAAGAAGATGTTGGATAGCCATTTGTCTGAAACGGTATAGGGTTTCCTGCCTAAGCAGGGGGTTGGACTAGAAGACCTCCAAGGTCCCTTCCAACTCTGCTATTGTATTGTATTAAATGCTTCTAAAAGTCACTTTCTCCACTCAGCTGTTTAAGATGGTTTGGAATGATGGGAATTGGAATCCAAAACATCTGGAGGGACCCAATCTCAATTCATTCTCCCTTCCCCTTCCTCATTTTGTCCAACGGATGTTTCAAGCATGACCTGCGATGACCTTTGCAGCATGCCCATAAATCAAAATTCGGGGGTTTGACGATTAGCACGTACTTATGACGCTTGCAATGTCCCAGGGTCATGTGGTCACCATTTGTGACCTTCCCAGCCAGCTTCTGACAAGCAGAATCAATGGGGGGGGGGAGCCAGATTCACTTAACGACCGCATGATTCACTTAACAACTGCAGCAATTCGTTAACTGCTACAAAAGAGGCAGCATCGGGCACAACTCATGAAACAAATTCTTCCTTGCTGAAGAATGCAAATTTTGACCCTAAGCATGGTCGTAAGTCAAGGACGTTCTGTATGTTGATGAAAACCTGGCTTAAAGCTGGTTAAAGAAAACCCTGAGTTTGCTTAGCACCTCATAGTGTATGATTTCTGATTCTGACTGGAGTAGAGTGTGTGTATGGTGTGTGTGTGTTAAAAGTGGGTTGCTGACGATTCTGCCCAGATTGGGCAAACCGGTAGTGGTGGCAGGAGGCTCCGCCCACCCGCCCAGACACTTCTGCACATGGAAACTTCCACCATTGGTTTGTGTGTGTGTGTGAAGCCTGCAGTAAAACAATAGTGGTTTAGCTGCTGGCCTGGAAACCTGCAGACTGTGAGTTCTAGTCCTGCCTTAGGCCCAAAGCCAACGGGATGACCTTGGGCCAGTCACTCTCTTTCAGCCCTGGGAAGAAGACAATAGCAAGGGCAAACCACTTCTGAAATCCTGCCAAGAAAGCTGCAGGGATCGGTCCTGGCAAATCAAAAGGAGTCAGCAATGACCAGAAGGGACATATAGACAGAGTTGGCACCACCTATGCTAAGTATACCTGTGCATTTGGTTTTTCCTTGCCTAAATGTAGAACCTTACTTTTTCCACCATTGGATTTCCTTTTGTTAGATAGCGCCCAATGTTCCAAGTCTTTTTCCAAGATTTTTTGGTATCTTGAGCCTATCTTCTGGAGTGTTGTGGCTATCCATCCCCTCATCCCAAGTCATTGATGAAGATGTTGAAGAATACTGGGCCTAAAACAGAGTGTCAGGGCAGCCTCCATCAGTAACCAAGAAAGAAACCACTCAACTCCATTTTTCAGAATTAAGAGTACTTTTACTGGTTATGAGTAGAAAGCAGCTAGCAAAGCAAGATCTGAGGCAAAAGCACGCACAATCAGATATCAATATGAGACCCAGCTCCCTCCCCTTAGTAACCCCAACCCCCAGTCCAATCTGCACACCCCACAGGTGTCATGTGGGCTGCAGCTTCAAAACCCATCATCAGGTTGGTATGCTGGACAGTTGGCCTTGGCGGCAATTCCACTATCTGCAGCATGCGCAGAAGATGGTGAGAAAATCACTCCCTTCTTCATTCACTCCTGTGCTTAAGCTTCCCCTCCCAAATACCATGTTATCTCCCCCCCTCCCCGTTTCAATGGCAGCCGAAAGCAAGCAGCAAAGCAGAGGCTGATACAGAGCCTTGGGGTACTCCACTGTATGCTTCCCTCCATGTAGATGCAGTTCCATTGAGGACTACACGTTGAGTGCGGTTGGTCAGCCAGTTATGAATCCATCTGGTGGTAATACTGTCTAACCTACTTATCTAGTAGTAGGTTGTGGTCTACTTTATCAAATGCCTTACTGAAGTCCAAGTAAATTATATCCACAGCATTTCTGTGGTCCACTAATTTTATCACTTTGTCAAACAATGCAATAAGATTTGTCTGGCATGATCTGTTTTTGACAAACCCATATTGGCTTTTGGTTATAACTTTGTTTGACTCTAAGTATTCACTGATTCGTTGATTGATTGGTTTTTCCCAGAATTGTCCCAGGTATTGAAGTCAGACTGATTGGTCTGTAGTTTCCTGGGTCTATTTTTTCTTCTTCCTTTTTTGAAGATGGGAACTACATCAGCTCTTTTCCAGTCTACTGTAGTTCCCCAGTGCTCCGTACATACCTACAGAGAAACATTTTGATGAAAGCATCAGATCTTGAGTAGTGTGGTGGTCTAGAGGTGGTGCTCTCGCCTCACAATCAGGAGAATGTGAGTTCGATCCTAGGTAGAGTCAGATATTTCGCTCTCTGGGCACGTTGAGAATATATCCGCTGAATATAACTCCGCATTGGTGACAGAAAGGGCATCATGCCAGTAAACACTCAGCTTCAGTCAGTTGCCCAAACTCCACCCCACAAGGGATTAGGCAGTCATTAAAAGGAGATGATGATGATCAGATCCTATGGAAACTTCTGGAACAGGATCAGCTTCAAGTGAGCAGAGATAAAACTGAGACTTCCAGGCAATTTTGAGCACCCTAAAACTTAAACAAGGAAAGGCTATTCTTGTTTATCTAGGCCAGTGTTTTTCAAACTTGGCCACTTTAAGATGTGTGGACTTCAAGTCCCAGAATTCTGTAGCCAGCATGTTTAGGGGAATTCTGGAACCATGCCAGCTGAGGTATTCTGGGAGTTGAAGTCCGCATGTCTTAAAGCACACTGGCTGAGGAATTCTGGGAGTTGAAGTCCGCATGTCTTAAAGCATGCTAACTGGGGAATTCTGGGAGCTGAAGTTCACACATCTTAAAGGGGTTATTTGAAAAACACCCATCTAGGCATTCAGGAATTATCAATTGCACAACTTAAATTGTCCCCTCTAGCCATTTTCAGCATATCTCTCTGTTCTATCTTTCACCTTGGTATTTTTTTAGTTCTTATACTTGAAGGATGTAACCTGTTTTATGACTTATTTGTCTTCTGACTGCATCTCCATACTTTCTGTCTATCTAGCAAAGCACTTAAGGAAAATTATAATTTGTAATAAGAATCTACAATATAAACAACGTGAACCAAAGGATTGTGAATAGGAAGAGAAGGACTAAATTATGCGGAAACATGCTTCCAATACAGAAATGTTAAAACAGCACATTATCTTAACATTCCGAGGGGTGGATGCCTAGCTGAAAAACTAGATTTATGCTTTAGCATGGTGCATGGAATTCTATATTAACAAAACATCATTAAAAACACAACATAGCTTAATATCATCATCATCTTTTAATGATCTCACAATCCGTTGCAGGGTGGAGTCTGGAATGGAACTGAGTGTTTACTGGCCAGATACCTTTCCTGTTGCCAATGTGGAGTTTTGTTCAGCAGACATATTCTCATTGTGCCCAGAGAAAAATATCCATCTCTACCTAGAATTGAACTCACAGACTCCTGATTGTGAGGCAAGAGCTCCACCTCTAAGCCACCACACCACTCACTACCTGACTTAGTAGGATGTGGTGATATTGAAGCATGGTTGGTTGAAACTCTATTGATGTCAAAATTCTTTATCTTCTGAACAACTAATTTTTTTTACTTATTTCTGGGAAATAACTGGGGAGGGGAGTGAATTCTAATCTACTTTAAACCACCACTGAGTGGATATACAGGTTAATCCCAAATTCAAACTAGCCACATTGATGGGTTCATATCAGGGGTGGGTTCCTGCCGCCATTACTACTGGTTTGGTGCCTGAAAAATTTTGCGCATGCACACAACATTTAAAAAAGGGGAGAAAATTACATTTTGTGGATGAAAATTGTCCTGCGCATGTGCAGAACAGAAAATCAAGATGGTACTGCGGGGGGTAGCCGGAGTTACTACCGAATCAGACCGTACTGGTAGGAATCCACCTCTGGTTCATACTACAGGTAGTCCTTGACTTACAACCATTTGTTTAGTGACGGTTCAAAATTACAATGGCACTGGAAAAAAGTGACTTATGACCATTTTTTGCCCAAACGCCCATGCAGAATCTCTGGGGTCATGTGATCAGAATTCGAATGCTTGACAACTGGTTCATATTTATGATGGCTGCAGTGTCCAGAGGTCCTGTGGTCCCGTTTTGCGACCATCTAACAAACAAAGTCAAGGGGGAAGCCAGATTCATTTAACAACCGCGTTACTAATTGAACAGCGGCAGTGGTTCATTTAACGACTGTGGCAAGAAAAGGTCTTAAAATGGGGCAAAACTCACTTAATGATTGTCTTGCTTAGCAAGACAAATTTTGGTCATAAGTTGAGAACTACCCATACTGGCTTGCTACAACATATCAGCTAGCTTTCTACTCTGGATCTCGCGTGAATCCCAGGCAGTTGGTGTTATTCGGTAAACTATGGCTTGATTTAACCATGGTTCAGAGCTGGGTAAACCTGGCTGGGGAGTTTAGCGCATCATCCAACTCACCCTCTGGGTTTTATTTCCCAATCAACACACCAGAGCCAAGTTTTCAATGGATGGCACGTAACCATCTTTTGTTGGTGATATTACATGTGCGAAGAAACGTTTCCATAAAAAAATGAACAGGACTGCAGCATCAAAGAGTTGTTCCGATTTCCGTGGTATTTACACTGTGTGCAAATGATGGGAAATGTAGCCCAGCTCATCCAGATCCAGAGGGAGAAAGTTGGAAAAGGACCTTAAACCTGCAGGAGTTCCTGTCATTAGAATAGAATGGAATGGAATGGAATGGAATGGAATGGAATGGAATAGAACGGAATGGAACAGAATGGAATAGAATAAGAAAGAATAGAATAGAATATAGAATAGAATGAAATAGAAATGAATAGAATAGAATAGAGAATGTAGAATAGAATAGAACGGAACGGATTGGAATAAAATAGAATAGAATAGAATAAGAAATAGAATAAGAAAGAATAGAATAGAATATAGAATAGAATGAAATAGAAATGAATAGAATAGAATAGAGAATGTAGAATAGAGTAGAGTGGAGTGGAATAGAATAGAATAGAACAGAATGAAATAGAGAATGTGGAATAGAATGGAATAGAATAGAACAGAATAACAGAGTTGGAGGGGGCCTTGGAGGTCTTCTAGTCAACCCTACTTACCATTTCAGACAAGCAAGGAGGGTGTCCGAACCCGCTTAGAACCAGGCTTCTTCGCCTCCTCCAAGGTTTGCCCGCCGCACCTTTTCACACGTGCGCGACCGCCGTCAATTGAAAGCCCCGCGCTTTGCCCGTTCAAGCGCGTCCACGCGTGCACCGCGGAATCCTCGCACCGGGTGGGCAGATCCCAGCGGGGAGAGAGCGTGGGGTGGGGAGGTATCACTTCTTTTTTCTTTTTTTTTTGCGCAAAGCAAATGTTGGCCAAGGGCTGCCAAAGGAGGCACGCGCTCCGCGCTCCCATTCACTCTCTCTCTCTCTCTCTCTCTCTCTCTCTCACACACACACACACACACAGACACGCACGCGGGGAGTCCACCAGCCCCCCGAGCCGAGGCAGGCACACACATGCGCAGTGCGCGGATGCCATATTGGAACCAGGGTGTCGAAGTGGAAGAGGAGGGGAGTGGAAGCGAGCGCGCGCGGGGGGGCTCCGCCGGTTTTTTTTTGGTTCCCCCGCCGGAGGGCAAGAAAGCTAGGATCGCAAACTTCACGCAGGTAAGGTAAAGGCTGCCCCTCCGCTGGCCCCGAAAGGAAAGGCGGTGCCACGCAGGACGCGAGATCTCGGGTGGGTGGAGAACGATGCCTGGGTGGCGCGACTGGGTTTTTTCTCTCTCCCTCTGCCCCTTTTTTTCCATGATCCCCTTTTTGGCACAGGTTTATTAACAGGCGAGTTGCGGGCAGGGAAAGGGAGATCCGGCGCGCCTCTCCCGGCTTGGCCGTCTCGAATCCGGGCCAAGGGGAGGGGAGGGCTCCGGGATCCGCCTGCCTCTCCAGGGGGAGGTTTCCCCTCGGTGGGGCTCTGGGTTCCCCTAGGATCCGCCTGGCCGGACGCGCAAGCAGCTAACCCCAGTTTGCGCAGGAGAAGCGCGGGCGCCCCTGGGCTCCTCCGCAGGGCTCCCTGCTCCCGGCTGTCCGCCCCGGCTGTCCTTAGACCCGCAGCCTCCCTTTTAAGAGACGAGTGGGCAGCCCGGGGGGGGGGGGGTAGACCCGATCCAGGGATGTTGCGCCCAAATCCACGCCTTAAGGACTCTGAAGACCGCGGGGACATTGCGCGGATTTAGCTGACCGTTTGGTTCCCGGGAAGGAGAGTGGGCGTGGGGGAGGGAGTCTGCAACCCCTCCCTAACGGGAGACCGTATTGGATCGCTTCTGGCGTGCCGCGCATCTCTGAGGTTTTGGATGACCTTTTTTTCCGATTGGGTATGTTTGAAGGTGCGCTTTGGTTGGTGTCTTCCGAGCTGACAGGTGTGTGTGTGTGTGGGGGGTCCTTCTCCAGACCCGCCTTCTTTCCAGGCGCGTTGGATTACAGTCCCCATCATCCTTGGCTCTCGGGGATGGTGTCAGGAACTCAGCAACAGCAAAGGTGGGCTGCTTTTGGTTGCTTGGGGGGGAAAGTCAATGTAGGAGGACGGTGTGGCTTGTGAAACGGAAGGAAGGTGGCTAGAATGACTCGTCCCCACGACGCTCTTAACCCGGGAAAATGAAAGACACCAGGCTGCGTTCGCCCAACGCGCTAATCTTAATTAGTTCTTAACTCTGTTTAACATTTGGGGCGGGAGAGAGACTTAAGTTCGCACTCACCCCTGCTGGTTTTGTGAGATCCTGAGTGTCTGTGAACCCAGAAAACGGTCAGTTCTGTAAGCAGGAGAAATGTGTTGTGGGAACGCGGCACATACACGTGCACAAACGTACAGAAATAACTCCAAGAGACTCACCCACGGTTTTCATAAATTCTACGCCCTGCATGGAAATAAGGCATGTTATTTCAACATGGCGGGCTCAGAAAACGGAAAATAATCACGTTATTAAACGGAGAAGATGGGGAGAGAGCAGGAACTCCCCCCCCCCCATGTCTACTGAATCCACAAGAGCGGGGATCGGGACCGTGTCGTGGGAAGTCGCAGGATGCGACCCTAAAGCACTTGAAACTCCGCCACGCATTCCTTCAAGGGTGGATCCGGCTAATTTCCATCCTGGGACTCGTTCACACGTTCTGGGAGGCGGGGGGACAATGTGGTAACCGCGATTCGGCGAAAGAGGCAAGTTACTCGGCCGTAACCTATTCTCTCCCCCGCTTTGTTAAGCGAGTGCCGTTGGTTTCAGTAGAAGCAGCGGGGGGAGGGGGGACGGGAGGAGTTCACACGACCGGCTAGGCTGACTCGGAGCGAGTTGGGAGAGAACTCACACTTTGGATTCGCGTGCGGTGTCCATAAAGCCAATTTATCAAGGCGTTTCATAGGAGCGCAGGAATGTGTCTTTTGGTTTCAAGGCGGGTTTAGACGTCTCGTGTGAACAAGCAATCGGGACAGGATTCTACCTTAAATTGGGAGCCTGCCGGCTCATGATCTCTAGCAGACTTCCAAGATCAGTGAGGCACAGTCAGTGCCTCTTCGAATAGAATAGAATAGCAGAGGAGAGGAGAATAGAAGAGGAGAGGAGAATAGAATAGAATAGAATAGAATAGAATAGAATAGAATAGAATAGCAGAGGAGAGGAGAGAAATAGAAGAAAAGAGAAGAGGATAGAAGAGGAGAGGAGAGTAGAATAGTGGAGGAGAATAGAATAGAATAGAAGAATAGGAGAGGAGAATAGGAGAGGAAAGGAAAGGAGAGGAGGGGAGGAGAATAGAATAGAATAGAATTTTTTTATAGGCCAAGTGTGATTGCACACACAAGGAATTTGTCTTTGGTGCATATGCTCTCAGTGTACATAAAAAGACAAGATACATTTGTCAAGAATCACAAGGTACAACACTTAATGATAGTCACAGGGTACAAATAAGCAATCAGGAAACCATCAATATCAATATAAATCGTAAGGATACAAGCAACAAAGTTACAGCCATGCAGTCATAAATGGGAGGAGATGGGTTTAACATCTCAGATATTCTGAAGACTCGAAATGCATCATGCCAGGGCTGTGACTCTGAACCGTATCCACACGACCTCTGCTAAAGGCTTGGGTTAATGAACACTTGGGTTTAGCAGCGTATCCTAACCCAAGCAACTGGGCTTCATTCAGAGGCTCATAGACTCTTGTGAATCGAGGCGAGGTCTCGTTGCTTCACGGGATTTGGGTGGGTTTATAAAAAAAAATTAAATGGACCAATTCTGGGCCTCTTGAGCTGGGAATAAGTACCTCTTCGATTGGGACTTTACTTTCAAGTAAATCCAGGTTGTAGGAAGTCCAGCGCTGACACCCACTAACTTTGAAGGCAAAGAAGGGTCTGGTGCGATTACAGTGGTAGTTGGGAGGGGTGACCACGTAGAAATCCCGGTGCTGCAGACCGGACTGAGAGGTAAGACACCAAGGAAAGACCCACCCAAAGGTGCTTTTTTTTCAGGAAGCAACTGGACTGTCTTGTTTTTTTTCTTTTGAAGACATTTCGCTTCTTACCCAAGAAGCTTCTTCAGCTCTGACTGGATGATGGGAAATGGAAGGATTTATATTCCTTGCAGACACCTGGTCATTTGCATCCTTTTTAGGGGGTCCTTGAAGCACTTGGAAGTTTCTCTGTGTCCCCAGAGTCACCTGAGCAGGGGCTGATGATGATGGTTCCATCCAGGTCACGGGGGTCCCAAAGGGGTACAGACTCTACAGACCCCCCCCGGGGAAAAAACCCGATTCGAGAAGAAGACTTTAAAGTTGGCTTGGATACCTGCGAACGCTAGAATTGAAATTCGGACCGATCCCGACGGTCACTTGTTAGGGGGGGGGGGGGGCTTTTCTTTCCATTTCTGGAAAGCCTGTTTGAAAGGGAGGAGTGGGAGGTCCGGGCCTCCTGCGCGCATCCATAAAAATTGCGACCACCAAACGCGGAGATCGCGTTGAGCCAAGAGATTCGCTGGCTCCCGACAGAATGCCGAGACCGGGATGGGGGGGGGGGGGGTCGGTGGGATTGGGACGGCTGACTAGCTGCGTTCACACAACCCGCAAGTTCAACGCATTTCCTGAGAGCCTGCACGACAAAACCCGCACTGAGCAGGCTTGGCGTACAGGCTGGGACCCTCCCTCCCGCAGAATAAAGCAAGCCAGTCAGTTAACTCAGGCGAATGAAGGCTTGGCAAGCAAGGATTGGTGGCTTGTAAAAACGGGGCGGTTTATTCCAGGGGCGAAAGAGAGAAGCGAAGCGGGTGGGCGCGGCGTGGATTTGGGGGCGCAATTCCGCGCCTGCATTCGGGAAGGCCACGTTAGTCTCCAGTTCCCGCGCACGTGTGTATGCAGGATTCGACCGGAGTGGAGCGAGACGAGCTTCCCGGGGACCGGGGGAAAAAGGGCGCCCGAGAAGGCAGCGAAGGTTTGAACTGCTCCCCCCCCCCCCCCGCCAGCGCATTGTGCAAAGGATCCTCCCTTTTTTTCTTCTTTTTTTTTTTTGCAAAAGAAGGGCAGAAAGGGAAGGGAGAAGTGGGGAAGGGGTCGTGTGATTGGAAAATCGGGAGGGTTTGTGTGTGTGTGTGTGTGTGTGTGTGAGAGAGAGAGAGAGAGAGAGAGAGAGAGAGAGAGAGACTGTGAGAGAAAGATAGAGACTGTGTGTGTGTGTGTGAGAGAGAGAGAGAGAGAGACTGTGAGAGAGAGACTGTGTGTGTGTGAGAGAGAGAGAGACTGTGAGAGAGAAAGAGAGAGACTGTGTGTGAGAGAGAGACTGTGTGTGTGAGAGAGAGACTGTGTGTGTGTGAGAGAGAGACTGTGAGAGAAAGAGAGACTGTGTGTGTGAGAGAGAGAGACTGTGTGTGTGTGAGAGAGAGACTGTGTGTGAGAGAGACTGTATGTGTGAGAGAGACTGTGAGAGAAAGAGAGACTGAGTGTGTGTGAGAGAGAGACTGTGTGTGAGAGAGAGAGAGACAGAGAAAGAGAGGGGCTATGTGTGAGAGAGAGAGACTGTGTGTGTGAGAGAGAGAGAGACTGTGTGTGAGAGAGAAAGAGAGACTGTGAGAGAGAGACTGTGTGTGTATGAGAGAGAGAGACTGTGTGTGTGTGTGAGAGAGAGAGAGAGAGAGGCTGTGTGTGTGTTTGAGGGAGAGACTGTGAGAGAAAGAGAGAGACTCTGTGTCTGTGTGTTTTGTCCTTTGGCAAGCAAATGCGGAGTGGGAATCTTTCTCAGATTACAGATGGCTTACAGAGAAATTAGCCGGAAAGCATTGGAGACATGTACTAGGTGTCTGTGTCTGTGAGAGAGAGAAAGAGGGAGCGAGAGAAGAAATGAGAGAGAGGGAGAAAGTTGGCTTTCACTCCTACCAATAGACTTATATACCGCTTCACAGTGATTTGCAGGCCTCTCTAAGCAGTTTACACAGTCAGCCTATTGCTCCCAACAATCAATCTGGGTCCTCATTTTACCCACCCTGGGAGGATGGAAGGCTGAGTCAACCTAACTGGATGGATGAATGGATGGCTCCTGATGGCTTTCACTCCTATCACTAGCACTTGACTTATATACCGCTTCACAGTGCTTTACACACACACACACACACACACACGTTTGCATATTACAGCTATTTGCACGCTTTGAAAATGATTCCAAAGAATCAATGCCAGCCCAGCACTTTAGAATTGGCTGGTTTCCTTCCAAACCTCTTTTAGAGAATCTACTCATCAGATTGAAAGTCGATTCTTAAAGCAGGGTCAGGAGTCCCAAGTCAAAGCAACCAGAAGCCTGGAAATTCTCCATCATCCAGGTCCTTGTAGTCCAAAAAGTGCTTTTCATTTTTCCCCCAAGTTTTTTTTTTTTATTTATTTACAAATATATCGAATCAATGGGTGAACAGTGTGGTGGTACCTGGGCATCATACATTCTAATACAAGTGAAACTGATAAAGTTAGCCATAATTATTACATTCAATCAACTTATGTTTTTCTAATAATAATAATACACATTTATATTATGCTGCAATCTATCATTATTCAATTATTCCGTGTTTTCTCTTACGACTTTTATATAAAAATGTACCTGCATACACTAATATTTCCCCTTCTATTATTTCTATCACTTATTCTAGCTTTAGTCCTGTCACCCTTTATTAAAAGGCTTTTTCTTCCTATTCTGTCTAATTTCTAATCATGTCACCCGCCTAAGAAAAGAAAACAGAGAGAAAAGGAAAAACAAATTTTAAAAAAGAGACAGATAAATCATCTTTGCCCGCTTCAGTACTTTAATTGCTATGCTTTAAGGTAGAGAGAGAAAAAAACAAAAGCATATCAGTGCTTTTCAAAAGGCAACTAGACTTTTTTGGTTTTTCCAGGAGAAAAAAAAATCTAAAAAAAAACCAGATTTCAGATTTGGACTTTGTATTCCCAGAATCCCCCAGCTGATATGGCTGGCTGAGGGATCCTGGGAGTTGAAGTCCACAAGTCTTAAAAGTTGCCAAGTTTGGACTGGTGCAAATCATGCAGAATGTTAATGAGTTATAACCCACACAATTGGGACCAGCATTCCTGTTGCTAACCCAAATGGTGGTTACGTGAGTTGCATCCGATTTGACGGTCTTTTTTTTAAAATCGCTGCAGTTGTTACGTGAATCGCATAGTTGTTAAGCAAATCCAGCTTGATGCGACCGGGATGGGATGCAGTGACAGTCATAAATGCAAGAACTGAGGTTCCGGGGTGTTATAACTTTGAACAGTTGCTTGCCAGATGGTGGTAAGTCCAGGACTATCTTTATGGAGCATTTTGAAGGAGTGGCTTAAAACTCTTCAAATTGCCAAAGTTGAAAAATATTGGTTTGGGGTATCCAGTCCAGAAGTCCCCATGTTTTGGATACACGAAGGAAAGATTTTAACAGATTAACGAAGTTGAAGGGAGTCATCTTATAGGTCATCTAGACCAACCTCCTGCTCAAGCAGGAGACCCGATACTGTTTCTGACAGATGGCAGTCCAATCTCTTCTTGAAAGCCTCCAGTGATGAAGCTCCCACAACTTCTGAAGGCAACTTCTGTTCCATTGGTTGATTGTTCTCACTGTCAGTGGATGTCAGCCTCTGTTTCGCTATTTGCTTTCGGCTGCCATTGAAACAGGGAAGGTGGGCCTGGTATTTGGGAGGGGAAGTTTAAGTACAGGAGAGATTGTAAAAGGGAGTTTTGGTCTCACCGTCTACTGCGCATGCTTGGTGTTGGTCAAGGCCAACCGTCCTGCATACCAACGATGCTCCTTGAAGATGGAACTCACATGACACCTAAGGGATTTGCAGATTGGACACTGGGATGAGGGTTACCAGGGGGAGGGGGTTTGGTCACATATTGATATGTATGATTTCGCACGCTTTTGCCTCAGATCTTGCTTTGCTTAGCTGCTACCTTTTCATAACCAGTAAAAGTATTCTTAATTCTGCAAAATGGAGTTAAGTGGTTTCTTTCTTGGTTGCTGAGGGAAGCCGGCTTGACATTGAATTTCTCCTTATTTCCAGGTTGAATCTCTCCTTGTTCAGTTTCCATCCATTATTCTTTGTCTGATCTTCAAGTGCTAACCCTAACCCTAACCCTAACCCTAACCCTCTCCTCTCTGTGGCAGCCCCTCAAATATTGGAAGACAGCTATCCTGTCTCCCCTGGTCCTTCTCTTCCCTAGACTAGCCAGGCCCATTTCCTGCAACCATTCATTGTATGTTTTGGCCTCCAGTCCCCTAATCATCCTAGTTGCTCTTCTCTCTACTTTTTCTAGAGTCTCAACATCTTTTTTATAGTGTGGTGACCAAAACTTGATACAGTACTCTAGGTGTGGTCTTACTAGGGCTTTATAGAGTGGTATCGGTACCTTCCTTGATCTTGATTAATGCAGTTTAGGATTGTGTTGGCTTTTTTGGCTGCCACTGCACACTATTAGCTCCTATTTAGCTGGTTGTCCACTAAGACTCCAAGATCCCTCTCACAGTCACTGCCATTAAGCCTGGTTTCACCCAGTTTATATGTGTACTTTTGGTTTTTCTTACCTAAGGACTTAACTTTTCTCTACATTGATTTTCATTTTGTTAGATAAGGCCCCAAAAAGAGCGAAAGGAAAGGATTTTACAATGAGAAAAGTTTCTTTTAAAGCTCCTGTCTTTATTTCTACAGGAATGTCATTCTCTGGGATGAAGACTAAACTGACTTTGGCCTGAGTGATGGAGAATGGGACACCTCTGATCCTTAAGATGGAGGATTCGCATCACCTCCCTCTAGAAAAGCATTCCAGCCCAGCAGCTAACGGCAACAAGGAATGCTTTCATTCAGGTGCTTTTTAAAATATTTCCCTATCAACGTTGCAACCTATTGATGACTTTGGACTGCTGCAATTAATTATCCAGCAGAATCGATTGATTAAAATGTGGCAAACCACATGGTTTGGTGAGAGTCTTAAATTTTCACATGCGTGCAAATTTGTGTGCAAATGTCTTGCAGCAGCTGCGTTGGCTGCAAATTGTCTCTGGTTTCAAGGTGCTGTTGTCACCTTTTCAGCCCTATGTGGCTTCAGACAAGGTTCTTGGAAGGATTGCCTTTTCCCAGGTATTTTCATTATTTTATTCATTAGTTATTTTTCAGTCACTGTGAGTCGGGCAGGCATGTACATTTTCTTAATAAATGAATAGCAAATATTTAACCTTAGACGTGCCCAAACAAATACAGTCCTCAACTTGCAATCATTCATTTTGTGGCTGTTTGAAGCTACCATATTTTTCGGGTTATAAGATGCACCTGATTATAAGATGCATCTAAATTTGGAAGAGGGAAACAACAACAAAAAAAGGTTTTGGCTTCTGTGCGCCCCATTTTAGGCCCTTTTGGGGGGTCTTTTTTCTACCCATTTTGTAGGCTTTTTTCAGCTCCTTTTTTGATGCTTCTTGGCCCATTTTGGGGGCTTTTTTAGCCTGTTTTTTCCAAAACAATGGGCCGAAAAAGCCTCAAAAGGGCTGAAAAAAGCCAAAAAAATTGGCCGAAAAAAGCCTCAAAATGGGATGAAAAAAGCCCCAAAAACGGGCTGAAAAAGGCCAAAAATAGGCCCAAAAACGGGGCATGCAGAGGCCAAAAAATGGCCACTGGGTGGGCGGGGCATCGGCAATATTTGGTCTATAAGACACACAGACATTTTAGCCCTCTTTTGGGAGACAAAAAGGTGTGTCATATAGTCTGAAAAGTACCGTATAATGGCACTGAAAAAAGTGACAGGATCGGTTTTCACACTTATGACCATTGTAGCAACCCCGTGATCATGTGATCAGAATTCAGGATACTTGACAATTGACACATATTTATGACGGCTGCAGTGTCATGTGATCCTCCTTTGCGACCTTTTGACAAGCAAAATCGATGTGGAAGCCAGATTCACTTAACAATCGGGTTACAGACTGAACAGCTTCAGTGATTCACTTAACAAGTGTGGCAAGGGAAGTCGTAAAATGGGGCGAAACTCACTTAACAAATTTCTCACTTGATAAGATAAATTTTGGGCTCTATTGTGGTCGTAAGTTGAGGATTACCTGCAAATGGGGGTGATTGTGAGTTGTCCTGACAATCCATTGGTAAAAATGGAGTAGAGATAGTCCTTGACTTAGAACAGTTCATTTAGTGACCGTTCAAAGTTACAACCACACTGAAAAAAGGGACTTTTGACCATTTTTCACACTTACGATTGTTGCATCATCCCCACGTCACATGATCAAAATTCAGATGTTTGGCAACTGACTCATATTTATGACGGCTGCCCTGCCCAGGGATGACGTGATCCCCTTTTGCGACCTTCTGACAAGCAAAGTCAATGAGGAAGCCAAATTCACTTAACAACCGTGCTCCTAATTTAACAACTGCAATGCTTCACTTAACAACTGACCAGAAAGGTCGTAAAACAGTGGAAAACTCACTTAACAAATGTCTCACTTAGCAGCAGTCATTTGGGGCTCAATTTTAGTCATAAGTCGAGGCCCGCCTACAATTTGGGGGTTCAGAGATGGGTAATAGAACCAAGAAGTGAGAAATGATTTTTTCCCCTATCCGGGAACGCTGCTCCTTTAAAAAAAAAAAAAAAACCTCACACTGTCTTTGAAAAAGGGACAACATGAAACTCCATCATCTATTTATATATCCTTATCCGGTGAAAAATTGACAAGGTTGTCCAACAGTGCTTCAAAAATGCCCTTTTTAACTCTTACATGTTTGCAAACGGTGCTTTTCTATTCCTATAAGAATAATAAGGAGCGCTACAGGGGTTGTTGTTGATATACCTTTTAAAGATCCGTCGGGCGAAGTTGTTGCTTCGGGCACTTTTGTCTCGACAACCTTTTTTAAATCCTCGGGGAGCCGTGAAGATCGATGTTTTCCTGCAGCGCACGGGAAGCATGGATTTTTAAAGGCTTAGCAAAGCATATTTCTCAAAGCTGAGTTGATTACGTTCGGTGTTTCCAAAGATGAGGGAGAAAGCAGTGGGTTCATTCTTCTGTATTCAGATATTTTGGTTTATCCAATCTTTTCTTGGACGAGTTGCAAGAAAAGTTGCGTTCAGAAGACGGAAAGAAAGAACAAGGTTTTCCGTGATATTGAATGTACCGTATTTTTCAGAGTACAAGACGCAATGGAGTATAAGATGCACCAAGATTTTGAAGAGGCAAGTTTTTTTAAAAAAGATTTTGTACTCTGCAGACCTCTCAAAAACTGTCCGTTTTTTGTTTAAAAAAAGGGATGCATAGTCTTTAGGAGGCTTGTAGAGTGGAAGGGACCTTGGAGGTCTTCTAGTCCACCTCCTGCTCAGGCAGGAAAGCCTATACCATTTCAGACAAATGGATGTCCAATGATCTTCTTAAAAAAACTCCACGGATGGAGCACCCACAACTTCTGGAGGCAAGCGGTTCCACTGGTTAATTCTTCTAACTATCAGGAAATTCCTCCTTAGTTCTAGGTTGCTTCTCTCCTTGATTAGTTTCCACCCATTACTTCTTGTCCTGCCCTCAGGTGCTTTGGAGAATAGCTTGACTCCCTCTTTTTTGTGGCAGCCCCTGAGATATTGGAACCCTGCTATCATGTCTCTCCTAGTCCTTCTTTTCATTAAACTAGACATACCCAATTCCAGAAAGATCTAAGGCCTTAGTGTTCATAAACATTTATTATTGACATCAACTTGTTTTTCTTTTTTCTTTTTAAAGATTGAAATTATCCAAACATAGTGAGAACATTTTTTTTGTATTATTTAATGTATGCATCTATAGAGGTCATGGAATCAATGATATGCAACATTAATAAAACATTGTACATACAAATACAAAGCTAAGCTTAACTAAAGCATCAGCAGAGACACATTTTGTAAGCCCTCCTGTAAAATTGCTCATTTGTTTGTTTCTTATATTATTATTTTGGTCGGTCACAGAATAAACCAGATGTTTAGACTGGATTTGGGTGGGTTTTTTTTTGCAATTATCAAGTCCTTTTTAAGCTGTTCTGTGCTGCATTTTGCAATTGACTGATGGGGTAGTTTGTCAATTCCAATGACGTTTATATTATTTTTATTATTTTTATTTTATTTGCCACCCATTTTGTTTCAGAACTTTCAGCATTCAAAGAATTCAAATCATCAAAGATAAATATTTTTTAAAAAATAATTAATTAATTTTTTAATCATCATTATCATTTAAAGCAGATGAAAGCTCCAACCCAGACGAGGCTGCCTTCAGTTGGGATGAATACCTGGAAGAGACAGAATCTACAGCAGCTCCACACTCCTTATTTAAGCACGTAAGCGCATTGCCCGAACGGTAGGGTTTCTAGTCCTCATTGAGATTTTAGAAACAGCACAATTCTGTTTATTTAAAAGAAATTTCTGTTGCATTCAGGAATCCACGGGCTACCCAATGCGGACTACAATTCCCATTATCTCTGATCATTAGCTGCTGGATACTGATATTTGAAATTGTGTAGAGATTCTAGTCTTGGTTTACATGGGCAGGACATGGGAAAAGGAGCAGAGGAGCTCAGTTAAGGACCTAGAAAAAAAAAAAAGCTTAAATTGGCTGGATAGAAGCCAATTTTTTTTTCCTGCAACTGCTCAGCTGTGAAATTAAGGCAGAGAAAGATAAAGAGACACACATATTCGACTTAAGCCTGCAAATTGGTGGAAAAATGCTTTGCGAAGTTTAGCCTGGGAATCTTTCGCTTGGCCAAAGAGAGAGTTGAAAGGCATCTAGCTGGCATGACAGGGAATTGATCGTAAAACTCAAACCTCTATAATAAAATATAAGAACATATTTGAACAATAACGGGACCATATTAGTATAAAGAAAAGGAAGACTTGCGTGGTATTGTTGGACAAATTGGTTACAGCTTTGGAACAGAAGGCTTGTGTAGGTCTCTGTGGAAATTGTCAGTCCTCCAGGTCATGGCTGTCCCAAGGGTGCTTTTTTTTTCCCAAGAAGCAACTGGGCTGTCTCGTTTTTCTTTGAAGAGGTTTTGCTTCTCATCCAAGAAGCTTCTTCAGCTCTGACTGGATTCTCCTTCCATTCCCCACCATCCAGTCAGAGTTGAAGAAGCTTCTTGGATGAGAAGTAAAACCTCTTCAGAAGAAAAAACAAAAAAGTCCAGTTGCCTCCCGAAAACGCACCTTTGGGACACTGAGGTCTTAAGTTAGTAACAAGGTTGTTAAGTGAATCTGATTTCTCCAGTTGCTTAGAATCTGATTCTGAAGTTACAATGGCAGATAAAAAAAAAGAGATTGTTTTTCGCACCAATGCCTTTAAGACAGTCGCACAGTTGAACACTTAACAACTGTGTTACTCAACAACAACTGCAGGGATTCACTTAACTGTGGCGGGAAAGGTCGTAAAACGAGGCAGAACTCACTTCTGAGCCGCCTTGCTTAGCAACAGAAATGTTGATCTCAATTGTGTCTGTAAATCAAGAAGCATCTGTATTGGTTTGGAAGGTAGTGACTCAAGTTAGCGTAATCCATATGACAGATTGCTGACCCTTCTCCTCCCTTTGCCGCCTTCCAAAATGGCATTTACCTCCGTGTCTCCGTTCTCCAGGTGGAAATCAGCCTTCAGAGCAGTTTGCAGCCTGGCATGAAACTTGAAGTGGCCAACAAGCACAACGCAGACACCTACTGGGTGGCCACTACCATCACCACCTGTGGCCAGCTGCTGCTGCTGCGTTACTGCGGTTACGAAGACGACCGCCGCGCTGACTTCTGGTGTGATGTGATGACCGCCGACCTCCACCCTGTAGGCTGGTGCACGCAGAACGGGAAAGTGTTGATGCCCCCGGACGGTGAGGCCGAAGCTGTGTTGTGGGTCTCAAGTTGTGTGATGATGCACCTCCGCTATGGAGGTGGCTCCCTCCCTTTGACGCAGTTGCAGAAATGTTTGGCAGAGCAGGGTGTGTTTAGAAGGTGTTGTGGCAGCAGATTCGGACAGTGAGGAGGTTGGGGAGAAAGATGGGCCAGTCCTGGAGTCTGGGGAAGGCTCTGATGAGGGCTCTATGTCGGAGGCAGGGCCATGTGCCAATTATCAGCTGCTTTCAGAGTCAGACATCAGTGAGGCAGAAGAACAGCTGGAGCCTGTTCCCAGTATGCACATGCGCAGAGTGGCCAGACAAAGGGAACAACTAATGGGTCAACTTGGGAGTAAGGCCACAGGGGGACGATGAATGGCCCCTCCCAGAGGAAATAAAAGAGGAGCGAAAGGGGAGTGGAGTTTGCAGGAGACAATTAGTTCGCTTCATTGGTTCGTGACTCTCCGAGACTCCTTGCCAAGCTCTGCAGATATCGGCATGGCAGCTCTCCAAGCCAGATAAGGTCTGTGACTGTAAATCCTCCCTCGAAAGACTTTGCTGGATGTGAAGGAGCAGAATTCACAGTAAATTAATAAAAGAAGCTTTTGTCGGGGCCAGGAGTTTGCTTCATGCTCTTGGGAAGCCTCGGTCAGAACAGAAGGCTTGTTTTGACAAGCAGGTGTAGGTCTCTGAAGGTCTGTGGAAATTCTCAGTCCTCCAGGTCATGTCCCAAAGGTGCTTTTTTTTCAAGAAGCAACTGGGCTTTCTCGTTTTTCTTTGAAGAGATTTCGCTTCTCATCCAAGAAGCTTTTCTTCAGCTCTGACTGGATTCTCCTTCCATTCCCCACCAGAGCTGAAGAAGCTTCTTGGATGAGAAGCGAAACCTCTTCAAAGAAAAAAACCCCGAAAAGTCCAGTTGCCTTTTGAAAAAAAGCATGGGAACAGGGGGGCAGGGGGGGGCGGCATGCCGGTGTGTGTGTGTGTGTCACCTACTCATTGCATTATGGGTTTGGGGGTGTGCATGTGCTTTCGGCATGCAACAGCAAAAAGGTTAGTCTTCATTAGTAGTCCAACTGAGCAGGGGGTTGGACTAGAAGACCTCCAAGGTCCCTTTCAACTCTGTTATTCTATTCTATTCTATTTTCCATTCCTTGTCTTCACAAATATTCTTCTTTTGATCCCAGAAAAAAAATCCTTTTTCAGAAAGATTCTGCAGGCCTGCTGCAATTATTCTGGTAGTTTTTTAACATCTTAACATGTGATTATTGGCACCACTGCAGGCCGATTATATTTTTCCTTTCCTGGAAACATATCTAACCCAGACAATAAAAAAAAATATTGTCCCTTTGCCAGGAACGTGGCTACCTACATCAGGAAGAAGCCGATTACACAGTGCCTCCCGATTGTCTGTGGGATTAATTTATTAAGTTTCTAGTCCTGATGATGAAGACATTTGCAATTCTGGGTGTTGTAGTCGGACATATCTAGAATCCACTGAGGAGGGAAGACTTTTTAAGTTTAAAAAAGTCAGATTTCTCACTGTTCTATCCAGGCAATATAAAATTTGAACTTTTCTACTTTATTCCACTCATTTCCATCTTTTATTTTGTTTTGTTTTTCCCCGTTGTGTTTTATTAGTCTTACATCTGCCCTTTGAAAAGTGTGGTTTTTACGCCATGATATTAAGTTGTAGACCTGCCTCAGTTTCCCTTATGAAATGTTCGGCAAATCTATCTGGGCCTTTTTAAAGCTTCATTTTTATTTCATTTACTTTGGAGAAATGCTCCCAGTATCCTAGTAACCTCCAAGTAACCTGTGGGTAAAGCAAACAATGGCAAGAAAATGTTCAATTTGGCTTCAGGCGGCAAGAAGCAAGTTAATGGCCCATAACTATTTCTAAATAATATTTTGAGTGCCTGAAATGCCAGAGTAGACATTTATGGAAGATTTAATGAGTACCCATTTTGTGCTAATACAGGGGTTTTTCAGTGACACACAAGTTAGTCAAAAACAAAACAGCTAAGAGTTTTTGTGAATGGGCTTAAATGCATCTAATTTTATCAATTTCTCCAAGCAACTTTGAAACTTGGTGTGGTGGCTTTTGATTTGTGTGTGTGTTATATTTTGAGTTGAGTGCTTTTCTCTGTTTTCTATGGCCGCTATTACAGTTAAACTATTGAGCTGTGTGTTTGGCTTGTGTAATTTGATGAAAATTGCCTGTTTCTCCACCATCCCCTTGGCGAATGGAGAGATTTATTTTGCAATCAGCTGTGTTAAGGAAATCGATTGGATCTGTTTGGATGAAGCTGGATAAACAGCAGCTTTGAGAGAGAGCAACTAAGAAGGATATTTAGAAGACACCCCAAAGATTGGGGCTGTGAGCTTCCTTGTAGAAGACGTTGCAAAACTAGGCTGCTAAAACTTTAATGAGGGAGGGAAGGAGGATCAGAGGGAAGGCAGGGAAGGGAAGAAGAGGGAGGAAGGAAGGGAAGAAAAAAGGCAGAGAAGGAGGAGGAGGGAGGGAAGGAAGGAAATAAAAAAGGCAGAGAAGGAGGAGGGAGGGAAGGAAGGAAGGAAGGAAAAAGGCAGAGAAGGAAGGAAGAGGGAAGGAAGGAAAAAAGGCAGAGAAGGAAGCCCTTAGCACCATACAGTATAATAGAGACACTTGAGTAGTAGTATACTTGAAAAAGAAGATTCTGGATGTCCAAGTACATTATAAATTGAAAATTGGTGGTTTCGGGTGCTTTTTCTGGCAGTTCCTGGCAGCTACCTCTCCCTAGCGTTTGCGGACTCCCATATTTCTCGCTGGCAGAAAGAGCTGCTGAATAAACTACATCTGCTAGGTTTTACAGAGGATGCCTTGGGAAACTACGGCCTTAAGGACACCCAATTTAGGATAGTCCAAAGGCTTGTGGACATCGATTCACAATATCTAAGAGCCAGAGCCAACAAAACTTGCTCCCCTCTGACTCTCAACCAACTTAATAATTACGGATTGAGGATGGCTTCCTATTTTTATACTCTAACCATTCCTAAGTATAGAAGAGCTTTTTTCCTAGCTCGCTTTAATATCTTGCCCTCAGCACTTCTGGATGGTGGTTTTAAGAGGCTCCCGATTTAACGAGCGACTATGCCCTTGTGACAGAGCCGAGGTTGAAACTGTGGAGCACGTCCTTCTATTTTGTCCCATGTATAACGCAGACAGATCCAAGTTACTGTCTCTCCTTGAAAATCGTCCCTTCTAGACCTAATGCCTGTCATTTGTTTGTATATTGCCTTGGAGATGGCTCCTCATACATCACCTCTCAGGTTTCCAAATTTTTCTTAAGAGCTGTTGTAACCATTAGAGGAGAACGCTGTTAACTTTCCTTAGTAAACCTTCTGGCAACTGATTGCTATGATCAATTCTCTTATGTCTCTTTGTAGTACTTGTGTTTTGGTCTGCGACCGTAAATAAATAAAATAAAATAAATAAATACATTGAAAATTAACCAACTCTTTATGAGTTACCAAAGCAGTATTGTTCAAAATGCAAGCACGATTTGTGGATATAATAACAGGCTCCCAGAATCCAGATTGTGAGAAATCATTGCCTTGAATCTGTTTCGGAAGCGACAGGACCAGTAATGGTATCCTCTTATCTTCACTACCGGTTCAGTTGTGGGAGCGCATGTGCAGAAAGTCCGTGATGACGTCTGGGTGGGTGGGCGGAGCCTCGTGCCGCTGTCACTACCGGTTCGCGCGAACCAGTGAGAACTGTCAGAATACTACCTCTGCAAGGGTGGGTTACTGCCGGCCGTTTGGCGCGCATATTGTTTTGCGCGTGTGCAATTGCTTCGCTCGCACACATGCGCACAACATTAGAAAAGGAAAAACAATACATTTTTGCAAAGAAGATTGCAGGCCCCAAAATCAGGAATGACACATTGTGATTCTTCCCGAGCTCAGCCCTTTACTCTTTCACACCTACAGACAAAATCTTGCCAAAGTGAAAGACCCCCCTGGTCTGCATCTCCAATATACTCTGGGAACTGTTAGGGAGAGACTGTCCTCACCCTCTTTCTCTCACACATAATATCTGGGCTGAGTTGCCTCTTCCTCCTCTGGGATGCAGCCCCTCCCTCCTGGGGATCTCCTTACATTCAATTAGCGTATTTTTCGGAGTATAAGACGCACCTTTTTCCCTTAAAAAAGAGGCTGAAAATCTGGGTGCGTCTTATACACTGAACGCAGCATTTGCGTCCCAAAACCCCACCCCCTTCACCAAAATGGCTGTGCATAGCCAATATACTCTGGGAACTGTTAGGGAGAGGCTTTCAGAGAGCTCCTGGGGGCTGGGGAGGGCAGAAATGAGCAAAAAAAGGGCCGTTTTTTGCTCCCCCAGCTCCAGGAGTACTCTGAAAGCCTCCATAAGGCTATTCATGCCCCTTTTTTTTGACAAAAAATGGGCCCGTTTTCACGAAAAATGGGCGGTTTTTTGGGAGGTTTGCAGAGTGCAAAAAGTTTTTTTTTTATTTGCCTCTTCAAAACCTTGGTGCGTCTTATACTCCAAAAATACGGTTCTTAAAGAAAGCGATCAGTTATCATGTCCTTCAAATAATCACATCTTCCTCTTCTATTTTCCAGCTATCAAAGAGAAATACTCGGACTGGACGGAGTTCCTCATACGTGATTTGACGGGTTCCCGAACAGTGCCTGCAAATTTACTAGAAGGCGTAGGTATTGACTTAATTTCTGTTCCCAAGGGCTGCTGTGTTTATGGTGTTGTTTACTATAGGTTTGCCACCCAGCAGAAAATACGGGATGGGATACGGGTAGTCCTCGACTTACAACAGTTCACTTAATGACCGTTCGAAGTTACAACGGTTCTGAAAAAAGTGACTTATGACTCAGCAACGGGTTCATATTTACGACGGGTCGCGTGATCCCCTTTTGCGACCTTCTGACGAGCAAAGTCACGTTCCGTGAAGTTTAAGTAATAAGGCGTGTTGCTTCTGTTCCAACAGCCTCTGCGAGGGAAAAACGCTGTCGATCTCCTTACCCTGGATTCCTTAATAGAGCTGCAGGATGGCCAGAGTCCCTTTCGGTTCTGGATAGTGAGCGTGGTTGAGAATGTTGGCGGACGATTGCGTCTTCGCTACGCAGGATTGGAGGAAACTGACTCTTACGACCAGTGGCTGTTTTACTTGGATTGTAGGCTTCGACCGGTGGGCTGGTGTCAAGAGAATAAATACCAGCTGGAACCACCTGCAGGTACCAGAAGTTACTATCTATTCACCTATCATCTGTCCATGTCTCCATCCATTCATCCATCCAACTAGCCAATTATTCCACCATCCATCCATGAATAAATACATACATGCATGCATCCTTCTGTCCATTCATAAATCCATCCATTCATAAATCCGTCCATTCATCTTTCCATTCATCCATGCACCCCTCCATCCCATCCATCTAGCCATCCACCCATCTAACCAACATGCATCCATTCTTCCATCCATTGAGCCATCCATCTAACCAACCGTTCAACCATCCCTCCATGCATAAATCCATGCATCCATCCATCCTTCCCTCCGTCCTTCCCTCCATCCATGAACCCCTCCATCTATCCATTCATCCACCCATCCATCTAACCAACATGCATCCCTTCTTCCATCCATTGAGCCATCCATCTAACCAACCGTTCAACCATCCCTCCATGCATAAATCCATGCATCCATCCGTCCTTCCCTCCATCCATGAACCCCTCCATCTATCCATTCATCCACCCATCCATTTTACCAACATGCATCCGTCCTTCCATCCATTGAGCCATCCATCTAACCAACCGTTCAACCATCCCTCCATGCATAAATCCATGCATCCATCCGTCCTTCCCTCCATCCATGAACCCCTCCATCTATCCATTCATCCACCCATCCATTTTACCAACATGCATCCGTCCTTCCATCCATTGAGCCATCCATCTAACCAACCGTTCAACCATCAAACCATGCATAAATCCATGCATCCATCTGTCCTTCCCTCCATCCATGAACCCCTCCATCTATCCATCTATCCATACACCCATGTATAAATCGAGGTATCCATTCATAAATCCATCCATCTATCCATCCAATGTGTTAATGTCATTTGGTTCATCTTGAGAAAAGCTAAGCAAAGTTGGGTAGTCTTTGGACAGGAGAGGAAATCTCGGGCTAAATTGGGAATGCAAAAGCGCAAGCGTGTGCGCGCACACACACACACGCACGCACACACCAGGAAAAGACTACTGTTGCAAATAAAACAAACTCGATGTGTCTGAATGTCAACAGGAGCCAACTTAGCTCAAAGCAGTCTTCATTTAAGGCAAAACAAAATCTACACATCTTTGGCTGATCTTGAAAAGCTAAGTAGGATTAAACTTAGTGGGCTATGCGTAGGAGTAAGCCACCACCCTAAGGGCTATAATTTTCCTGGAAGAAACAGATGAATATCTCTGCGCGATCATCAATCTTCTCTCAAATCTTTTAATAAAGTCTTATTTAAAATAATAATAAAGAGATGAAGTTGATTCAAGGGAGCCTTTACTTCCCCTAATCTTATTTTAAGGAGCTGTCTTGTGTCTTAACAATATGGATTTTAAAGTGTTGTGACTTTGCTTTGTCAAGTTTCCTTTCCCCTGTTTTTAATATCAGGCAGGCAGGCTGGGGAATTCGGGGAGTTGAAGTCCACAGTTTTTAAAATTACAAGTGCTGAGAAAACACTGCTTTAACCCAACCAGATTATGGCTCCCCTGTTTTCCTCACCATTGGAGCTTCTGCGAAAAGGCCAACATGACACAATAAAAGCTAGTTTAGGGCAAAACGCCAGGCATCTGAGCTTTTTGTCTTCGTTAACAATTAAATTGACTTCTTTTTTCTCTCTACAGAGAGGAGCCAGGCTTCCTCAAATCAAACAACCCTTTTCATTTTCCCATCATGATTCCTTCTGGATGGGGCAGGGAGGAGTGAAGTCCTAAACAAAGTACAAGAGAACAGCTAAGGGGAAAAAAATATCTACCATATTTTTCAAAGTATAAGACACTCCGGAGTATAAAACACACATTCGTTTTTGGGGAGGAAAACAAGGGGGGCCTCTGCCTACCAGCATTCATTGGTATTCAGCTGGCTAGTGTCCTTGCAACAAACAGCGCAGGCTGATTCAGCAAGATCAGCTGATTGGCGGTTGGATCCACCTCCCCCGGGATACCGCCAATCAGCTGTTCCAGGCTGCAGGGATCGTGCATACTCTGCGCATTGCGTTTTCGGCCTCTGCACGCTCCATTTTAGACTCGTTCCAGGCACACCGCCACCGATCACCGCCTCCTCGTGTTGTGTTTTTGGCTTCCACACACCCCGTTTCGCAAGTCGCATTTTCAGCCGGTTCCAGGCTATGGGCATTGCTGCCGCCAATACCCACCACCTGGAACCAGCCGAAAATGCGACGCGTGGGGGCCAAAAACAGGGTGTGTGGAGGCCAAAAATGCACCGTGCAGAGGTCACAAACGCGACACGAGGCGGTGGCGATTAGCGGTGATGTGCTGTGGCAATCCCTACAGACGGATCAAAAACGGAGTATGTGGAGGTTGAAAACACAGCGCACAGAGGCCGAAAACAGCCAAAAAATTGGGGCCGGCGGGTGAGCAAGGCTTCGGTGTATAAGATGCACCATAATTTTCACCCACTTTTAGGAGGGGAAGTGCGTCTCAAACTACGCAAAGTACGGTAAATGACTTTTCTCTGTGAAAAGAGTTCGTTTTGCTTAAAATACTACAAGGAATCCCCACCTTAAATGCCAGAGACTCCACAAGTTCAGTTCGAAGGAGACTTTATAGCCAGGCATTTAGGAAAAGTGCAACTATAAAGATTTAATACTCGAGTTACAACAGTTCACTTCTGTGGCCATTCGATGAGTAGAGTGCGGTGGCCTAGAGGTGGAACTCTCACCTCACAATCAGGAGGAAGTGAGTTCGATCCTAGGTAGAGGCAGATACTTATGTCTCTGGGCACAATGAGAGTATATCTGCTGAATATAACTGTGTATTGGTGACAGGAAGGGCATCCGGCCAATAAAACAGCTCCGTTCAGTTTCCAGACTCCACCCCACAAAAGTTTATGGGATCGTTAAAGGAAGATGATTTACTGACCATTGGAAGATATGCCAGCAGTGAAAAAAGTGACTTTTTCACACTTATGACCATTGCAGCATTCCCATGATGTGATCAGAATTCAGATGCTCAGCAATCTACTTATACTTACGACGATTGTAATGTCTCGGGGTCTTGTGATCACTTTTTGCAACCTTCTGACAAGCAAAGTTTGGAAAAGTCAGAGTCAATTAACAAACGTGTTACCAACTTAACAACTGCAGTGAATCGCTTAACAACTGTGGCAAGGAAGGTTGTATAATGGGGCCAAGCCCACTTGACAAATGTCTCACTTAGTGACAGAAATTTTGGGCTCAGTTGTGGTCGTAAGTCAAGGACTACTCGTATCAGCATGCGGGATCACTGAATATGTGCAGCTGATTTAATCCGTCACGGAATTTCCCATGCTTTTCACCACAGAAATCTCTTCGCTGAAGACTGCGTCTGAATGGCGGACAGCGCTTAACACGGCTCTGACCGAGGCAGAAAAACGCTCCCTTCCCATGGAAGTCTTTAAGGTAAACCGTAATAAACCCTGGTTTCTTCTTAATAAACCATGATTTCTTCTTTGAGCCATTTAAATTGCCGCCCTGACATCCTTTGATTTTCAGATTTGAATCTACCAAGAGAGAATTAAGCATTGGAAATAGTAGATATTCCTTTTTAAAGCTTGCTTTTAATTGCTCTCTCTCTGTCTCGCTCTCTGTCTGTGTCTCTCTGTCTGTGTGTGTCTCTCTCTCTGTCTCTCTGTCTCTGTCTCTCCTTTTTAAAGCTTGCTTTTAATTGATCTCTCTGTCTCGCTCTCTGTCTGTGTCTCTCTGTCTCTGTCTGTCTCTCTCTCTGTCTGTGTCTCTCTCTCTGTCTCTGTCTCTCCTTTTTAAAGCTTGCTTTTAATCGCTCTCTCTGTCTCGCTCTCTCTGACTTGCTCACTGTCTCGCTGTCTGTTTCTGTCTGTCTCTCTTTCTCTCTGTCTGTGTCTCTCTGTCTCTGTCTCTGTCTCTGTCTCTCCTTTTTAAAGCTTGCTTTTAATCTCTCTGTCTCGCTCTCTGACTTGCTCACTGTCTCGCTCTCTGTCTCTGTCTGTCTCTCTTTCTCTCTGCCTGTGTGTCTCTGTCTTTCTCCCTCTCTCTCTCTCTGTATCTGTCTCTCTCTCTCTCTCCCTCCATCCCTCTCTCTCTCTCCTCTCTCTCACACACAAACACATACAGGGGGTCCAACCTAGGCATCTTTAAGACCTGTGAATTTCAATTCCAAGAATCCCCCATGCTGGCTGGGGAGTTCTAGAGTTGGAAGTCCACAGGTCTTAAAAGTGACCAAGGTTGGGCACTTCTGGTCTAATTAATACTGAGTATTTAATCAGTTCAATAAACAAACAGTAGTCTATATTGTTTACAATATATTGCAACAATATGCCTTCTCTTACCTGGGCTTCCTCACGTACCAATACATGCAGGAACTCTAGGAAAATGGAGAACAATGCTGAATGAAGCTTAGCATTGATTGTCCTCAACTTACAACCGTTTGTTCAGTGAGCCTTGAAGTTACAACATACGACCGGTTTTCACATGACCGTTGCAGCATTCCCATGGTCACATGATAAAAGCTCAGATGCTTGGCAGCTGACATGTACTTAGGACGGTTTCAGCTTCCCAGGGTAATGTGATCACTACTTCCCAGCTGGCTTCCGACAAGCAAATTCAATGGGTGGAAGCCAGATTCGCTTAGTGACTGAAAAAAAATTCATTTAACCACTGCAACGATTCACCTAACCGATGTGGCAACTAAAGTCGTAAAATATGTCAGAGTTTGTTGCAGAAAAATCAAATCCAGAAGCACAGACAGATAACTGATACAGCAGGATTCATTAACTTCTTTAGATGCACAACAATAGATGAATAAATGTACAATACCAACAGGTGATTCTTCCAACTAAACACAAGGCAGGAGAGTTGGAGGCAAACACAAGCAGTTGGTTTCGTTTCAGCAGACAAGCCCAGACTGACTGCTAGTTTACTTCTCAGAGCAGCAGACTGCTTAGGTTTCTGTTTCAATTCTCTGCACAGACTCAGATCTGTTTAAGCTCCCATTGGCTGACTTAGTTGCTATGCCTATTCATTGGCTGACCTTGTTCCCATGTCTCTCCCAGTCATGAATATTTTAACAAACTAGGACAAAACTCTCTTAACCCCTGTCTTGCTTAGCAGTGGAAATTTTGTGCTCCATTGGGGTCGTAAGTCGAGGGCCACCTGAGCAGGCTGTCCCTGACAGGATGGAGCAAAGTCTTGGCTGTGATGCCAAGTTCTCTGTTTGGTTTTCCTAGGATCACGCCGATTTGAGGAATCACTCGTTCACGGCAGGGATGAAGTTGGAAGCAGTGGATCAACAAGAACCAGCCGCGATTTGCCCAGCTACTATAACTAAGGTGAGGAATCCAAAATGGGATTGAGAATTAAAACCAGATCTTCCACAGTCAAGGCAAGGCATGAGGGTTTGAAGTCTCCCAGGGTGTCTTGTGGCCCGCCAGTGGTCAGCAAAGCGATTGGGGAGGAACATGGGCCAGTCCTGGAGTCTGGGGAAGGCTCTGAAGAGGGCTTTGTGTCAGAGGCAGAGAGGTGGCCAGAGCCGTATGCCAGTTATCAGCTGCCTTTGGAGTTGGAAATCAGTGAGGCAGAGGAACAGCTGGAGCCTGTTCCCAGTGTGCGCATGCACAGAGTTGCCAGACAAAGGGAACAGCTAAAGAACAGGGGTCGACTTGGGAGTAAGGCCACAGGTGGACGATGAATGGCCCCTCCCAGAGGAATAAAAGAGGAGCGAAAGGGGAGTGGAGTTTGCAGGAGACAATTAGTTCGTTTCATTGGTTCGTGACTCTCCGAGACTCCTTGCTAAGTTCTGCAGAGATCGGCCTGGCAGCTCTCCAAGTCAGATAAGGTCTGTGACTGTAAATCCTCCATTTGAAAGACTTTGCTGGATGTGAATGAGCAGCATTCACAGTCAATTAATAAAAGGTTTTTTTGTCGGGACAAGGAGTTTGCTTCAGGCTCTCGGGAAGCTTCGGTCAGAACAGGGAGGTCCAGATGCAAGATAGATTTGTTTCATCCATCCATCCGTCCATCCAGGGGTTGACCTCTTTTGCGACCCCTGCTCTGAGTTTACCACTAGAGACCATAAAGAGCCGTGGTGGCCCAGTGGTCAGAGTGCAGTACTGCAGGCTACTTCTGCTAACTACTGGCTGCCTGCAATTTGGCAGTTCGAATCTCACCAGGCTCAAGGTTGACTCAGCCCTCCGTTCTTCCGAGGTTGGTAAAATGAGATTGTTGGGGACAATATGGGGAGTCTGTAAAACCGCTTAGAGAGGGCTGTAAAGCACTGCAAAGCGGCATATAAGTCTAAGTCAGTGGTGGGCAACCTTTTTTTTCAACTGAGCCAAATCTCGCCAAAACCATGATTGAAATTTACTTTGAGAGCCACATTTTTAAAACCGAAAATACATAGGATGGTACACTGTTTTTAGTTTCAATAAGTTTTTATTGAGAATATTCTGCATGCTTGCAGAAGCTTCCCTCCGAAGCCCGAGAGGAGGGAGGGGAGCGGGCACCCGGCACACAGAAGAGCCGCATTAAAGGGTGTAAAGAGCCGCATGTGGCTCCCGAGCCGCGGGTTGCCCACCACTGGTCTAAGTGCTAAATGAATAAATAAACTCCTCCACTTGCTTCCATGTAGGTTTTCAACCACCATTTTGTGCAAGTCACTCTGGACGACCTCTGCCCTGAACCATGCAACATGTCTATGCTTTGCCATGCCGATTCCTTGGGCCTCCTGCCAGTGCAATGGTGCCTTAAAAATGGAGTTCATCTCACCCCTCCCAAAGGTTTGTCTTGTATATGTAGTAAATATATAAATATTGGTTGGAGGTGCAAGAACGAGGTTGGAATATATAACAATAATTGTTAACAAGGCCCCCCTCATTCACGATCTAATTTTAGAGGGGGAGCCGGACCTCGCGGGAATAACGGAGACCTGGTTGGGCCACGAGGGAGGTCTTCCCCTCGTGGAAATGTGCCCACCAGGCTACCGAGCATTTCACCAGCCCCGGGCCCAGGGAAGGGGCGGTGGGGTGGCAGTAATTATTCGGGAGGACTGGTGACGTCTTGCTTGGACTACTGTAACGCTCTCTACATGGGGCTTCCCTTGAAATGCACCCGGAGGCTACAGTTGGTCCAGAACGCAGCCGCGCGGGTAATTATGGGGAGTACTAGGTACTCCCATGTGACACCGTTCCTGCGCGAGCTGCACTGGCTTCCTGTGGTCTATCGGGTGCGTTTCAAGGTTTTGATAACAATCTTTAAAGCGCTCCATGGCTCAGGACCTAGTTACTTGCGGGATCATATTCTGCCCCATGCATCCCTGCGACCAATCCGCTCGCACAGAGAGGGCCTCCTCCAGGTGCCGTCCAACAGACAGTGTCGAGGGGCGGCGCCTAGGAGTAGAGCCTTCTCTGTGGCGGGCCCAGTCCTGTGGAATGACCTCCCTCTGGATATTAGGAATACCTCTGACCTCCGCTCCTTTCGTGTAAAGCTCAAGACCCACCTTTTTCAAGTTGCTGGCCTGGCTCAACTTTGATACAACTATATCGCTCCTGACGGGTTTTTTATTTGGGGTATTTTAATTGCATTCAATTTATTTAGGGGTTTTTAAACATTGTGTTTTTACTTGTTTTTATCTATCAGTTCACCTCCTCCTTGTATATGTCGTATATATGTCTTGGTATATGTTTTGTTATATGTATGTCGATATATTTATTTCCTATGTTTTGTTGTACGCTGCCCCGAGTCCTTCGGGAGAGGGTGCGGCTAAGAAATAAATAATTATTATTATTATTATTATTATTATTATTATTATTATTATTATTATTATTATTATTATTATTATTATAAACATAATCCTCAATGAGTAATTTTGTCAAGGTTTCATACTTTCTTGAACCTTAGGTATCTCACAGGGCTGTTTTAAAGCTAAAATGGCAGAGGAGCAACAGAGAGAGATGCTAGAAGAATAGAATAGAATAGAATAGAATAGAAACAAATAAGAATGGAATGGGGAATAGAATAGAATAGAAACAAATAAGAATGGAATGGAATGGGGAATAGAATAGAATAGAAACAAATAAGAATGGAATGGAATGGGGAATAGAATAGAAACAAATAAGAATGGAATGGAATGGGGAATAGAATAGAATAGAAACAAATAAGAATAGAATGGGGTCTGCTTCAAGATGGTTATTTCTCTATCCTGGTATTTTAAGGCTTGCCCCCTTTGTGCACTCAGAATCTCATCTCTTGTAGTCTTTCTAAGAAATTTAATATGCACCTCCCTTGGGACATTATGTGTTCTAGCGTATGCAGAATAGAAACAAATAAGAATCTAATGGGGAATAGAATAGAATCGAATCAGAAGTGGTATTCAGACCAGTTTGGACCGGTTCAGGCGAACTGGTAGCAGAAATTTTGAGTAGTTTGGAAAGCTGGCAAATACCACCTCTGGTTGCCCTCCCCTCCCCCATCGTTCCCTGTCCTATAGTCCCTTGTTTTTTAGCTCAGCTGAGCTAAAAAAACAGCTAAGCTGGCCAGTGCTGACACCGAGGGCACTCTCATAGAACGGTAGGAAAAGATTTGGAATAATTAGAATAGAATAGAATAGAATAGAATAGAATAGAATAGAATAGAATAGCAGAGTTGGAAGAGACCTTGGAGGTCTTCTAGTCCAACCCCCTGCTGAAGCAGGAAACCTTATATCAGTGATGGCAAACTTCTTTCTCCTTGGGTGCCAAAAACCCTAACCCCGTGACTTCCAAGACATGGCCAAGATAGAATAATAATTGGGGAGCGACATACACATTGCTTTTAATGTACACATTAATGTACGCTTAGAAGAGCTGTTTAGATTCCCTAAGGAGAAAAAAGACGTGTTTTATTTGATGCCAGCCAGCGAATTAATATCCATTAATTCCCCACCATATGAAAGCGCTCCGTTGACACTATTTAGATTGTCGACAGCTAGATTTATAGACTTCTTTTTTCCTTAAGCGTTCACAGCTGTGGGGAGGATTTCTCTCTCTCTCTCTTTGCTGGGAGACTGGCGGATTTCTGCATTGGTGTTTTGGGTGGCACCTTCTGCTTCGCTGCGGGTTCATCCCAGCAAATGACATTTCCAAAGCGATGAAATATTTATATTTGAAAGCTGGGGGGGGGGGGGTGTTGCATAGGCCCAGATTGGAAGCAGACCAGGCCGAAATTCAAGAGGGAGATTTCCCCACCCAAAATGGAGAGGCTGCAAGGGACCAAGTTGTCTGCCTTGTAGCACACAGGAATATATAAACTCTCAGCAAATGATGAAGACTGTGTGATGCTTTCACAGTTTTTTGTCTGGGCCAGGCTGAGGAGGCATCCCTTTCGTGGATAGAGAATGCCCAGCATTTTCCTAAGAGGTGCGGTGCAGAATTAAAGCATAACTAGGCAGAAGTATGACAAGGGACATGGTGGCTCAGTGGCTAAGACGCTGAGCATGTCGATCAGAAAGCTTAGCAGTTAGGCGGTTCAAATCCCTAATGCTGCATAACAGATTGAGCTCCCGTTCCTTGTCCCAGCTTCTGCCAATCTAGCAGTTCGAAAGCATGTAAAAATGCAAATAGAAAAATAGGGGCCACCTTTGGTGGGAAGGGAACAGCGTTCCGTGCGCCTTCAATGCTTAGTCATGCCGGCCACATGACCACAGAGACGTCTTCGGACAGCGCTGGCTCTTCAGCTTTGAAACGGAGATGAGCACTGCCCCCTAGAGTCGGGAATGATATATGCCATTATGTGCGAGGGGAACCTTTACCTTTTATAACTCCAGAGTGAGTTTGGCCTAGTGGTGAAGGCATTAGGCTAGAAGCTAGGAGAAGTGAGTTCTAGTCCTGCCTTAGCCATGAAAACTGGCTGGGTGACTTTGGACCAGTCACCAGGAGACGATTGATTGACAGTTAGATAGATCATAAAATAATTTTATGGTTGGGGGTCACCACAACATGATGAACTGTATTTTAAAGGGTCTCGGCATTAGGAAGGTTGAGAACCACTGCTGTAAACTCTAGTTAGCGAAGGACTCCAACCAACATTTTGAACGGGCTGAGGTAAATATTCTCAGATAGTTGCGTTAGGGATCTTGGAATCCTAGTGGACAACCGTTTAAATAGGAGCCATCCGTGTGCAGCAGCTGCCAAAAAAGCCAACACAGTTCTAGGCTGCATCAACAGAGGGATAGAATCAAGATCACGTGAAGTGTTAATACCACTTTATAGTGCCTTGGTAAGGCCACATTTAGAATACAGCATTCAGTTTTGGTCGCCACGAAATAAAAAAGATGTGGAGACTCTAGAAAGAGTGCAGAGAAGAGCAACAAAGAGGATTAGGGGACTGGAGACTAAAACATATGAAGAACGGTTGCAGGAACTGGGTATGTCTAGTTTAATGAAAAGAAGGACTAAGGGAGACATGATAGAAGTCTTCCAATATCTCAGGGGCTGCCACAAAGAAGAGGGAGTCAAACTATTCTCCAAGGCACCTGAGGGCAGGAGAAGAAGCAATGGGTGGAAATTAATCAAGGAGAGAAGCAACTTAGAACTGAGGAGAAATTTCCTGACAGTGAGAACAATTAATCAGTGGAACAGAAGTTGCCTCCAGAAGTTGTGAATGCCCCAACACTGGAAGTCTTTAAGAAGAAGTTGGATAGCCATTTGTCTGAAACGGTATAGGGTTTCCTGCCTAGGCAGGGGGTTGGACTAGAAGACCTCCAAGGTCCCTTCCAACTCTGCTATTGTATTGTATTGTATTGTATTGTATTGTATTGTATTGTATTGTATTGTATTGTATTGTATTGTATTGTATTTCAGGGGTCAAAAGAAAATAAGACCCTGTTTTATTTTCGGGGAAACACGGTAATTCTTGTGACCAGCTCATAGACTTTCTGGGCCTCTCTGATAAGTCAATGTATGGGGAAAAGATGCTACCCCAGATACATCTTTTGGTGTCCAGCAAGACTGTTGTTAAGAAGCTGTTGGGTAGCCATTTGTCTGAAACGGTATAGGGTTTCCTGCCTAGGCAGAGGGTTGGACTAGAAGACCTCCGAGGTCCCTTCCAACTCTGCTATTGTGTTGTATTGTATTGTGTTCTGGAGGGTGGGGTGCTGTCAGGCTGTCCACTTCTGTCTTCACTCGGAAAAACAATGGGATAAAAGAATTTTTTGTTTGTTTCCCGGGATTTCGCGCAGGTTATTCTAATCCGGATTTTGACTGGGCGGATTATCAGAAGCAGTGCGGAGCGGAGGCAGCTCCTGAGGGCTGCTTCAGAAATGTAAGATCTGGTTTTCTTTTCCCTGCATCGTGATCTTTCTCATCCTGTGCCCTTTGCCATTAACGGTCCTTCGTTGTATGTATTCCTACGCAAAGAAACACCACTAGTCAAGGTCAAAGAGGTTGGGGTGACAGCACTCCTTCCTTCCTTCCTCCTAACTCTCTCCCTCCCTCTATTTCTCCTCTTCCTTCCTCTCTGTCTTTCTTTCCTACCTTCCTCCTCGATTTCTCCTCTTCCTCTCTCCTCAATTTCTTTCTTTCCTTCCTTCCTCCCTCCCTCCTCGATTTCTCCTCTTCCTTCTCCCTTCCTCCTTTATTTCGTCTTTTCATTCCTCCTCCCTCTATATCTTTCTTTCCTTCCTTCCTCCTCTATTTCTTCTCTTCCTCCCTCCGCCCGCCCCTATTTCCTTCCTCCCTACTTCCCTCTCCCCCCTCTTTCTTTCCTTTCCAGGTCCCAGATGACTGCACAGGTCCCTACCAACCCTGTTGTTTTATGTTCTGTTTTTGTTTTCTGTTTATCCCATTCAGGCATTCTGTAATCGAGCTTTTATGAAAAACATGATGCTTGAAGCAGTGAACCCCCAGAATCCGGCCGAGATCTGCGTGGCAGCTGTCACTTCCGTAAAAGGACGCCTAATGTGGCTCTCTTTTGAAGGTACCTTAGAAAGCTGTCTGCAGGGGAAATCCTGTCCTACTTGATTCCTCCTGAATTCCTGAAACTAAGTAACTTTCTTTCTTTCTTTCTTTCTTTCTTTCTTTCTTTCTTTCTTTCTTTCTTTCTTTCTTTCTTTCTTTCTTTCTTTCTTTCCTTCTTTCTGCCTGCCTGCCTGCCTGCCTGCCTGCCTTCCTGCCTTCCTTCCTGCCTTCCTTCCTTCCTTCCTTCCTTCCTTCCTTTCCTTCATCTTCCTTCCATCCATCCTTCCTTCCTTCCTTCCTTCCTTCCTTCCTTCCTTCCTTCCTTCCTTCCTTCCCTTCGTCTTCCTTCCTTCCTTCCTCCCCCCTCCCTCCATTTCTCTTCTTTCTGACGTTTCTAATGCATTATAATGCATCCATAGGTCTACCTCACACACCTGCTTCCGAATATATAGTCGATGTAGAATCGATGGACATCTTCCCTGTGGGCTGGTGTGAAGCAAACGGTTACAAGCTCTTGGCACCACATAAAAACCCCGGTAGGTACCCGGTAGAATAAATTTTGATGGCTAAGTTTTGCAATCATCCTTTAGTTGTGTGTGTGGCCAGAGTGGACGTGGCCAGCTCGACATCACTTATGTCGAGGGCACCTGTGGTGGCCCGAGCACTCTTCCAGTGAAAATGAGCCCCCGAGGGTTGCAGGAGGCCGTGGCAGCTGAAAATGGAGCTCGGGAGTTTGTTTTCGCTGGCAGAAGCATCCAGTCCTTCGCTATTTCAAGGGCGGCCCAGTGGGCCAGATCCGGCTCCCGGGCCTTGAGTTTGACACCCCTGCTTTAGCATAATACTTTAATGAAGTAGTAACAATTGTTCAAAGCTTATCAGTCGTCGGCACAGGCGACTGGAGTGTAATGGAAATTTATTGTAATGAATATTCCGACGGCTAACCTCATTATTAGCGGGTGATTTTGTGCATTTCTGCTCAAAAGTGAATGCATTGTCTTCTGAAGGGTCTTCTTTCTTGTGTGACTATGCAGGCAGTCCTCGACTTACAACCGTCTGTTTAGTGCCTGTCTGAAGGGACAACGGCATTGATAAAAGTGACTTATGGCCGTTTTTCACACTTAACGACTCTTGCAGCCTCCTCAGGGTCACGCGATGAAAATTCAGGCGCTTGGCTGCCAGTTCCTATTTATGACCGTTGCTGCGTCCCAATCTCTGCAGTCGATAAATCAGTAACCCGGTTGTTAAGTGAATCTCGCTTTTACGGCCTTCTAGGACAGTGATGGCTAACCTTTTTGTTGTTGTGTGCCCTTACCCATAATGCAACGTCCGTCTCCCCCCACATGTCTCCCCACCCCCTATGCATGGATGCATGACCTCCTGCGTTCCCCCCGTGCATGCAAGTGTGACCCCCCCCTGCACCCCATTTTGGGCCTAGCAGGTCTCCCTGGAACCAAAAACGGGCGCAGGGGGCGTTGCACCCCCCCATGTGCATACGGATGCATCTCCTGCATGTGCACTGCCCCCAGCGCTGAGGGCTGGAAATCAGCTGGCCAGCGGGAGACGCGGTGGAGCTGAGGCGGCAGCTCGCATGCCCAAAGAGAAGGCTCCGCATGCCACCTTCGCCATCACGGTTCTAGAACAAGCCAAGTCAGTAGGAAGCCAGATTTATTTAACAACTGGGTTACTGATTTATCCACTGCAAGAGATTCACTTAATGACGCTGGCGAGAAAGTTCGTAAAAAGGGGCAAAAACTCCCTTAACAAATGTCTCATTTCACAACGGACGTGTTATAAGTTGAAGACTACCTGTAAATTTGAAAAGGATGAGAGAATCTTTAATTTTCCTGTCGGGAATCATTCCCTGTACCCTTGCAAACAGGCGTTGCCAGATTAACCCTTGTCCTTGTCCTCCTTTTCCAGCGCAAAGGAAGAGAAAGATTGCAATTGTCCAGCCGGAAAAACAGTGAGTGCACCCTTAAAATGTCAATTGCAGCACAGTTTTATCACGATCATTTTTTTTATTTATAAATAAAAGTGTTGGCTCTAAGAAAGAAAGTGCTTGACTATATTGCAAGGGGTAAATTAATATATGGGTAGTCCTCAACGTACAAACATTCATTTATAGAGACCATTCAAAATTACAACCGCACTGGGGAAAATGACTTACGACCAATTTTTCACACTTATGACCGTTGCAACACGGTCATGTGATCAAAATTCAGGCACTTGGCAGCTGGCTCATATTTATGACGGTTACAGTGTCCCAGGTTGGTGTGTTCCCCTTATGCGAGCTTCTGACAAGCAAAAGTCAATGGGGAAGCCCAGTTCACTTAATAACCATGTTGGTAACTTATCCATTGCAGTGATTCCCTTAACGACGGTGGCAGGAGAGGTCGTAAAATGGGGCATAACTCAGCAAAGTTAAAGTCTCACTTGACAACGGAAATTCTGGGCTCAATTGTGGTTGTAAGTTGAGGAATGCCTTTATATTTATGACAATGGCGGCGTCCTGGGGTCAGGCGATCGCCATTTGTGACCATCCCAGCTGGCGTCTGTCGAGCAAACTCAGCTGGGATTCGCTTAACAACCTTGGGATTCACTTAGCGACTGCAGGGATTCGCTTAGACCCTGAGGGCGAAAAAGATCATAGAATCAGGTACCACAAAGTCAATGAATGCCAGCCTAAGTTAGCCTTGGAAATTCTGTTCGTACTTGTGGCCATAAATAGAGGACTACTTCTAGCTCAATAAATCAATATATATACTTATCCATCTACCCATCCAGTGTTTCTCAGCAACTTTAAAATATGTGGTCTTCGGCTTTGATTACATGGTTGTGGCTGCTAACTTTTTTAACCTCCTCTCTGGACAAACCCTCCCCCTCCCGTTCAAGTATCACTAGTCCTCGTTTAGTGATCACAATTAGAACCGGCCACTCGTGACAGCTAATGGTCTATCTTCAGGTTTCCTTTGCTTTACAGACCTGCCAAGGCATAAATGGAAGGTTTGATCGTAGAGTTACCCTGTTCCCCCGAAAATAAGACCTCCTTGGATAATAAGCCCAATCGGGCTTTGGAGCGCATGCGCTAAAATAATCCCTCCCCGAAAATATTGCAACACAGCAGCAGCCGTGAGGTGACCACGCTCGCCACCTCCTGCACCTCGAAAATAATAAGACCTCCCCAAAAATGTCTTATTTATGGGGAAACGCAATACCTTAAGGATCAGTTCCTCTGAACAGTCACTAAATGGGTCAGTTGAAAAACGAGGACTGCAGTTTTGTAATCTGAATGGCGTTGATTTTTGGGTCCTATTATTAGGTTACCAGCGGGAGTGCCGATTGTGAAAATTCAGAATCCTCACTGTTTTCCCCAGATGGACCTGATGGGTGAGTTTGAGGGGAGAAGGCAATCAGTTTTCTAATTTAGAGCACCGTTTTAAAGGAATAAGAAAATAAGACCTTTAACATAAGTGGACTTCAGCTCCCAGAAATCCTCAGCCAATCTGACTGGCTGATGAATTCTGGGAGTTGAAGTCCACCCATCTTAAAGTTGCTAACTTTGAAAAAAAACAACACTGCATTCCCGCGTTCATCATAAATAAATATTTTTGAATTGGTACTCCCGGTGCAATACGGGTAGTCTTCGACTTACGACAGTTCATTTAGGGACCGTTCAAAGTTACAATGGCATTGAAAAAAGTTGGCATTGCGACTGTTTTTCATACTTACGACCATTGCAGGCTCCCTATGGTCAGACGATCAAAATTCGGACACTTGGCGACTCCTATTTATGACGATTGCAGTGTCCTGGGGTGGTGGTGGTCATGTGATCCCTTTTTGCGACCTTCAGACAAGCAAAGTCACTACAGAAGCCAAATTCATTTCACAACCGTGTGACTAACTTAACAATGGCAGTGATAACCCTGGTGGTGGTTGTAACATGGGTCAAAATCCGTTTAAGCACTGTCTCACTCAGGAGCAACAGAAATGTTGGACTGAGTGGTGGCCGTAAGTCGAGGATTACCTGTGTTGTCCAAAACAATGGTGGATTATAATTCCCACACACCCAGCTAGGGGTGGTATTCACTTACCGTATTTTTCGGAGTATAAGATGCACCGGAGTATAAGATGCACCAAGGTTTTGAAGAGACAAATTTTTTTAAAAAAAGGTTTTGCACTCTACAAACCTCCTAATAACGGTCCGTTTTTTGCGAAAACGGGCCTGTTTCCCCCCCCCCCCCAAAAAAGGAAAGAATAGCCTTTAGGAGGCTTGCAGAGTGCTCCTGGGGGCTGCCCCCCCAAAAAACGAAGAAAAAACTGCCCGTTTTTCATGAAAACGGGCCCGTTTTTTGTCAAAATAATTGCATGCATAGCCTTTAGGAGGCTTGTAGAGTGCTCCTGGGGGGGGGGGGGCAAAAGTGAGCAAAAAGCACCCTGTTTTTCACTCGTTTCTGCCTTCCCCAGCCCCCAGGAGCACTCTATAAGCCTTCTAAAGATTATTCTCGGCCATTTTGGTGAAGGGGGCAGGGTTTCAGGAGGGAAAAAATGCTGTGTTCAGTGTATAAGACGCACCCAGATTTTCAGCCTCTTTTTTGAGGGGAAAAGGTGTGTCTTATACTCCGAAAAATACGGTACTTTCCCTACCGGTTCGCAAATGTGAGCGCTCGTAGGCCCACCCGCGATTTCCACTACTGGTGCGGGTGAACCAATCCGAACCAGCTGAATATCACCTCTGCACCCAATACTAGTTAGAAGTGGAAAGGATAGATAAACTCCATAAACACAGTTGTTGTTTATGATCCAAGCTGGTGGAAAGGAGGAGGATAGAGAGGAAATGCGGCCCCGGATGGGATGCTGGAAGAAGATGGAATTGGTTTCTGGTTTCTTCTCTGCAGGGCCCATCAATGGGAGATACAACTGCCCCGTGCTCTTCATCAACCATCGCTGTTTCTCAGGCCCACATCTCAACAAAGGCAGATTGGCAGAATTGCCGCAGTCTGTTGGGCCAGGGAAATGCGTTCTGGTTCTTAAAGAGGTAAGGATTATGAGACGTATCCTGTGCCCTACTAGGAATGGGAGGATCCTGATGTTCTGACCCAGCCTTAGCAGAAGCAAGAAATAGACTCCTTATCACCGAAAAAAAACCCTCTTTATTTATCTCCGGCGAATTTATGGCATTCACACACTGAAAAGTCCAGGCAATAGTCCTTCAAAGTGTTAACGGCAGTAACAGACCTTATCAGTTCCTTGTGATAATTGCAAGGCCGTGAGCTCCTAGCCAAAAGGTTGCAAATTAAGTTCTGGCAAGCAGTTTTGGTGGCACGAAACACAATGAGCAAAATCTTCAGAAATACGAACTGTTGTCTCCTACGACCACGCCTCCCCTTCTATTTATTCCCCAGCCATGGAAGTGCCATTCAGCGTCCACGTGTGCTTTGCTTCCCCAGTCGACTCATTGTCCTCCATTGCTCACCTCTCCTAACAGCTCTGCGCATACTTCCATGTGGAACAGGCCCCAGCTGTTCATCCTCCACACTCATCTCTGCCTCCAAAGGCAGCCGCCATTTGTCTGAAATGATATTGGGTCTCCTGCTCGAGCAGGAAGTTGGACTAGAAGGTCTCCAAGTGCCCTTCAAACTCTGTTATTCCATTTTGTTATTCAGTTTCTAGTGCTTTTTTTTGTGGTGGCTGTTTCCTAACTTGCCCTACCTCACAGGGCTGGTATTAGCCTTGAACTGTGGAGTTCACAGCTACATGCTCAGTGTTTTTGCTCTGCTCAGATTCTTCGTATGGTGATCAACTCTGCCTACAAACCCAGAAGCATTTTGCGAGAGTTGCAACTTGTCGATGACCCCCGGTGGAACTTTCAAGAAGAGAATCTCAAAGCAAAGTAAGGACTGCTTTTAAAAAGAAGAAAAACTAGATTGTTTGTTATTTAAGAATTAGCTGACAACCTGGCATTGCCCGGGTACTTACTTAGTTACTTACTTATTTATTTATTTATCCTAATCCTATATTAGACAGGAAAAGCCCTGATATTGTTGAAAATGTCCGGACCAAACGTAATTTCTAATGTTGGATTTTCCCCCTTACCAGAGGGAGCCCCCTTGTGGAGTACGGTGAAGCCGCTACCATGGCAACTCCACTGTGCTGTACAGTGGAAACCATATTACAGCAGTATGGTGGAAGCCATTTTAAGGCACAACAGGCTGTATCTTAACAGAACACACACCCTGAGAGGTGTTACGGGTGTCTTACGCCCAGAGTATTTGTTTCCAGAGAGTAAGTCATCTGTGTACCATGTTTGGTTGAAATTGCTCGAGGCGTTCCAGAGTTTTGCTGGAACATACATATATATACACACACACATTTATATATATATAGATATATCCATAATGGTGAACCAGGGAAGAAAGCATGTTGGCAAAAATTATTTTACCTGAAAAAGACAGAAGAAACTACAGGTAGTTCCCCCAAACACAATTGAGCCCCAAATTTAAGTGGAACATTTATTTTTGCCTCAGTTTACGACCTTTCTTGCCATCGTTGTTAAGCGAATCACTGCCGTTGTTAGGTGAGTACCATTTTTCACACTTGCGACCATTCCTTCATCCCTCACGGTCATATGATTAAAATCTTGGCAAGTGGGCTTTTACTCTTTTACAATCTTATGACGAGCAAAGTTAACGAGGAAGCCAGATTCATTTAATAGCTGGGTTACTGACTTCACAACTGCAGTGACTCACTTAACAACGGTCTTGCTTAACAACATAAATTTAGCCCCCCCCCCTTGTTGTAAGTTAAGGGCTACCTGTTATAGCTTATATCAGGGGTGTCCAAACTTGGGAACTTTAAGACTTGTGGACTTCAACCCCCAGAATTCCCCAGCCAGCATGGCTGGCTGGGGAATTCTGGGAGTTGAAGTCCACAAGTCTTAAAGTTCCCAAGTTTGGACACCCCTGGCTTATATGCTCAGGAAAAAAAAAGTTTTGGTGCATTCTTTCCATGGTTTTTGGTAAAGCAGCCCTTTGGAGATTTTTCATCCCTGCTTCTACAACTTCAGTTATGTCACATTTCATTAGGAAAGCAAAATGAATTTTGCTCGGGGAATTTCTGCTCTTCCAGACGGATACAAAGCTCGATAAACTATCACATCTTAAATTCTTCAAGCTAATAGGTTTGGATGGACTTTTTTTAACTACCTTAATGTGGCTGGTAAAATGAGAATGTTATTGGAACAACTACGCAGTGGAATATTTGCAAAGGATACCCATTTGATGGCTGTGAGCTCATGTTGGCTCTTATGGGCTGGATGCCTGCCAAATATGCCTTATTTTTTTTAAAAAAGAAAAAAAACCAAGCTCTCCAGCTTCATTTTGGAGTTTGCCAAAGGGTTCCTTAGGGAATTCAGGGCACAAACTTTCCAGAAAGTGATGGAATCATACAGTAGCATGGAGGTGTTCAACCTTGGCAACTTTAAGACTTGTGGACTTCAACTCCCAGAATTCCCCAACTAGCATGGCTGGCTGGGGAATTCTGGGAATTGAAGTCCACAAGTCTTAAAGTTGCCAACGTTAGACATACATCTTTTACAATCTGAGTTACACTGAAACAATTACATTAAACTCTTACATTAAAATATATTTTGAAAATTCAAAGGGCAGACTTGATGGACAACGGCTCTTTTTCTGCCATCGGTTTTCTACGTTTCTGTGAGTTCCAAAGTCCGATATTTGCATTATGGAAAAATTGTTTATCTGATAAAGAATTAGTTTGCACTGGAAATTTTTTGCAGAAAATGGTCAAAAAAGTCAAGATGGCTGCCACGGTAGACGAACCTTTGAACATGCCAACCTGACCACCTTTCTGAGGTGTAAATAGATGAACCTTCCTAAATCTCGGTGTCAGGGCTGCCCTAATTAAATCATGAGCCTCGAGCCAAGCTTCTTTATCTGATAATGAAATAGTTTGCACCAGAAATTTCTGCAGAATATGGTCAAAAAATCAAGATGGCTGCCAAGGTGGACGAACCTTTGAACATACCAACCTGACCACCTTTATGAGATGGAAATAGATTAACCTTCCTAAATCTCAGTGTCAGGGTTGCCCTAATTAAATCATGAGCCTCGAGCCAAGCTTCAAAAGAAATCCAGTTATTTATTAGGAGCTTCATGTCCTCACGTTCCAAGTGAAGCCAACTCTGATCCCACATAATTTATGTTCCAGCTCTGATCCCACGTAATTTACGTTCCAGCTCTGATCCCACATAATTTACGTTCCACTTCTGACCTTACCCCCCCACCCCCAAAGGTGTGTCATCAGTCATATTCTTCAACGAAGCAATTGCGTGGGTTGTAGAGATCACTCTCCTCTGGCCACTGTGGGTAACCTTGGAGATGGCCTTGAGGGAGATATGGCTGAAATGTGCTTTTGTTTTGATTGATGTGATTTGCTTTGCCTTTGTTTTTGTTTTGGCTTTGGCTTTGGTTTTGGCTTTGGTTTTGACTGACGTGCGGCTGCAGAGTTCGTTTCCCATCCCCCTGTCCTATGGCAACTCGAGAGCAGGTCAGGGATGCTTTGCGGGTTGACACTCGGTTTGTATCCCTGTGGGCTGTCTTTGTGAGGATATAACATCCAACTGAGGTAAAAAATCTTGCTCCCAAAATCTTGATTTATAGTGTAATGTTTGTCCTGTTCTTGCAACCCACCACGACAGATACCGAGGGAAAACGTACAGGGCAATGGTCAAGATAGTTCGGACGTCTGACCAAGTCTCCAATTTCTGCCGGAAGGTGTGCGCGAAACTGGAATGCTGCCCCAATTTATTCGGCCCTGTTCCGCTCGCCGAAAATTGCCCTGAAAACTGTTCCAGTCACACCAAGACAAAATACGGTAAGCGTGCCTGGCAGTTGTGCGACGAAATTTGGTTTGGTTTTAGTTTGTGTGGATTTTGTTTCTCCTGCATTGCCTGGATTATTATTGGGGTTTTGTTGTTGTTGTTGTTGTTGTGTTGTTAAATGACCCCGTAATCCCTTGGCGGGGTGGAGTCGGGGCAACTGAATGGAGCTGAGTGTTTACTGGCCGGATGCCTTTCCCTGTTGCCAATGCGGAATTTTGCAGCAGATATATTCTCATTGTGCCCAAAGAGAGAAATATCAGCCTCTACCCAGGATCGAACTCACAGCCTCCTGATTGTGAGGCGAGAGTTCCACCTCTACATTGCCTGGAGTATTATGATTGGGATAATCTAGAACGCTGCAAATAAATCAAATTTGGTCTTGGCATTCGCTGATGGAAGCCCATCGCTGACAATTTAGGATTGACTCTGAAGAACAACATTGGGGAAGCCATCAGAATTCCTTGGATTCTGGCTGAGGAAAGAAACCCAGGTAGTCCTGGACTTATGACCACAGTTGAGTCCAACATTTCTGTTGCTAAGTGAGACCATTCTTAAATGAGTTTTCCCCCATATTAGAATCTTTCTTGCCACAATTGTTAAGTGAACCACCACAGTTGTTAATTATAACACATTTGTTAAGTGAATCCGGCTTCCCCATTGACTTAAGAAGAGATTGGACAACCATTTGTCTGAAATGGTATAGGCCTAGGGTTTCCAGCCTGAGCAAGGGGTTGGACTAGAAGACCTCCAAGGTTCCTTCCAACTCTGTTATTCTATTCTATTCTATTCTATTTTACATTCTATTCTTTTCTATTTTACATTCTATTCTATTCTTTTCTACTCTATTCCATTATCTATTCCATTATCTATTCTATTCTATTCTATTCTATTCTATTCTATTCTATTCTATTGTCTCCTCTCCTCATTGTCATCCCTATCCTGTCCTCGTCCTGTTCTGTCCCTGTCCTGTCCTGTCCTATCTCACCCTCATTCTTATTCTTAGGGTTTCCTGCCTAAGCAGGGGGATGGACTAGAAGACCTCCAAGATCCTTTCTGTTCTGTTCCATTCTACTCTATTCTTCACTCTACTCCACTCCACTCCACTCTACTCCATTCTATTCCCTACTCCACTCCACTCCACTCCACTTTACTCCACTCCACTCTACTCCATTCCATTCCCTACTCCACTCCACTTCACTCCACTCCAATCTACTCCATTCTATTCCCTACTCCACTCCACTTTACTCCACTCCACTCTACTCCATTCCATTCCATTCCCTACTCCACTCCACTCTACTCTACTCCACTCCACTCTACTCTACACCACTCCACTCCATTCCATTCCCTACTCCACTCCACTCCACTCCCCTGACCATGGAGGTGTTACAATGGTGTAAGTGTGAAAACGGTTATGAGTCACTTCTTTCAGTGTTCTTGTAACTTCAAATGGTCACTAAACCAATGGTTGTGAGTCGAGGACTGCCTATAGAATTCGATGGTTTGATTTTTCTAAACCGGATTGTCCCTCTCCAGCATACTATTATGGGAAACGGAGGAAAGTCATTAAGTCTTCTCCCAGTGAAGAAAACCCTTACAGCCCGGAGAGCAGACACAAGAAGTGGTCTGATTACAGTACGATGCGGAAAACAGGTTTAACAGCGAAGAAAAGGGGTCCCTCCTCCGCGGATCTGAATGGAGCAGGATCGTCAGAGGTGAGATTTGGATTCCCTTGTGAAAAATTATCTGCACGCCAGGCGGAATAGGTCAGGAAGCTAACAGAATAGAATAGCAGGAAGGGACTTTGGAGGTCTTCTAGTCCAACCCCCTGCCCAGGCAGGAAACCCTGGACCCTTCCAGACACACGGTTGTCCGTTCTCTTCTTAAAGACTTCCAGTGTTGGGGCAATCGCAACTTCTGGAGGCAACTTCTGTTCCACTGATTCATTGTTCTCACTGTCAGGAAGTTTCTCCTCAGTTCTAAGTTGCTTCTCTCCTTGATTAGTTTCCACCCATTGCTTCTTGTTCTGCCCTCAGCTGCTTTGGAGAATAGTTTGACTCCCTCTTCTTTGTCGCGACACCTGAGATATTGGAACAATGCTATCGTGTCTCCCCTCGTCCTTCTTTCTCTTAAGCTAAACATTCCCAGTTCCTGCAACCGTTCTTCATATGTTTTCGTCTCCAGTCCCCTAATCCTCTTTGTTGCTCTTCTCTGCACTCTTTCTAGTCTCAGCATCTTTTCTATACTAGATTAATGTGAAAGGAATCAACTACAATGCTGTCCAGAGCTCTGTTTTGCAAACTAGACAACTTTAAGACGTGTGGACTTCAACTCCCAGAATTCCCTAGCCAACCTGGCAGGGAAATTCTGGGAGTTGAAGTCCACACGTCTTAAATAGAATAGAATAGAATTCTTTATTGGCCAAGTGTGATTGGACACACAAGGAATTTGTCTTTGGTGCAGATGCTCTTAGGTTACATAAAGAAAAATAAAACAGAATACATTCATCAAGAACCATAAGATACAATACTTAGTGATAGTCATAGGTTACTACCGTGTTTCCCCGAAAATAAGACAGGGTCTTGTTTTCTTTGGACACCCCCCCCTGAAATAAGCACTTGGCCTTATTTTCGGGGAGGTCTTATTATTTTTGAGGCGCAGGAGGCGGTGAGCGTGGTCACCTCATGGCTGCTTCTGTGTTGCAATATTTTCGGGGAGGGCTTATTTTTGGGGGGAGGTCTTATTTTATCGCATGCGCTCAAAAGCCTTATTGAGCTTATTATCCGGGGAGGTCTTATTTTCAGGATAATAAGCCATCAAATTATACTAGGAAACAAATACAAATATAAATTTTAAAGATACAAGGAAGCAACTTGGTTATAGTCATAAGTGGGAAGAGGTAAGTATTAAGAAGGAAGAGAAGAATAATAGTAATGCAGTCTTAGTAGGTAACATGACGGTGTTGTGGGAATAAGTTGTTTAGCAGAGTGATGGCATACCGGGAAAAACCGTCCTTGTGTCTAGTTGTTCTGGTGTGCAGTGCCCTATAGCGTCGTTTTTAGGATAGGCGTTGAAACAATTGATGCCCAGGATGCGAGGGGTCTGTAGATATTTTCAAAGCCCTCTTTTTTGACTCGTGCAGTGTAGAGGTCCTCAGTGGAAGGCAGGTTGGTAGCCATTATTTTTCCTGCAGTTCTGATTCTCCTCTGAAGTCCGTGTCTGTCTTGTTGGGTTGCAGAGCCAAACCAGACAGTTATGGAGGTGCAGATGACAGCAGACTCAATCCTTCCTCCGTAGAACAGAATGTGGCCAAGTTTGGAAAGCACTGATCATAACGGAAGGTTGTTTCTCTCCCTTGGCTCCCATTTCATGGAATAACCTGTCTTCAATGTCTAACTACGTTTCTATCTGTTTGATTTAACTGAAATTAGTGCAAAACGGTTCGCTCCCAAGAAACCCTTGGTTATGCCCTCTGGGTTTTTATCGGATAATTAGTTTCATCAGATTACCTTCCATCTTCCTTATTAACAGCTATTCAATTATTAATTATCACGTTGTAGGTATGAGAGAAGCTGATTAGTGTGCTGATTTATCTTAGTGTGGTTTTCTGCTGGGAATCCTTTGTTTAATTTGGGAGTGAGAATTGCGGAGATCAGAAAAGCCAGCCAGTTCAAATGAATATAAGAATTTATTGCAAAAAATGCTTAAGCTTAAGCTTGCAGTAAATATAAGAATTTATTGCAAGCTTAAGCTCTATACAAGAATCTGAACTACTAATCTTCTTCTTCTTGGTTGTTTAATGACCCCGTAATCCCTTCAGTCGGGGCAACTGAATGAAGCTGAGTGTTTACTGGCTGGATGCCCTTCCTGTTGCCAATGCGGAGTTTGCAGCAGATATATTCTCATTCTGCCCAGAGAGAGAAATATCTGCCGCTACCTAGGATCAAACTCACGGCCTTCTGATTGTGAGGCGAGAGCTCCACCTAGAGGCCACGGCACCACTCGAGAATCTGAACTACTCATGATCAAAGCAAATTGGCAGTAGATAAGAGTCACGGGACACAGTAGCTCAGAGGGACACGGTGACTCAGACGCTGAGCTTGTCGATCAGAAAGGTAGGCAGTTCAGCAGTTCGAATCCCTAGTAACAGAGTGAGCTCCCGTTACTTGTCCTAGCTTCTGCCAACCTAGCAGTTCGAAAGCACATAAAAAAATGCAAGGAGAAAAATAGGGACCACCTTTGGTAGGAAGGTAACAGCTCTCTGTGCGCCTTTGGCGTTTAGTCATGCCGGCTACATGACCATGGAGACGTCTTCGGACAGCGCTGGCTCTTCGGCTTTGAAACGGAGATGAGCACCGCCCCCTAGAGTCGGAAACGACTAGCACATATGTGCGAGGGGAACCTTTACCTTTAAGAGTCACAGGAATTCAAGGTGGGCTGGATTTAGCTCTCTTGTGGGCACATAGAGATAAAGACTGACAATGCATTTGGCCCCTCCTTCGGGCTCAGTATGGTCATCTCCTACAGGGGGCATTCAAACCACAATCCGTCAATTAAGATGTGGAGACTCTACGAGTGCAGAGAAGAGCAACAAAGAGGATTAGGGGACTGGAGACTAAAACATATGAAGAACGGTTGCAGGAACTGAGTATGTCTAGTTTAAGAGAAAGAAGGACGAGGGGAGACATGATAGCAGTCTTCCAATATCTCAGGGGTTGCCACAAAGAAGAGGGAGTCAAACTATTCTCCAAGGCACCTGAGGGTAGAACAAGAAGCAATGGGTGGAAACTAATCAAGGAGAGAAGCAACTTAGAACTGAGGAGAAACTTCCTGACAGTGAGAACAATTAATCAGTGGAACAACATGCCTCCAGAAGCCTAGGCAGGGGGTTGGACTAGAAGACCTCCAAGGTCCCTTCCAACTTTATTCTATTCTATTCTATTCTATTCTATTCTATCTATCTATCTATCTATCTATCTATCTATCTATCTATCTATCATCTATCTATCTATCTATCTATCTATCTATCTATCTATCATCTATCTATCTATCTATCTATCTATCTATCTATCATCTATCTATCTAAATTAATTAACCAGTGGAACAGCTTGCCTCCAGAAGTTGTGAATGCCCCAACACTGGAAGTCTTTAAGAAGATGTTGGATAGCCATCTGTCTGAAATGGTATAGGGTTTCCTGCCTAGGCAGGGGGTTGGACTAGAAGACCTCCAAGGTCCCTTCCAACTCTTCTATTGTATTGTATTGTAATTCAATACAATTCTGGGGCAGGAGAGTGACGAGGAAGAAGCAGACACCCCATGGAGCGAGGAAACCAACCCAGAATTGCAGGATGATCTAACGGACATCTCTTCAGAGGACATCCCTCTGGCCATACCAATGACCACCATGCAGTTACGCAGCAGCAGAGGCTCCATCCATGTGGCTCGGCCTGGAAGAGACAGGCAACCCCAGAAGGCGCTTTCCTTCCTGTGTGCCAAAAGTGAGCGAACCAGGCAGGTAAGTGGCTGGATAGCCATACCTTGCTTTTTGATGGGTCTCCAACATTTGAACAGCTCCAAAACAAACCCTTGGAAATTATTGGTTTTCTGTCTTGTAGGCCTTGTTCCTTTGCTTTCTGGGGATATTTTAGGGGGAAGCAACTAATAACAACTACCCCCAAAAGAATGACCGTTGACTTACCTGAACGGTCCTTCTATGTGCGCTGCTTAGGGAAACCAAGCATAGGCTAACTTTGTCCATTAGCCTAGAGCAGGGGTGTCCCCTTCTTCTTCTTTTGCCCTCCATCGTTCCCAGCACGAAGCTCTTCTCCAGGGAGTCCTTCCTTCTCATTAGGTGGCCAAAGTATTTGAGTTTCCTCTTCAGGATCTAGCCTTCTAAAGAGCAGTCAGGATTGAGCTCCTCTAGGACTGACCGGTTGGATGGACTTGCAGTCCAAGGGACTCGCAGGAGTCTCCTCCAGCACCAGAGTTCAAAGGCCTCTGTTCTTTAGCGCTCAGCCTTCCTTATGGTCCAGCTTTCACAGCCATTCATTGCAACTGGGAAAACCATAGCCTTGACTAGATGCCCTTTTGTTGGCAGGGTGATGTCTCTGCCTTTTAAGATGCTGTGTAGATTTGCCATAACTTTCCTCCCCAGGAGCAAGTGTCTTTTAATTTCATGGCTGCATTCCCCATCTGCTTTGATCTTGGAGCCCCAATCTTGTGGGCAGTATGGAACTTAAAAGCAATACAAGCAAAAATGGGTACAAAACATATAAAAGAAAGGAAGGAACAGAGTACAAATAAATGTAAACAGGGAAAGATTCTAAGCCATCCTAAAGAAATACTATTTCCAATCCAGCAGGTAGTCCTTGAGTTACGATCACAGTTGAATCCAAAATTTCTGTTGCTAAGCGAGGTAGTTGTTGAGTCAATTTTTCCCCATTTAATGACCTTACTTGTCACAGTTGTTAAGGGAATCGCTGCCTTACAACCGCAATTGAGCCCAATACCTCTGTTGCTAAGTGAAACATTTGTGAAGTGAGTTTTGCCCCCATTTTATCACCTTTCTTGCCACCGTTGTTAAGTGAATCACTGCAATTGTTCAGTTAGTAACACAGTTGTTAAGTGAATCTGGTTTCCCCGTGGACTTGGCTTGTCAGAAGGTCGCAAAAGGGGATCGCATGACCCCCTGGACATTGCAACTGTCATAAATCGGTTGCCCAGCTTATGGATTTCGATCATGTGACCACGGGGATGCGGTAACGGTCGTTAATAGTGAAAAATGGCCGTAAGTCAATTTTTCCAGTGTCGTCGTAACTTCAAATGGTTTCTAAACAAGACTTGTAAGTCAAGGACTAACCGTATATTAATTACTTCAGATATATTATAAAAGATATCAGAGGACTTCCTAACTAGGAAAGGAGCCAGACTCGTTACGCTCAGATACTGTGCATCATTTGGTGTGAGCATTTTGGGCGGAGTGCGATGAGCTTTACTGGCTGTGGTTGTGTTGAGGTTCACTTGTGTGATATAAAAGTGGTTTGGTCATGGGTAGGTGGGGGGGATTGGAAGAAGGAGGTAAGTAGGAGAGAAAAGGGAATTTAGACGGGATGGTTATGGGAAGGAAGGAAGGTTGGAAGGAAGAAAGAAAGAAAGAAAGAAAGAAAGAAAGTGGGGAAGGAAGGAAGAAAGAAAGTGGGAGGGAGGAAGGAAGGGGAGGGGGGGAGGGAGGGAGTAAGGATGGATGGAAGGGAGGGGGAAGGAAGGAAAGGGAAGGGGGGAGGGAGGGGGAAAGGAAGGAGAAGGGGAGGGAGGGGGAGGGAGGAAAGGAGGGAGGGAGGGGGAAAGGAAGGAAGAAAAGGGAAAGAGGGAAGGAGGGAGGAAGAAAGAAAGAGGGAGGGAGGGAGGGAGGGGAAATGGGAGGGAGAGGGAGGGAGGGGGAAATGAAGGAAAAGGAGGGAGGGCAGGACGGGAGGGAGGGGGAAATGACGGAAGACATGAGGGACGAAGGGAGGAAGGAAGCGAGACAGAGGGCAGGGAGGGAGGGCGGGCGTGACGAGCGGGGCACATGGGCGGGCGGGAGGGAGTGGATGGATGAGTGCGAGGGGGTGAACGGCAGGCCGAAAGGTGACCAGTTGCAAGGACGGGCAGGACAGTCCTCTCCCTCAGTGTCTGTCTGTGTCGTTTCCTATTTCTTTCTTTCTTTCTTTTTCCCATCCCTTCTTTCTTTCTTTTTCTTTCTTTCTTTCTTTCTTTCTTTCTTTCTTTCCTTCTGTCTGTCTTTTTCCCTTCCTTCCTCCCTCTTTCCTTCTTTCTTCCTTCCTCTCTCCCTCTTTCTTTCTTTCTTTTTCCATTTCTTTCTTTTTTTTCTTTCTTTTTCCCTTCCTTCCTCCCCTTTCCCTCTTTCCTTCTTCCTTCCTTCCTCCCTCCCTCTTTCTTTCTTTTCCCATTTCTTTTTCTTTCTTTTTCCCATCCCCTTTTTCTTTCTTTCTTTCTTTCCTTCTGTCTGTCTTTTTTCCTTCCTTCCTCCCTCTTTCCTTCTTTCTTCCTTCCTCTCTCCCTCTTTCTTTCTTTCTTTTCCCATTTCTTTCTTCTTTCTTTTTCCCTCCTTTCCCTCTTTCCTTCTTCCTTCCTCCCTTTCTTTCTTTCTTTCTTTCTTTCTTTCTTTCTTTTCCCATTTCTTTCTTTCTTTTTCCCATCCTTCCCCTTTCTTTCTTTCTTTCTTTCTTTCTTTCTTTCTTTCTTTCTTTCTTTCTTTCTTTCTTTTTCTCTTCCTTCCTCCCCTTTCCCTCTCCTTCTTTCTTCCTTTCTCTCTCTTTCTTTCTTTCTTTCTTTCTTTCTTTCTTTCTTTCTTTCTTTCTTTCTTTCTTTCTTTCTTTCCTTCCTTCTACTGTAGCACTTCCTGTTACAGAATCAGAGTTGCATTAGCATAAGACATAGACTGATAGGGTGGGAGGGACTTTAGAGGTCTTCTATAGATCAATAGCAGATCAGTAGGTACCACTTCCATGGGAAGGTAACAGCTCTCCATGATGTCATGTTGGCCATATGACCGTGGAAATATCTTTGGACAGCGCTGGCTCAATGACTGTGAAACAGAGATGCCCACCACCCACTATAGTTGGCAACAACAAGCAAAGTAAAACCGAGAGGGAATTTTTTAACCTTTTTGTAACCTTCGTCTTCCCCTTAATTTCCTTGTGTTTGGGCCAAATCCTATGCTTAATTAACAGTCACCCAGGGGTGTTTCATCCCTGGATCAATTTGTATAAAAGCCCCACAATCCAGTGTTTTGAAACTTCAACCGAGGTGGTGCAGTGGTTAGAATGCAGTACTGCAGGCTGCAGTTTGGCAGTTCAAGTCTCACCAGGCTCAAGGTTGACTCAGCCTTCCATCCTTCCGAGGTGGGTAAAATGAGGACCCAGATTGTTGGGGGGCAAGAGGCTGACTCTGTAAATCGCTTAGTGTTGTGGCCCGTCAGCAGACAGCGAAGCTGGCAGTAGATTCGGACAGTGAGGAGGTTGGGGAGGAACCTGGGCCAGTCCTGGAGTCTGGGGAAGGCTCGGACGAGGGCTCTGTGTCGGAGGCAGAGAGGTGGCCAGTGCCGTATGACAGTTATCAGCTGCCTTCAGAGTCAGACATCAGTGAGGCAGACAAATAGCTAAAGCCTGTTCCCAGTGTGTGCATGCGCAGAGTTGCCGGATGAAGGGAACAGGTAAAAAACAGGTCGACTTGGGAGTAACAGGTGGACGATGAATGGCCCTTCCCAGAGGAAATAAAAGAGGAGCGGAAGGGGAGTGGAGTTTGAAGGAGACAATTAGTTCACTTCATTGGTTTGTGACTCCGAGACTTCTTGCCAAGTTTTGCAGATATCGGCCTGCCAGCTCTTCAAGGCAGATAAGGTCTGTGACTGTAAATCCTCCCTTGAAAGACTTTGCTGGATGTGAATGAGCAGAATTCACAGTAAATTAATAAGAGGGTTTTTTGTCAGGACAAGGAGTTTGCTTCCTGCTCTTGGGAAGCCTCGGCCAGAACACTTAGGGAGGGCTGTAAATGGTTATGAAGCAGTATATAAGTCTAAGTGCTATTGCTATTAACTAAATCTATATATTTACCCCTATTCCTCCCTTTTGCAGGATATTGATGGACAAGCCCTTCTCCTGCTGACCCTCCCCACAGTCCAGGAGTGCATGGAATTGAAGCTAGGCCCGGCCATCAAACTCTGCCACCAGATTGAACGGGTGAAGCTGGCTTTTTATGCACAATATGCCAACTAACAACTACCCTCTGCAGATTTTCTGTCTCTGCTTTCTTACTTTTTTAAGGTCTTGCCTACAATTCCCTTTTTTTCTCAACACTTGGTATTTGGAAACATGGAGCTTCTGTGTCTGCAGAGAAGTGCTCACAAAATGAACCAAATGAAGATCTTGAGCTAAAGGCAAAATATTTTAAGCTGCTGGGCACCCTTGTATGATCAAGAAGTGATTCAGGCACACAACCGGCTCGTAATAAAAGAAAAGTTTGAAATTCACCAAAGCTTGCAAGATTAACTCGTGCCCGAGGTCATCAGTCATCCTGGCCCCCCAAAAACCCAACATTGGCATTTTCACTCAACAGATCCTGAAATAATTGACTTCTTCAACCAAATCTTCATCAGACGTCATTGAAATCCTGCAAGGTTTCGCCATGTTGAAGCTTCTGCCTTTAACAAATTGAAGAGGGTCTCATGAAGAAGTAACAGAATAATAAGAGTTGGAGGTCATCTAGTCCAACCCCCTGCTCAGGAGACAAATGGTTCTCTTTTTGAAAGCCTCCAGAAACGGAGCCCCCACAACTTTTGAAAGCAATCAGGCCAGAGTTTTAGGATACTTTAAAAATTAATTTGAGGGGGAAATTAAGGACTCAAATGCAGTTCGTGTGTCTAGGTTTTTGATAGGGATGTTAACTTTATACAGAGAGGAAAGCAAATTGGAAGAAAAGAAACATTGTCCTATTTGAGGATAGAAGGATGTGAACTTCAACTCCCAGAATTCTCAGCAGTGGCTACCTTGCCTGGAGATCTAATGGGATTTAAAACTTCACATGGAATAGTTGAAGGGATGCAGTGGCCTATTAAATTTAATGCAAAGATGCATTGTTTTTGTTCTCTCTGTCTAGGATTGCACTTTTACTCTGCTTGTGGATCTTTGTTTAAAATACCTTTGAAAAATCCAGGAAGCATGTTTGCTGACATGGTGACGAATTGGTTGGGCTTAAATTTTTTGGCATAAAAAAGAAAAAGTAAGCATGAAGGGACAGACTGGTTTAGGACCGTTTTCTTAAAAAAAGCAACAGAAAAGCAAGTTGTTCATTTTACCACGTAACAACCAAAACGTGCTGTTAAAAACTGCTTTTTTTAAAAAACAAATTCTTTGTACAGGACTCTATATCTGTAAATAAAGAGACACTAATCTATCCAATAGGATTTTATGTAAATAGAGGGGAAGGTCTATATATTCAGAGTTATATTTTAATTTTTATTCAGACCAAATTTTTACTTGGAAGAGAGAGGCAGAAGCTGAGTTGTTAATAAAGTCCTTGAAAAGCATCTGTGTTCCTTGTTCTCTTTCTTCTTTCTCCATCGTCTTCTTCCCTTCATTGCAATATATATATATATATTAGTTGATTCACCAAAATATATATTTTTGTGTATCAACTGAAGATTGCAAAGATGACTGCGACATTCTCTGGCCGAAAATCCATTCTGAAATTAGCGTTCCTCTTACACGTAGTCCTCAACTTACAACCGGTTGCTTAGCAAGCATTCAAAATTATGATGGTCCTGGGGGAAAAAAGGGGGGGGACCTATGACTTGGATTCGAAATTACGACGGAGAGCCATTGGTAGCATTCTGCAGTCATGTGACTCAGTTTTATGGTAGTTTTGCCAAAACATTTTGATTTTGGGCACAAACGCACCATCGTGAGCCATGAGTTCGCTTAACGACCGCCACGTTTGGTGAAAGATTACCACACACACAAAAAAGACTTATAAGCATTACAACTATGGTCATATAGAACATTGTTTCTCAACCTTGGCAACTTGAAGATGTCTGGACTTCAACTCCCAGAATTCCCCAGCCACTGGCTGGGGAATTCTGAGAGTTGAAGTCCAGACATCTTCAAGTTGCCAAGGTTGAGAAACACTGATATAGAAGATTGTATAATGGAAATAGGGATACTGGGTTGTTTTCTGTAAAATCTTGGCTGAGAGATTATGCTTTTTTGCTGTTGTTTCTTTATTCACACTGGAAGACTAAAGGTATTCACAGGCTGGATTTAAAAGAAATACAGCTATTAGCTAGAAAGAGCAGATATTTCTGTGCAAAGCCCTATGACTAAGGGAAGTCAATGGGGAAGCCAGACTCCCTTAACAACTGTGTTACTACCGTATTTTTCAGAGTATAAGACGCACCTTTCCCCCGGCCTAAAAGAGCATGGAAATATTGATGCATCTTATACACCGAATACAGCCATTTTTGGCCTCCTGAAGCGTTCCCCCTCTCCCCCTGCATCCCATTTTTGTGAAAAATGGGTGAAAAACACTCTGTTTTTCACAAAAACAGAGGCGTATTTCCCTTCCCCCTGCCCCTAGCAGCACTCTGCAGGCTTCAGCAGGGCTGGGGGAAGGCAAAAATGCCCTCGTTTTTTGCCTGTTTTTCACAAAAGCGGGGGCATTTTTGCCTTCCCCCAGCCCTGCTGAAGCCTGCAAAGTGCTTCCGGGGGCCGGGGAGGACAAAAACAGTTTTTTCTTACTTACCTCTATGAAATCTTGGTGCGTTTTATACACCGGTGCGTCTTATAGTCCGAAAAATTCGGTAACTTGAACAACAGCAGTGATTTACGTAACCACAAGACATGTCATCCAATGGGCCCAAATTCATTCCGCAAGCATCTCGCTTAGCGGCAGAAATGTTGGGGTCAATTGTGGTCATTAAGCTGAGGACTACCCGTGTACATGGGTTCTGCGAAGCTAACTGCAAAGGCAATGAAAGAACTCGCAGATGTATAGTAGCGCTGCCTCCTCTTTGCAACCGCAAATAATTGGCAAGGCGCTGAAATTAATATGCCTGAGGGCAGGCTAATAGGAGGGAGGCAGCAAGACAAAGTGCATTTTAGCGAAATGGCCTTTTGGAACCATTAAATAAAATTCCGCCGTAATAAACCGTCGTGCAGCAAGGTAATATTCAATAAACAGCATTGTTTACAAGCAATCGGGGAGTTGGGATGGCAAAATGCTGCCATTTCAGCAGAATGGGGATGGTGACGAATTGCATGTCAGCCTAACAATGGGCAGGGGGAAAAAATAAGTGGTCTTTTAAAAGGCTTTTATTTTCTCTGCGGGGAGGGTCGGGAGGGGGAAAAATAGGATTTAAATATTTGGCTTCGTTTGGGACCACCCTGGAGTGCCTCGCTCAAATAAAACGGGCGTATTTTGCCGTTTTCATCTGCCTCCCTCTTCAAAAATAGGCTGATCTTTCCCAGCCCAAAAGAAGAGGTAAAATTATTTTCTGAAAAAGATAAGCATTTTCATTTTTTTCAGTTGCAGGTAGTCCTCGACTTACAACGGTTAGGATATTCAATTTAGTAGCCGGAATAGTAAAATGTACAATGAGCCAGAATACACAGGTGTCGTCGATGAGTTAGAAAGTGCCCTACCTGTAATTCCTTATTTTCTTTTAAGGCAGGGGTGTCCAAACTTGGGAACTTTAAGACTTGTGGACTTCAACTCCCAGAATTCCCCAGCCAGCATGGCTGGCTGGGGAATTCTGGGAGTTGAAGTCCACAAGTCTTAAAGTTCCCAAGTTTGGACACCCCTGTTTTAAGGCATATGTTCCTTTACCTTCAGAGCTGTTGTACTACAACTCCCATCCTAGGGAACTCAGAACCTCTCACGCTGTGCATGAAAGCGCAGTACAATTAAAATTGTTCTGTGCACGCGCAGAACTGGGAAAAAAAAGATGGCAGCATCTATGGCGCCGTCTGGAGAACCGGTTCGGGGGCGTGGCAAGCCTGTGTCGCTCCTCCTTTCAGCGGCCCAGACCGCTAAACCACTACCGGTTCAGCCGAACTGGGCCGAATCGGTAGGAACCCACCACTGGTTCCTGGCCTTGTCGCAAAGGAGAATGGGACAGAGAGTGAGTTAGCAATTAAGCAATAGATCACAAGGTTTATTTTGATGGTTTTATGGCGGTTTTGGCATCAGCCCACCTCCTCAATGGACCGGATTTAAAAAGATGAACCAGTTGGCTGGAGAAATAGGAGGATGTCTCAGCAATGATCAGGATTTGATTAGCTGTCTTTTGCTCAGCTGCTAAACTCTGTGTCACAACTAATTAGGATAATAATTATCATTCTTTCATTTTCGCGCAGTCTCTCAATGGCTGCCTGGGGAGGTTGCGAAAGAGACAAGGTGAAGTTGTCAAACTGTATTAGAGGAAACACAGCAAAGGGATGTCAGAAAAAAACATATTTTCTCAGAGCACAGTTGGGACACGAAACTTAATGATCCTCACAAAGCTGATGCAATCAAACATTTGCTTGATTTCTCCCATATTTATTTATTTTTACATACTGTATATATATATATATGTGTATTTGGGTTACAACCCCTGGTATGCCCAAATATATAGAAATAGATCTATACTAGTCTCCTTTTATTTATTTATCAGCACAAATACAACACGCACGCACGCACACACACACACACACACATATATATAAGCAAACAGTTTCACTTTCAATTTCAGTTTAAGCACTCAATGATCAGCTGTTTCAGACTGCAGGGATTGCCATAGTGGCCTATTGCCGCCTCCCCACAAGCCCCATTTTCTCCGTTTGCTGCAGGGAGGTAAATTGCTGGGAGGCAGAGGCCAAAGGGTGGGGGCCAGTGGGTGGGTGGGGCTACACCCGGTGTACAATACACACCCAACTTTTCGCCCTCTTTTAGGGGGGAGAAATAGGTGCCTCTTATACTCCGAAAAATACGGTATGTGCATAATTTTGTATTTATGTATTTATTTATGGTGTATATTGGAAGTGGTGACTCTTTGAAAGCAGTATGCAACGAAATGTCATTTTAAAGTATGCCGACGAGTCTATGTTCAAAAGGACGATAAAGTTATTCGTAAGTTCTAAGTTGCTAAGTTAATAACAAGTGAATCTAACTTCCCCATTGACTTTGCTTGTCAGAAGGTCGCAAAAGACGCTGCCATCGTCATAAATATGAGTCAGTTGCCGAACATGTGAATTTTGATCACGCGACCAGGGGGAATCCTGCAATGGTCGTAAACATGAAAAAATGGCCATAATGTCACTTTTTCCAGGGCCGTTGTAACTTTGAGAGGTCCCCAGATGAACTGTTGTAAGTTGAGGGCTACCTCTATTTGTTTCAGAAGAAACCGGGGTCCGTGATGGGCTACTGAAATGGACCAAATCAGAGGCTGTTGCTGTTTGGGAGTCAAAGTAATTCCATGTTTAAAGGAAAAAGTTTCCTGGAAGAAAAACATTGGAGATTTTTTTTTTCCTGTTTATATCTGCATTTGGAATTTGTTCTTAGACTAAACATGTTCGCCTGCCAACATGTTAACCCCCTGAAACTTTACATGGGTTCCTAACGTTATACACAAGCGGAAGGGCTGGGTTTGCCCAAGATGTTAAACTTCACTGAAATGAGGTGGCTCATTTGGGGTAATGGGAACTCTGCCATCATCTTCGTATGTTGGGAGAAGCAGGTCATCGTCCTTATATCCCTCCTTAATAGGGTGCGTAGGCTAGGGCACACGAAGTCAATAATTGTGGGCCATTTTTAGCTTAGTAAACTGTTTTAATTAGGGAGGGAGGCGAGAGGAGGGAGGGAGGAAAGGAAGGAAGGAAGGAAGAAAGAGAAAGAAAGAAAGAAAGAAAGAAAGAAAGAAAGAAAGAAAGAAAGAAAGAAAGAAAGAAAGAAAGAAAGAATCCAACAACCCAAAATCATTTTCTTGTAACAGCAGAAGAAGAGAAATAGAAAGAGGGAGGAGGGAGGAAGGAAGGAAGGAATCCAATAATCATTTTCTTGTAACAGCAGAAGAAGAGAAATAGAAAGAAGGAGGAGAGAGGGAGGAGGGAGGAAGGAAGGAAGGAATCCAATAATCATTTTCTTGTAACAGCAGAAGAAGAGAAATAGAAAGAAGGAGGAGAGAGGGAGGAGGGAGGAAGGAAGGAAGGAATCCAATAATCATTTTCTTGTAACAGCAGAAGAAGAGAAATAGAAAGAAGGAGGAGAGAGGGAGGAGGGAGGAAGGAAGGAAGGAATCCAATAATCATTTTCTTGTAACAGCAGAAGAAGAGAAATAGAAAGAAGGAGGAGAGAGGGAGGGAGGAAGGAAGGAAGGAAGGAATCCAATAATCATTTTCTTGTAACAACAGAAGAAGAGAAATAGAAAGAAGGAGGAGAGAGGGAGGGAGGAAGGGAGGAATCCAATAATCATTTTCTTGTAACAGCAGAAGAAGAGAAATGGAGGGAGGGGGGAGGAAGGATGGAAAAATGGAAAGAAGGAAAAAAAGAATTCAACAACCAAAAATCATTTTCTTGTAACAGCAGAAGAAGAGAAATGGAGGGAGGGGGGAGGAAGGAAGAAAAGAAGGAAGGAAGGAAGGAAGGAAAAAAAGAATTCAACAACCAAAAATCATTTTCTTGTAACAGCAGAAGAGGAGAAATAGAGGGAAGGAGGAGGGAGGGAGGGAGGGAGGAATCCAATAATCATTTTCTTGTAACAGCAGAAGAAGAGAAAGGGAGGGAGGGAGGGAGGGAGGGAGCAAAGAAAGAAAGAAAGAAAGAAAGAAAGAAAGAAAGAAAGAAAGAAAGAAAGAAAGAAAGAATCCAACAACCAAAAAACCATTTTCTTGCAATAGCAGAAGAGGAGAAATAGAGGGAAGGGGGAGGGAGGGAGAAAGGAACGAAGGAAGGAAAGAAAAAGAAAGATCAAGCCAATAATCAAAAAATCATTTTCTTTTAACAAGAAGAAGAAGAGAAATGGAAGGACAGAGGGAGGGAGGGAGAAAGGATGGAAGGAAAGAAGGAGGGAAAGAAAGAAAGAAAAAAGAAACCCAAAATCATTTTCTTGCAACAGCAGAAGAAGAAAAATGGAGGGAGGGAGAAAAGAAGGAAGGAAGGAAAGAAAGAAAGAAAGAATCCAACAACCAAGAAATCAATTTCTTGTAGCAGCAGAAGTGGGAGGGGGAGTTATTCAAAGCAATTCAGAGCAGAACCTCCTTGAAAGAGGGATTGTGTTTTCATGGCTTGCTGGGAAGGGGATGTAAAAAATAAGCCTGCTTTTGTTTCTGGATCTTGTTTCTTAATTTCTTAGCTGTCACTTGCTTCTCAGCAAGGCGAGGACCCCACACAGTAAATTGTTGCCTTGAGAATAGTGATTTAATCTCCCCACATGTTGGATGTCGAGTGACTCTGGCATTGCTCAGATCCAGCTGTTCAACATCTGTCGCTGCATGGGGGAGCCAAGGAAAGAATGATGCTCCAGCAGGCAACATAAACCTTCCCACCCCTTTGGAATGGACCTCACGACGTCCCCCAGAAGCCCCCAGGTTTCTGCACCAATGGCCCTTATGACGTCCCCCAGAATGGACCTCACGACGTCCCCCAGAAGCCCCCAGGTTTCTGCACCAATGGCCCTTATGATGTCCCACAGAGGCCCACAAGTCTCTGCAACAGTGGGCCCAGATGTGGTATTCAGCCGGTTCTGACCAGTTCTGGAGAACCAGCAGCGGACATTTTGAGTAGTTCGGAGAACGGACAAATACCGCCTCTTACTGGCCCCGCCTCCATGTATTCTCTGCCTCCCGAGTCCCATTTGATCGGGAGGGAATGGGGATTTTGCAGTATCTTTCCCCTGGAGTGGGGAGGGAATGGAGATTTTTCAGTATCCTTCCCCTGGAGTGGGGAGGGAATGGAGATTTTTCAGTATCCTTCCCCTGAAATGGGAAGGGAATGGAGATTTTGCAATATCCTTCCCTTGGAGTGGGAAGGGAATGGGGATTTTACAGTATCCTTCCCCTGAAATAGGAAGGGAATGGAGATTTTGCAATATCCTTCCCCTGAAATGGGAAGGGAATGGAGATTTTGCAATATCCTTCCCCTGAAATAGGAAGGGAATGGAGATTTTGCAATATCCTTCCCCTGAAATGGGAAGGGAATGGAGATTTTGCAATATCCTTCCCCTGGAGTGGGGAGGGAATGGAGATTTTGCAGTATCCTTCCCCTGGAATGGGGAGGGAATGAAGATTTTGCAGTATCCTTCCCCTGGAGTGGGGAGGGAATGGGGATTTTGCAGTATCCTTCCCCTGGAGTGGGGAGGGAATGGGGATTTTGCAGTATCCTTCCCCTGGAGTGGGGAGGGAATGAAGATTTTGCAGTATCCTTCCCCTGGAGTGGGGAGGGAATGGAGATTTTGCAATATCCTTCCCCTGGAGTAGGGAGGGAATGGAGATTTTGCAATATCCTTCCCCTGGAGAGGGGAGGGAATGAAGATTTTGCAGTATCCTTCCCCTGGAGTGGGGAGGGAATGGAGATTTTGCAGTATCCTTTCCCTGGAGTGCGGTGGGAATGGAGATTTTGCAGTATCCTTCCCCTGGAGTAGGGAGGGAATGGAGATTTTGCAGTATCCTTCCCCTGGAGTGGGGAGGGAATGGAGATTTTGCAATATCCTTCCCCTGGAGTAGGGAGGGAATGGAGATTTTGCAGTATCCTTCCCTGAAATGGGAAGGGAATGGAGATTTTGCAGGTAGGAGTTTTTCTCTTTCCTGCACAAAGATCGCCAGATTCCTACCCTGGCTTGTCTGACAGAAGGTCATTCTCACTTGAACCATAAAAACAACTCATATCCCCAAGAACTTTCCTTGTTTCGTCCTGAAATGAAACTCCTGCCCCAGGTTTAATTTCACCAACTCTTAGATTTCCGAAATGTTGCAACTCAGATCACCTTGCCTGTTCACTTCCTCAAATTACGACCAAGAGAATTATATTTATGGCAGACTTGACAAGGGCATCCTAAGGAACCCAAAACGGAGGGAGTTGAAGCTGAGGGAGTTCAACACACACGCAATCCTGAGCCCCATTAATTTGAGTGGGAAATGCACAATACTACGTGCTGTAAATCCTCCCCCCCAAGGGGAACGTTTTAGAGCAGAGGAATATAGGAGGAAAAGCTTAGTTTAAGAGGTAGGGCAGTGATGGGTAAACTTTTTGTCATTGCACACCCGCACCCATAATGCAATCCGTGCGCAACCCCCTGCACATCCCGCCCCTGTGTCAGGTTTCCAAAAGATGCCCTAATTGATTCATGAGCCTCGAGCCAAGTTTCAGAAGAAAAACCTGTCATTTATTAGGAGCACTATTTTGGCAATACCGTATTGCAGTCAGATCTAAGCCTCATTAGAATTATAGCTGAACTTTGCCCCTGCTCCTTCACTCCCCTCAGTCTGTGTCATAAATCACATTCCCCAATGAGGTGCACCCCTCCCAAGCCTGCTGTAGTAATCTGAGATCCGACACTAGCCGAAGGTATGCGTGGAATGCGCTCCCTCCCTTTCCTCACCATGGCAACTTTATGAGTTGACACCCTTGCACATGGCCTCATTTTGGCCCTAGTAGGCCTCTGTGCAGCCTCCTGGGAGCAAAAATGGGCCGGGGAGGGCGCCACCACCACCACCCGCGCCCCATTTTGGGTCTAGTAGGCCTTTCAGAAGCCTCCTGGGAGCAGAAATGGGCCATGGGGCGGGGACGTGCTGCATCTCCCTGCCCTCCGGGCATGCACATAAGGCCTCTACGTATGTGCTCCAGGATTCAAGTGTTTTTACTATTGGTTCTGAGGGCACAAGGTGGTGGGGGTGGCATGGCTTGGTGGGCATCAGTTGGTGGGGGTGGCACGGCTTTGTGGGCGTGGCTTTGTGGGCGTGGCAGGGAAAGGATACTGTAAAATCTCTATTCTGCCCCCCCCCCCAGTCCAGGGGAAGGTGACTACAAAAATCCCCATTTCCTCCTGATCAACTGGGACTCAGGAGGCAGAGAATAGATGGGGGCGGGGCCACTCAGAGGTGGTATTTTACTGGTTCTCTGAACTACTCAAAATTTCCGCTACCAGTTCTCCAGAACTGGTCCGAACCAGCTGAATCCTACCTGTGAACCAAGTTTAAAGAGCACCAAGAACTTGGCTGGAAAGCTTGTGCTACCAATAGACTACGTTGTGCTGCCCTCTTGTGGCAAACATCAGAATAACACCTGCATGATGCACAGGTGCTTGGATATAACCCCAGAGTCAATAAATCGAACAGCCAAAAGAGCGAAGAGGGGCCCCCAAAAGATTTATTTCTCTTTTCCTTGGCACAATAAAAACCCCACCACCACTTCCTTTGAATTCCAGAGAATCAATGTGGCTTCTGTTATTGTAAATCGTCCTCCACCATCCTGGGAGGTTATTTGATTTTAGCCCAGGCAAGAATAGCTCTGGATTGCATCACCATGGCTGGAGAGGAAGGCAACTTTTTGCATATGTGATGGCAAAGATTGTGGCCCTTGTAAGTAGCAATAGCAACAGCACTTAGGCTTATATGCTGCTTTTCAGTGCTTTCCAGCCCTCTCTAAGCGGTTTTACAGAGTCAGCCTCTTGCCCTCCAACAATCTGGGTCCTCATTTTACCCACCTCGGAAGGATGGAAGGCTGAGTCAACCTTGAGCCAGGGTGAGATTCGAACTGCCAAGTTGCAGGCAGCCGGGAGGCAGCAGAAGTAGCCTGCAGTACTGCATTCTAACCATGTGCCACTATAGTTTTTCCTTCGTTTCTTCCTTCCTTTTTTCTTTATTTCCTTCCTTCCTTCCTTCCTTCCTTCCTTCCTTCCTTCCTTCCTTCCTTCCTTCCTTCCTTCCTTCCTTCCTTCCTTCCTTAGTATTTAGCAATAGCACTTATATACCGCTTCACAATGCTTTCCAGCCCTCTCCAAGTGGTTTTACAGAGTCAGCCCCTTGCCCCCAACAATCTGGGTCCTCGTTTTACCCATCTCCGAAGGACGGAAGGCGGAGTCAACCTTGAGCCTGGTGAGATTCGAACTGCCCAATTGCAGGCAGCCGGGAGGCAGCAGAAGTAGCCTGCAGTACTGCTTTATAACCATGTGCCACTATAGTTTTTCCTTCGTTCCTTCCTTCCTTTTTATTTCCTTCCTTCATACCTTCCTTCCTTCCTTCCTTAGCATTTAGCAATAGCACTTATATACCGCTTCACAATGCTTTCCAGCCCTCTCTAAGCGGTTTTACAGAGTCAGCCCCTTGCCCCCAACAATCTGGGTCCTTGTTTTACCCACCTCAGAAGGATGGAAGGCTGGGTCAACCTTGAGCCTGGGTGAACTGCCAAATTGCAGGCAGCCGGCAGGCAGCAGAAGTAGCCTGCAATATTGCACTCTTAACCACTGTGCCACCAAGGCGCAAGTAGATGTTTGGGCCCTGTTAAACCCTTCTTTATCTGCTCAGTGGATCTGTAAAGGTCTCTATGCGCAGAAGGCACTGAGTAGGCGTGGGCACTATAAGCTTCCTTTCCTCCAGAAACCTCACGTGAGTGGGAGCTTCGTAGGAAGCGAAGCAAAAATCTGTTCAGGTACATTTTTCTAACCACAGACGCCCACACAAATCTCGCCTTCCTAACTAGGAGAGGAGGGTGAGGCGTCCTCCTTCTGCTCCTCGGCTGAGCGGATCTCCAGGCAGGGGACCCCATGCATAGGCATTTTAGTCTAGCTACCCAGGCTAACTTGGACCGCCTCTTAGGACATAGTCTCATAGGGCTGGAAGGGACCTCAGAGGTCATCTAGATCAACCCCCTGCTCAAGGCAGGAAGCCTTATGTAGGTAATCCTCGACTTGTGAGCACATTGGAGCCCGAAATCTCAGTTGCTAAGTGAGACATTTGTTCAGGGACTTTTGTTCTGTTTTATGACCTTTCTTACCACGGTTGTTAAGTGAATCACGCCAGTAGTTATGTTAAGAGCGCAGAGAAGAGCAGCAAAGATGATTAGGGGACTGGAGGCTAAAACATATGAAGAACGGTTGCAGGTACTGGGTATGTCTAGTTTAATGAAAAGAAGGACTAGGGGAGACATGATAGCAGTCTTCCAATATCTCAGGGGTTGCCCCAAAGAAGAGGGAGTCAAACTATTCTCCAAGGCACCTGAGGGTAGAACAAGAAGCAATGGGTGGAAACTAATCAAGGAGAACCTAGAACTAAGGAGAAATTTCCTGACAGTGAGAACAATTAACCAGTGGAACAACTTGCCTCCAGAAGTTGTGAATGCTCCAAAACTGGAAGTTTTTAAGATGATGTTGGATAGCCATTTGTCTGAAACGGTATAGGGTTTCCTGCCTAGGCAGGAGGTTGGACTAGAAGACCTCCAAGGTCCCTTCCAACTCTGCTATTCTATTCTATTCTATTCTATTCTATTCTATTCTATTCTATTCTAATAACACCGTTGTTAAGTGAGACTGGCTTCCCCATTGATTTTGCCAGTCAGAAGCTTGCAAAAAGCAATCACACTGCAACCATCATAAATGGGAGTCAGTTGGCCAAGTGTCTAGAATTTTGATCTCGTGGACCGTGGGGAGGCCGCCATGGTCGTAAGTGCGAAAAACTATCAAAAGTCACTGTTTTTGGTGCCATTGTAACTTTGAACAGTAACGAAACAAACAATTGTAAGTCAAAGATTTCTTGAACTATTCTGATCTACTGGTTGTCGGATCAAATGGTCAGCCTTGCAGGGATCCCCATATATGTTTTGTCCTCTGCAACCATTTTGAATGCAGCCACGGGCCAAATCCTGAGTAATAGCAGTGTTCCAATATCTCAGGGGCTGCCCGAAAGAAGAGGAGGTCAACCTATTCTCCAGAGCACCTGAAGGCAGGACGAGAAGCAACGGGTGGAAAATAACAAAGGAGAGAAGCAACCTAGAACTAAGGAGAAACTCCCCAACAGTCAGAACAATTAACCAGTGGGACTACTTGCCACCAGAAGATGTGAATGCTGCAACACTGGAGGTTTTTAAGAAGAGATTAGACAACCATTTGTGTGAAATGATATAGGGTCTCCTGCTTGAACAAGGAGGTTGGACAAGAAGACCTCCAAGGTCCCTTCCCGTTCAGTTCTGATCCTGATCCATTGATTGAACAGTTGGAACCCAGATAACAGTTGTGGTGATGTAAAAAAAAAATGTTCAGAAGCACACTTCGCAGGGAAGGTTTGTAAATATTGGCCAGCATATGGGTGCTCTAGGAATGAATAGATCCGCTTCTCCTTTTAATGGAAACCTTTGATATTTGAATGGGGTCCTTTTCTTATTCCCATAGAGCAGGGGTGGGGAAAGCCTTGGCCCTTCTATGACTTGTGGACTTCAACTCCCAGGATTCTGAGCCGGCGTGGGATCAGCATGGCTGGCTCAGGAATTCTGGGAGTTGAAGTCCACAAAGGGCCAAGGTTTTCCCCAGCCCTGCCATAAAGGAACAGAGAGGTCTTTTGATGGTTACAAAACTGCATTGGAAGGATTGCGTTCTGCAAGGAATTTGGGCCTGTGCAGAGTTGTTTTTGGAACATTCAGTCGTCCAGGACGGGGTAGAAAAGAGCCAGTTTGGGGGTCATGGTTAAGAGGTTGGCCTAGAAACTAGGAGACACGAGTTCTAGTTCTGCCTTAGGCATGACAGCTGGTGAGGTGACTTTGGGCCAATCACCAGGAGATGGAGAGTTCTAGTCCTGCATTACATATGACAGCTGGCCAATCACCAGGAAATTGTAAATTCTAGTCCAACCTTGGGCATGAAAGCTGCCTGGGTTAAAAATAAAATAAGAAAGGTGGGATGGAAAGAAAAGGAAGGAAGGAAGGAAGGAAGAAAGAAGAAAGAAAGAAAGAAAGAAAGAAAGAAAGAAAGAAAGAAAGAAAGAAAGAAAGAAAGAAAGAAAGATTGACCATACCGAGCAAGTAGTTAAGACAGAAAGAAGGCATTTTACCTGAAGCCTGTAACACTGCTTTAGGACAATGCCCACTCCAATGTTGTATACTTTTTTTTACAACTTAAGCCACCATTAAAAATAATTAGGAGGTGAGCAAGGCTGGCTATTTTTATTTCAGTCTGTGATGCCAGCTGGACGGTGGCAACCATCTGAACACACAGACACACCAAAGAGAAAGGATTTCTGATTTTTTTCCTGAGAATTTCAAATTTCGCTAAATTTTACTTTTAGCTTTCCAACAATTTTGTAGGGTAGGCTACACTGAGAGGGAAACTAGCTAGAACTATCTTCCTGGATAATCTTCCTTCCTTCACTTTGTCCTTCTTCCTTGTCCTTCCTTCCTGCCTCCCTCCGTCCCTTCCTTCCTTCCTTCCTTCCTTCCTTCCTTCCTTCCTTCCTTCCTTCCTTCCTTCCTTCCTTCCTTCTATCTCTCCTTCTCAGAGCCTCCTTCCTTCCTTCTGTCCTTCTTCCTTCTTCTCCTCCCTTCTTCCCTCCCTCCCTCCCTTCCTTCTATTTCTCCTTCTCTGAGCCCCCTTCCTTCCTTCCTTTTGTCGTTGTCCTTCTCCCTTCTTTTTCTCCTCCTTCTCCGAGCCTCCTTCCCTTCCTCCTCCTTCTTCCTTCTTCTCCTTCCTTCCTTCTATCTCTTCTTCTCTGCGCCCCCTTCCTTCCTTCCTTCCTTCCTTCCTTTTGTCCTTGTCCTTCTTCCTCTCCTCCTTCTCCGAGTCTCCTTCCTTCTTCCCTCCCTCCCTCCTTTTTCTTCCTTCTTCCTTCTTTCTATCTATCTCTCCTTCCTTCCTTCTTTTCTTCCTTCCTTTTGTCCTTGTCCTTCTCCCTCTCCTCCTTCTCCAAGCCTCCTTCCTTCCTTCCTTCCTTCCTTCCTTCCTTCCTTCCTTCCTTCCTTCCTTCCTTCCTTCGGGGGGCCAGCCGGGACCAGCTCCTCTGCAGCGCCGTCCCTGCCAGCGGAGGCGGCGACAGCAGCGAAGCGGTTGCGGCGGGCGCGGGGGCGACCGGCTGGTTCGGGTGACGGAGAGCAGCAGCTGCCGCCGCCGCCGCAAGAGGAGCCGCTGCTGGACGGAGCCGCCGGGACTGGCTGACCGAGACGGACCGGGCGAGGAGCACAGGAGCTCGGCCGGGCGACGAGCAGGTAAGGGGCCCGAGGACCGGGGCTGGAACCCCCAGCGACCCCAGGACGCTGCTAGCGCCGAGGGTGGAAACTCCCGCTGCCGCTTTCCACTCCGCGATTCCGGCGTCCTACTCGGAGCTGCTGCCGCCGCTTGCTAAAGCTGCGCTGGTGGACAGTTTCCCTTCCCCGACCTTACTTTGTCCTACCTCCAAGGGGGGGAAAAGCCAGAGGAGCAGAGCTTGGAGCTGGGGGTCGGGGGGAAGCAACTCTCCCACCTCAAACCAGGTTACAATCCGTTGGAATCAGGGTTTACCTTCTTTAGTGGGGCTGCCTGGACGCGATCCAGTCCTGGATGGCTTGATGCCCAGAGGAAAGGTTGCCAGTTTTGAAATCAAGGGTCTCTCTCAACTAAGTTCTTTTCCCCCAGCAGACGTTTCATGACCCAGTTAGGTAATAACATCAGTGTTAGTAGGGAAGCGGGGTATCCCCCCCCCCCCAGTTTATATTCTAGTGCAGAAGTCTTCAAACTTGGCAACTTTAAGACTTGTGAACTTCAACTCCCAGAATTCTCCAGCTAGTTTATATTCTTAGTGCAGAAGTCTTCAAACTTGGCAACTTTAAGACTTGTGAACTTCAACTCCCAGAATTCTCCAGCTAGTTTATATTCTTAGTGCAGAAGTCTTCAAACCTGGCAACTTTAAGGCTTGTGAACTTCAACTCCCAGAATTCTCCAGTCAGTTTATATTCTTAGTGCAGAGGTCTTCAAACTTGGCAACTTTTAAGACTTGTGGACTTCAACTCCCAGAATTCTCCAGCCAGTTTGTATTCTTAGTGCAGAGGTCTTCAAACTTTGCAACTTTTAAGACTTGTGGACTTCAACTCCCAGAATTCTCCAGCCAGTTTGTATTCTTAGTGCAGAGGTCTTCAAACTTTGCAACTTTTAAGACTTGTGGACTTCAACTCCCAGAATTCTCTAGTCAGTTTGTATTCTTAGTGCAGAAGTCTTCAAACTTTGCAACTTTTAAGACTTGTGAACTTCAACTCTCAGAATTCTCCAGTCAGTTTATATTCTTAGTGCAGAAGTCTTCAAACTTGGCAACTTTAAGACTTGTGAACTTCAACTCCCACCCAATTGGCTGGAGAATTCTGGGAGTTGAAGTCCACAAGTCTTAAAGTTGCCAAGTTTGTGGACCCCTGTGCTAGTGGCTTGCCCTGTTGGTGTAGGTGGGAGTAGTCTTAGAGGTTCTTTGGTTGGGCCATTTACCTTGGGCTTATTTGGCAGTTTGGAGTAGAATCCAGCTGGAAGGGACCTTGGAGGTCTTCTAGCTCAAGGAGGAGACCCTACACCATTTCAGACAAAGTGACTGTTCAGCCTCTTTTTAAAAACCTCCAGTGATGAAGCAGCCACAACTTCTGGAGGCGGGCTGTTCCACTGGTTAATTGTCTCACTGTTAAGAAGTTTCTCCTCAATTTCAAATTGCTTCTCTCCTTGATTAGTTTCCCTCCGTTGTTTCTTATTTTGCCTTCTGGTGCTTTGGAAAAAAAGCTGACCCCCCCGCTTCTTCTTTGGGGCAGCTCTTCAAATACTGGAATGCTGCTATCATGTTCTTTTTTTCTCTAGACTAGCCATACCCAAATCTTCCAACCGTTCTTCGTACGTTTCAGTCTCCAGGCCTTTAATCCTCTTAGTTGCTCTTCTCTTGGTAGTTGCTTTCCTTGCTTGGGAAATATGGTTTACTTCTTCTTCATCGCTGGTCTGGTCTAATCTTGGAGTTAAACTGCGTTCATCTTAGTTCTGATTGTTGGTGGGGCAATGTTTTTGGCCTTTTTGTTTCCTTTTTGGCTTGTTGACTGCCTCTTTTGCCTAATATACGTATGTGCCAAGTGCCAAGGCTTCTAGAAATCCCCAAGTGTTTTTAGACTCGGCTTGGTCTAGGATGGTCCCTGTTGAAAACTACGGGGAAGCGTGTCTAAGTTAGGGGTCAGCCACCTGGGGCTTTGGAGCCACATGTGGCTCGTTCGTTGCTCTGCTGCAGCTCCCTGTCACCGTTCAGCTCCACAATTGATAGGGCCTTCACTTAGGTACAGGCGGAGGAAAAAGGACGCCACGTTAGGAGGAGACTCTATGGGGAACTAGACTTCCGGCCAGCTCCAGAATTGAACCGAGGGTTTCAGGCTAGGACTTTTGTGGCTCTTTGAGTGCTTAAGGTTGCCTAGTCTACATGTGGCGAAATTCAAGAGTTTTCATCCTGTCTTCTGATCACTGGTTGGTGGATGCGTTCTGCCCACTTTTAAATCAGCCTGCGCGTTTCACCAGATATTTTGATCACCGCTGACGGTTTCTTGAATTCTATCCATTTAATAGCTGCTCCGAAGGTGGAAGCTGCCGTTTTCGGTGTCTCCTTGTTCCTGGAAGTTGGCCAACCTTCCTTGGATAATGTTTTAGGGTCTGAAATTTTGTCATGATCCTCGTTGTAAGAGAAGAAGGAGCTTAGGGGGGGTGAGATGAAGGAAATGAGGCTTATACTTGATTAACTTTGGTTATAAATGACAATTCACAAGGTATGAATGGAGCCCCTTATTTTAATGGTGGTGGAGCGTTAAAAGACCCTTAATGATCACTTTAATGGTCCCTTATTGATCTTAATGGTCTCCTGCTTGAGCAGGGGGTTGGACTAGAAGACCTCCAAGGTCTCTTACAGCTCTGTTCTAATGGATTGAGAATGAAGAGATTAGACATGGGGACAAATGCCAAGGTAGAGTAATAGAATAACAGAGTTGGAAGGGACCTTGGAGGTCTTCTAGTCCAACCCCCTGCTTAGGCAGGAAATCCTACACCAATTCAGACAAATGGCTATCCAACATCTTCTTAAAGACTTCCAGGGTTGGAGCATTCACAACTTCTGGAGGCAAGCTGTTCCACTGGTTAATTGTTCTCACTCTCAGAAAATTTCTCCTCAGTTCTAGGTTGCTTCTCTCCTTGATTAGTTTCCACCCATTGTTTCTTTTCCTGCCCTCAGGTGCTTTGGAGAATAGTTTGACACCCTGAACATGCTGCGGTTTTCTTTTGCAATTTGTGTTGACCACACCACCCTTTATAGGGTGTGTTTCCTTGGGCCTCACGTGCACAGCCCCAGTGTCATGTTAACCTGGATCTCAGATGAAACATGTGTTGGCACAACCGTGAAATCTCATTCTGTATTTATGGATGAACTAGTCGGTTGGATACCCGTGCTTTGCTATGGAACGGTGTGATCAGGCTTGATAAATTGACAGTTAAAGCTTGAACATATAATGAGTAGTTATAATCAGCCTCTCCTATCCCCTTCTGTCCCTCAGGCTTACCCACAGAAGCATCTCCTCTCCCGCTTCTCTCCCTCAAGTTCACCCCATTGATCCTCTCCTATCCCCTTCTCTCCCTCAAGTTTGCCCACAGAAGCATCTCCTCTCCCCCTTCTCTCCCTCAAGCTCGCTCCATTGATCCTGTCCTATCCCCTTCTCTCCCTCAGGCTTGCCCACAGAAGCATCTCCTCTCCCGCTTCTCTCCCTCAAGCTCACCCCATTGATCCTCTCCTATCCCCTTCTCTCCCTCAAGTTTGCCCACAGAAGCATCTCCTCTCCCCCTTCTCTCCCTCAAGCTCGCTCCATTGATCCTGTCCTATCCCCTTCTCTCCCTCAGGTTTGCCCACAGAAGCATCTCCTCTCCCCCTTCTCTCCCTCAAGCTCGCTCCATTGATCCTGTCCTATCCCCTTCTGTCCCTCAGGTTTGCCCACAGAAGCATCTCCTCTCCCCCTTCTCTCCCTCAAGCTCGCTCCATTGATCCTGTCCTATCCCCTTCTGTCCCTCAGGTTTGCCCACAGAAGCATCTCCTCTCCCCCTTCTCTCCCTCAAGCTCGCTCCATTGATCCTCTCCTATCCCCTTCTCTCCCTCAGGCTTGCTCACAGAAGCATCTCCTCTCCCGCTTCTCTCCCTCAAGCTCACCCCATTGATCCTCTCCTATCCCCTTCTCTCCCTCAGGCTTGCTCACAGAAGCATCTCCTCTTCCCCTTCTCTCCCTCAAGCTCGCCCCATTGATCCTCTCCTATCCCCTTCTCTCCTCAGTCTTGCCCCACAGAAGCAACTCCTCTTCCCCTTCTCTCCCCTCAAGCTCGCCCCATTGATTCTCTCCTATCCCCTTCTCTCCCTCAGGCTTGCCCCACAGAAACCTCTCCTTTGTTATCCCCTTCGCTACCTTTCAGGTGGGGAGGGGGAGTAGAATGTATAAGCTCCCAGCCTAAAGGCCAGATGAGTCTCACACACACACGTACTAAATAATCCGGTAGAACAAAGTTTTTCATTTGTGGCAATTAAAGAAATCAGTTAAATTAGACTTGCAAAAGTGTTTGGAGTATGTCGTTATACAACATACCCAACAGGGTGTTGGAAGAAATGTCCTTCTGGGTTCGGCTCCAAGTGGGGAAAAAGACACTGGAGACATGGAGGCTGCTTGGAAGGATGGTTTTAATGGTGGACAGGACCACATGGCTTGAGTCCTGAACAGAAAAGGTGATCACATGCTTCAATGTTGGTGGAGAAGAAGAGAAGGGAAGAGAAGGGGGGCAGATGGAGGGGCTTGCTAGGTTTTTTATAATCTGTTCTGCCCCACCTATCTGTTTCCTGTTCCTGTGTAAGAAATGTATTCTGATTGGTTGCCAGACTCCCATGGGCCTGTGCAAGGGCAACCCTCTAGGGTGAGTTTTGAATTCAGGTTTGATTGAGTTCAGCTGCCATGTGGTCAGTTGAGTAAAGGCTTATATTATCATGCCTTCATCCCATCACTCTGGAGTTGAAGAGGAGAACTCTTTATTATGTAAAGTGGACTAGCTTGGCCTTCTTAATGGCCCATTGACAAAGTGGGGATGGGCAGGAAGCTGCAGGAATTTACTTTGTGTCTAAAATGTGTTTCTCCCTTTTTCACATCCAGGAAAATATAATATTCTGCCTTATCAATATTTCCTAGGATACTTCATTTTTCTGGGAGAGGGCTAGGTGATAACTTCCTACAAGGGTATAAATGAAAACTGATCGAAAAAGAGATGCATGCAGATTTACGACCAAAACTGAGCCCAAAGTTTCTGTTGTTAAGTGAGGCATTTTAAAAGTGAGTTTTCCCCCATTTGACGGCCTTTTCTTGGCACCGTTGTTAAGTGAATCACTGAAGTTGATAAGTTAGTAACCTGAAGATTTGGGGGGGAGGGGAGGTTTGAGGCGAAGAGAAAGAATCGTCCCTTTGAAATAATTCAGCGGCTGAACGATTTGTCGAAGTAGAAAAAGGAATGTTTCCACTTTCGCAGAGCTCAGTACAAACCGTAACGGGTTAAAGTTACAAGAGAGATTATTTTAGCTGATCCGGCAGAGGTAAAAAAAAATCTTGATAAAGCTGGTTTAATGCCGGAATTTGGGAAATTTAGGGCCCTTCATTGCAACAGGAAGTCCATCTTTAGGGGCCGTGCAGGTAAGCAATTTTGCTAGAATATCACATACGGCGGTACAAACATGTTAAGTCTTTGCTAGATGTATAACCGGCAGATATGCAAATTTGACCAATGGAAATAAAAATTAGAGAAACTGCATATTGCTCAGGAAGTCTGCTGGTGTTAGGGAAAGGATCCGAGGGGTGTGGGACGTGTGTTTTTGTTGAATCTGACATTGTGATGAGGCAGGCAGGTGGCAAATGGACTTAAAAATGGTATTTGTCAAATAGGAGAGAGCCAGTTTGATCTAGTGGCTAAGGCACCAACAGGCTAGAAAACAGGAGACTGTGAGTTCTAGTCCTGCCTTAGGCATGAAACCCAGCTGGGTGACTTTGGACCAATCACCAGGAGACTGTGAGTTCTAGTCCTGCCTTGGGCATGAAACCCAGCAGGGTGACTTTGGACCAATCACCAGGAGATCTGGCTGGCTGGGGAATTCTAAGATTTGAAGTTCACCCCATCTTAAAGCTGGTGAGATCGAGAAACACTGCATTAAGGTAAATAGTGTTCTTTCAACTATCTTTTTCAACTATCTGGCCTGGCTCAACCGTAATTTTTTCGTTTTTCCCGACTGTCTTTTAAATTTTAAATTTTTTATTGTATATTGGGTTTTATTATTGGGGTATGTAAATGGTTTTAATTGTCTAAATGTTGTAATTTATTACCTCCTCCGTACATGTATGTCTTTGTATATATGTATGTTTATGTGTTTGTACACATGTGTTATGTTTTATATGTTTCTAGTGTACGCCGCCCCGAGTCCTGCTTGGAAAGGGAGCGGCTAATAAATTCAATATTATATTATATATTATATATTTCATTCGTTTAAAAAAAATGAATGAACTCTGATTGGCTAGGATGTCACTCATTGACGATATATGGTTGACTGCTACAGATGCTTTGGGACCATTTGAGCTTGCTGTCGACAGGAGTCAACCCAATGACCAGTTCCCCATAATATATGGGAGAACAAAGTACCCTAAGCCATTTTAACCCAGTTAACCTGTTGCCTGAACCAAACCTCTAAGAAGGTTAATTGTCCCCCCCCCGCCCCCCAAATTGGTTGATTCCCTAACTTTTTGGCACCATATTGCAGAATTTGATAGGTCTTCTAAGACATAGATTTTTTATTTTATACTCTCTGCAGTTTTAGTAGTAGTAGCAGTAGTAAAATTTCATTCAAGGAGCATTTGAGGGATATGATCCATTTTGTAAATCCCAGGTCTCAGATAGATTGAGGAGAGTTGGTTCCCCCCCCTCCCCATTGTCTAGATTTTTGGCTAGCCTTCCAAAATTGCTTCAGTATTGGTCTGTGTCTGGTTGAAAATTCAATTTTTGTGTAGGATAGTGACTCATAAAGATTTTCAGTCAATGAGACATTTTTTTAAAAAAGGAAGAGGACATTGTAATATTGCAAGATTGGACGGACGGCAAACCTTCTGATTCATCTGATGGGGGTCTTGCGTGTGTGTGTGTGTGTGTGTGCGCGCGCGCGCGCGTGCCCCTCTGAATTGTTGATCAGGCTGGCCTCTTTCTCTTCTGCTCATTAAGTCTTGCACAGTCTTGTGAATTGTGAGGCCCCCGTGCTGAAAAGAGACCGACTGAGTCTGTGGAAGTGGTCGGGGCAGGAAACGCCTTGTCAAAGTTCCAGGAAATTGAATAAAACAAGAGAAAGAGACAATCCTCCTGCATGCAATTTGTTCTCTGGTTTTTGAAAAGTATATAGGCGTAACTGACGGGGGTATAAGAAACTCTGCTCAAAATACTGGCCAGTTCAGTAATTCTTTGTACCATTATTATCATTTCTTTTATTCATTAAACATGAAACTCAGTCAGCTGAACGTTCAAAAATGCATCACAAATACCAGTGATTGGTGCTAATGGTTGATACGGTTTGCTCCCAGCGTCCTAGGGATCAACCAAGGACCTTCTTAAAATATAAGATGTTCCGAGTAGCGCAGTTTTTTGCAGTTCCGCTGGGGTTATTGCAGGAAGCTGCAGTTTGTGGATGTACCTTGTAAAATTCTTGGACATGGTACGTTTTTTCTTCTACAGTTTGATGGATTTGCAATAGCCCCTTGTCCCCTATTTTTCATGGCAGATACAACCTGTCAATGTCACTTCATGGATGTAAAGCCTGATACATATTCCATTATTATATACTTTATTCATTAAACATGAAACTCAGCCAAGTGAACATTCAAAAACACATCACAAATACCAGTGACTGGTGCTAATGGTTGATACGGTTTGCTGCCAGCGTCCTAGGGATCAACCAAGGATCTTCTTAAAATATAAGATGTTCCGAGTAGCGCAGTTTTTTGCAGTTCCGCTGGTGTTATTGCAGGAAGCTGCAGTTTGTGGATGTATCTTGTAAAATTCTTGGACATGGTGCCAAGTGCCCCGATGACAATGGCTATCACTCTTACATGCTTCGTCCATAATCGGGTAGTTTCGATGGCCAGGTTTGAAGTGCAGCTTTTTGTAGTTCTGCTGGTGTTATTGCAGGAAGCTACAATTTCTTGACCCCACCCGCAGGTCACCACTACCGATTCACCCAAACCAGTTCAATTACTATTACTATTCCAAGTAGCTGGCCTGGCTCAACTTTGATCTAACTATATCGCTCCTGACGGGTTTTTATTTGGGTATTTTAATTGCATTCAATTACTTAGGGGTTTCTAAACATTGTATTTTATTGTTTTTATTCATTAGCCGACCTCCTCCTTGTACATGTCTTGGTATATGTTTTTGTAATATGTATGTCTTGTCTATATATTTATTTCATATGTTTTATTGTACGCCGCCCCGAGTCCTTCGGGAGAGGGTGCGGCTAAGAAATAAATATTTATTATTTATTATTATTAAACCGGCTGAATACTAGCACTGAACGGTTGTGTGTCAAAAACTTGAATCAAGTTGCAGACAGATTCTTGCTCACTCAATTAATTTCTTTAACTCCTCTATCAATTAATATTTAAGGATTCCATGGGTACCTGCCTGAGCCGAGGGTTGGACTAGAAGACCTCCCAGGTCCCTTCCAACTCTGCTATTCTGTTAAAGGGCTTCCTCTTTGTTCTTAGTAATACTGAGAGTTAGAGAATTTGTTTTTCTGCCTCCTAAACAGCTTGCGTCAGCTACTTGCGAATCTGCATGAGTGACAAACTTCAAAGAGAGAAAATTGAAAACGAAAGGGTGTGTGTCTTATTTTTTTTAAAAAAAATTGGAGGCTGCCTGACTCCCTCTTTAGATATTTTTTTCTTCCTTTTCTTCTTTAACTTGTGTAGCTGGATAGCCATTTGCCACCAATCCTAGAACAGGGATCTTCCCTATTTTAAAAGCAAGCAGGGGGAATGTGTTGGTGAGGTGTTCTTTTTTTAAAAAGGTTAAAAAATTATTAACACAAAGTCACAAAAATGTTTCAGAACTCATGACTTTAAGGGCATAATGCTTGAGTTAGCTTTTCCATTGGCACCTGCCCAAATTCCCAAGGAAAAAAAGAAGGATTGCTTGTTTACGATCCTGTGCTAAAACATACTAACGTTGTCCAGCTTTATGGCTTCCAAATGTGTTGAATGCCATTCCATAATCCCCAGCCAAATACCAGTTTTGGATGATACCAAATTAGCAGGCCCAATCATCCAGTTTCATGTCTATATGTATGATTGTAATGTAGGTGGGTAGTATTTCGGAATCATGCTGAACTGTTCAGAGGGAGGGAGGGAGAAAGGAGAGAAAGGGACTGAGAGGAGGGAGGGAGGAAGGGAAAGAAGGATGGAAGAAAGTAAGAGAAACAGAGAAAGAAGGAAAGAGAGAGAAAGAGGGAACAGAAGAGAAGAAAGGAAGGAGAGGAAGGAAGGAAACAAAGAGGGAGGGAAGATGGGAAGGAAGGGAGGCAGGAAGGTATTGAGGAAGGAAGGAGGGAAAGAGGGAATGGAGAGGGAGGGAAGAAAGGAAGAAGATAGAGAAAGAGGGGCTGAGAGGAGGGAGGGAGGGAGGGAGGGGAAGAAGAATGGAAGAAAGTAAGAGAAACAGAGAAAGAAGGAAAGAGAGAGAAAGAGGGAACAGAAGAGAAGGAAGGAAGGAGAAAAATAGAAGGAGAGGTGGAGGAAGGAAGGAGAGAGAGGGAGAGAAGAAAGAAAATCAAAATTGAAAGTGAAAAATAGTGAAGGAAGGAAAGTGGAAGAATGGAGGAAGGAAGAGATAGAAGAGAGAGAGAGACACAGAGAAAGGAAAAGAGAAAAGTAAAAGTGAAAAAGAAAAAGAATGAGAAAGAGAGAAAGAGAGAAAGAAAGAAAGAGAAAGAAAGAAAGAAAGAAAGAGAAAGAAAGAAAGAAGGAAAGAAAGAAAGAAAGAAAGAAAGAAAGAAAGAAAGAAAGAAAGAAGAAAGAAAAACTGCAGGAGTCTTTACTTTCTTGAATGAAGAGGTAGATTAGAGTTTCAGTTTTGAAACTTGGCACAAGTCCAGAAACCTCCCAGCAAGGTTGGTCGGGCTTATGAAAAGACAAAGTCATACAAGTGGGGGAGGGGGGAGGGAGCCAGGATGCTCCGTCGGAAGAAGACAATCTGGGAAGATGGAGCGTGGGTGCCTGAAAAGTTTCCACATGAAGGAAGGCATTTCCTGAACCATGGTGGATTTTCCAAAGGGGCTGCCATAAAGGAAGAAAAGACGGCCTCCCGCCCCCATTACAACCCAGTTTCCCACGCCCACAAGAGAACTAGAATTCCCAAACAGAAGTCTAGGATTCCTCTTTGACACCTACGCATTTATTTATCCCAGCTTTTGAGTTGCAAATCTTTCCTTCCGAAAGAATTGCAGCCTACACCAGCAATAAGAACACAAAATCACAACACAACATACAAGGTGGGCGGACACAACCTCGTAGACGACCCTCACTCTGTCAAGGACCTTGGAGTACTCATATCTAATGAACTAAGGGCCAGAGCCCACTGCAATAACGTTGCCCAAAAGGCATTAAGAGTTGTCAACCTAATCTTCAGTAGCTTCTTTTCTGGTAACAATGCACTGGGGGGTGAAATCCAGCAGGTTCTGCCAGGTTCTGGAGAACCGGTAGCGGAAATTTTGAGTAGTTTGGAGAACCGGCAAATGTCATCTCTGGCTATCCCCAGAGTAGAGTAGGAATGGAGATTTTGCAATATCCTTCCCTTGGAGTTGGGTGGGAATGGAGATTTTGCAGTATCCTTCCCTAGCCACGCCCACCAAGGCACCCACACAGAACCGGTAGTAAACAAAAATTGAATTTCACCACTGAAACACAGCATACCAAATATTTGCTAGACCAAGTCTCGAATACAGCTCATCTGTCTAGCACCCGCATTGCATATCGGACATTAACACAATGGAGCGAGTCCAGAGATATTTCACGAGAAGAGTCCTCCACTCCTCTGCTCACAACAGAATCCCTTATGCCACCAGGCTCGAAATTTTGGGCTTAGAACAACCTAGAATCGGGATGGAGACCTAAGGCGTTGCCCTGTCACCTGGCCAGTATGCATGCACGCACTGGCCAACTGACTTTAGCCTTTTTTAGAGGCCATTTTTCGCCCTCCCCAGGCTCCAGAGGCTTTATAGGAGCCTGGGGAGGGCGAAAACAGCCTCCCTGCCCCCCCCCCCCCGGAGGCACTCCGGAGGCTTCAGGAGCTTCAGGAACGGACTTCCAGTTTGCTCGTAGGACCGGTTTAAGTCCTCCGGAGCCTTCAGGAAAGCCTCCGGAGGACGAAAAATGACCCTAAGAGCAAACCGGAAGTCTGTTTCCAAAGTTCCAGTTTGCCCATAGTGCTGGTTTTTTGCATTCCGGAGGCTTCATGAAAGCTTCCGAAGCCTCCAGGAGGGTGGGGGAGGCTGTTTTGACCCTCCCCAGGCTCCTATAAAGCCTCTGAAGCCTGGGGAGGGCAAAAAAAGCATGCAAAAACCGGGGGGTTAGCGCCTGTATTTGTATTCCTTTCCTGTATTCATAATCATGTTTATACTTATATATGTTGTCTTAATATATGCTGGACGAAATAAAGAAAAAATAAAAATAAGTTTCTCAAGCAATTTGAAGCCTGGTGGACTTCAACTCCCAGAATTCCCCAGCCAGCGTAGCTGCTTCTGTGTTTCACAGTCAGTATGTCTATGGAGATTCTCGGTCACTCAGAGAGTCGTGGTTGTCCCAAAGGAGCTTTTTTTCAAGAGGCAACTGGACTTTCTGGTTTTTCTTTGAAGACCTTTCGCTTCTCACCCAAGAAGCTTCTTCAACTCTGACTTGGATGGTGGGGAATGGAAGGATTTGTACTCCTTGCAGACAGGCCGCTCCGTTGAAGACAGCAAAGTCCACATTTTGGCTTGCAAGAGGGTTGAAAGAGGCCATCTATGTCAAAATTGAACAGCTCTCTCTCAACAGAGGGGAGGGATGCGACATCACCTCTCTCCAATCTACAACACAGTCCTTTCAACAGTTCCAAGAAGGCTCCACACCAGTGGTGGGTTTCTATTTGTTTTACTACTGGTTTGCTTGGGTGTGTGGTTGCGTCCCAGTGGGTGGGTGGAGCCTCCTGCTGCCGCCATTACCAATTCGCCCGTTCCAGGGAGAATTGGCAGAAAACCACCTCCGCTCCACAACCATTTGCACCTCCCAGGTGACCCTGAGGACAGAGATAAACCTCTTGGTGGCCTCAACAACTCCCTAAAAAGAATGCAAACGACCAGCTGTCTGCAAGGAGTATCAATCCTTCCATTGCCCACCATCCAGTCAGAGCTGAAGAAGCTTCTTGGATGAGAAGCGAAAAGTCTTCGAAGAAAAAACAGAAAGTCTAGTTGCCTCTTGAAAAAAATGCAACTTTTGGACAAAGTCAGTCATGGTTGCAAAATTGTGGGAATCGCAGTTGCAACGTGCTTGGGAAAGGGTCTAAAGCAGTGTTTCTCTACCTTGGCAACTTTAAGGTGGGTGGGCTTTAATTCCCAGAATTCCCCAGCCCTCTGGGAGATGAAGTCCACCCACCTTAAAGTTGCCAAGGTTAAAGAACAGTGATGGCCTATACCAGGGATGGAGAACCTTTTGGGCACCCAGTGCCCAAACTGGAACGGGCATGCATGCATGGGGGTGTGCTGGAGTGCCGGAAATCCAAAGACCAGCTGGCTGGCGTGCGCATGCCTGTTTTTTGGCTGGTTTTTTTGGCCGTTTGCAGGCGGTGTTCTGGCCCAAAAAAATGACCTAAAAACAGCCTGAAAATGGTAAAAAACAAGCTGTTTTTAGGCCGTTTTCCAGAGCTCTGGTGCCCACAAAGACCAGCTGGCCAGCATGCAAAAATGTCCTGAAAAATGCCTCCCAAATGCCCCCAAAATGCTCTGGTTTTTGGCAATTTTTCGGGCCGTTGTCAGACTGTTTTCTGATGCTCCAGCGCCCATGACGACCAGTTTTCAAGAAGATGTTGGATAGCCATCTGTCTGAAACGGTATAGGGTTTCCTGCCTAGGCAGGGGGTTGGACTAGAAGACCTCCAAGGTCCCTTCCAACTCTACTATTGTATTGTATTGTATTGTATAGTTGGTCGGAAACCAGAAGAGCAGCTGCCAACGGCACGCATGCCCACAGAGAAGGCTCTGTGTGCCATAGGTTCACCATCACAGGCCTATACATTTATCCTGACTTTAGGGAGCCAACAGATGCTCCCCCAGGGCTGTAGGACTTTGCACAACGGTCCAGTTCATAGACTTCTGCTAAAGCTAGCTTGTTGGTGGAACAAAGGTGTTTTAAAGGGAAGAGAGCACTCTAAAAGGAATGACACAGAGAGTTTTCCAGCCCTTTCCGTCGTCCGAGCAGCACCTATTTATTCCCAAGGTGTGAGCATGAGATCCAGTGTACGAAACCAGAGACATTGGCCTTAGCTAAAGCTGCTTTTTAATTATAGGAAGTAAAGCTTATTTTCCACAGAGAACGCCGGCACAAAGACTTCTAAGCTCTCTTGTTTTACAAAAGAGAGAGAGAGAGACATAGAGGCAGAGACAGAGAGAGACAGAGAGAGAGAGTGGGAGACACACACACACACACAGAGACAGAGAGACAGAATGAGTGAGAGAGAAAGAGACAGAGAGAGACAGAGTGAGAGTGAGAGAAAGACAGAGACAGAGACAGAAAGAGAGAGTGAGTGAGAGAGAAAGAGACAGAGAGAGACAGAGAGTGAGAGTGAGAGAAAGACAGAGACAGAGACAGAAAGAGAGAGTGAGTGAGAGAGAAAGAGACAGAGAGAGAGAGAGAGAGAAAGACAGAGACAGAGACAGAAAGAAAGAGTGAGTGAGTGAGAGGGAAAGAGACAGAGTGAGAGAGAGAGTGAGAGAGAGTGAGAGAAAGACAGAGACAGAGACAGAAAGAGAGAGAGAGTGAGAGAGAAAGAGACAGAGTGAGAGAGAGAGTGAGAGAAAGACAGAGACAGAAAGAGAGAGTGAGTGAGAGAGAGACCATCTAAAAAGATGCAAATGACCGGCTGCTTGCAAGGAATATCAATCCTTCCATTCCCCACCATCCAGCCAGAGCTGAAGAAGCTTCTTGGATGAGAAGCGAAACCTCTTCAGAGAAAAACAAGGAAGTCCAGTTGCCTCTTGAAAAAAGCTCCATTGGGACAGCCATGGCTTAGAATCTCCATAGACATTTCACGACCTTTAAGGCCAGGTTCTACCAACGCTCAGGTGTTTCTCCAAGCTCTGGATGGTCCTTTTTCAATGGATGCCACCCGAGACAGAAAGCCAGACCGTTGGGATTGTTTAGGGTTCCCTGGGCAGCCAACTTTTGCTAAGTCAGCTTGTTGGGAAGCCCACAAAAAAGGGGGAAATGCTGTGAGCATGGATAAGCGGCAACTGCGGTGTGTGTTTGTGCTGCTGGTGGCCGATAAGAACGCGAGTGGTTTTGAGACCAATGTGGGAGATTCTCATTCATCCAGATCCCGGTTGTCCCGAAAGCTCTTTTTCCAAAGGCAACTGCAGTCTTCAGTTCTGAAGAAGCTTCTTGGATGAGAAGCGAAATATCGGTATTGTTAGATTGGGTAATGGACAGGCACACACAGGCTCAACGGTAACAACAGCTCTTTATTAAGTGCAACAAATGAGAACAATCCAGCGAAGGTTGAGTCTGACAGCAGCCCTTTTATAGAAAGAACAGAAAGAAAGAAAGAAAGAAAGAAAGAAAGAAAGAAAGAAAGAAAGAAAGAAAGAAAGAAAGAAAGAAAGAAAGAGAGAAAGAGAGAGAGAGAGAAAGAAAGAAAGAGAAAAAGAAAGAAGAAAGAAAGAAAGAAAGAAAGAAAGAAAGAAAGAAAGAAAGAAAGAAAGAAAGAAAGAAAGAGAAAGTGTTAGATTGGGTAATGGATAGGCACACACAGGCTTAACGGTCACAACAGCTCTTTATTAAGTACAACAAGTGAGAACAATCCAGCGAAGGTTGAGTCTGACAGCAGCCCTTTTATAGAAAGAACAGAAAGAAAGAAAGAGAGAGAGAGAGAGAGAAAGAAAGAAAGAAAGAAAGAAAGAAAGAAAGAAAGAAAGAAAGAAAGAAAGAAAGAAGAAAGAAAGAAAGAAAGAAAGAAAGAAAGTGTTAGATTGGGTAATGGATAGGCACACACAGGCTTAACGGTCACAACAGCTCTTTACTAAGTACAAGTGAGAACAATCCAGCGAAGGTTGAGTCTGACAGCAGCCCTTTTATAGGGAGCTGTCAGACCCTTCGACCAATAGGATTAAACCCCCCGCCGGAACAGAAGACCTTGGTGGAAACTACTGCAGTTGGTACGAGTATCTAACAGGTATAGGGCCGTGATGGCGAACCGACGGCATGCATGCTGGAAGTGGCACGCAGAGCCATCTCTCCAGGCACGCCAGCTGTCGCCCATTGCTCTTCCAGGTTTGCATGCGCAGCTGCTCTGCGCAGGCATGGGAGTGCTGGAAACCAGAAGACCAGCTCCCTGGCGCGCATTCAGGAAGCTGAATTTCCGGTTTCCGACGGCCACCTAGTCTTCACACGTGCATACCACACATGCCAGAAAACAGAAGACCGGGTGACCGGCACTGATGCGGATCAGTGGTGGGTTGCTAGTCAGTTTACTACCGGTTCATTTGCGCATGCGCAGAAGCGTCCCGGCAGGTGGGCAGAACCTCCCACTGCTGACACTACCAGTTCGGCTGAACTGGGAGCAATCCACCTGTCATGCGGATGCCGGAAACTGGAAGCTCAGCTTCCCGGCACACGCAGGCGCACCAGAGAACCGCTCTTCTGCTTCACAGCACTCCCATGCGCACACCCCGTGGAGCTGCTCTTCCAGGTTTTGATGCTCTACCCCCCCTCCCGTGCGCTCCCATTTTGGCACTCGGTGCCAAAACTGTTCGCCAGCATTTGGTATCGGGTTTCCTCCCTGAGGAAGGGGTTAGACCAGGGGTGAAATTCAGCAGGTTCTGACAGGTTCTGGAGAACCGGTAACGGAAATTGTGAATAGTTCAAAGAACTGGTAAATACCACCTCTGGTTGGCCCCAGAGTGGGGAGGGAATGGGGATTTTGCAGTATCCTTCCCCTGGAATGGGGAGGGAATGAGGATTTTGCAGTAACCTTCCGCTGGAGTGGGGAGGGAATGAGGATTTTGCAGTAACCTTCCGCTGGAGTGGGGAGGGAATGGGGATTTTGCAGTATCCTTCCCCTGGAGTGTGGAGGGAATGGAGATTTTGTAGTATCCTTCCTCTGGAGTGGGGAGGGAATGGAGATTTTGCAGTATCCTTCCCCTGGAGTGGGGAGGGAATGAGGATTTTGCAGTTTCCTTCCTCTGGAGTGTGGAGGGAATGGAGATTTTGCAGTATCCTTCCCCTGGAGTGGGGAGGGAATGAGGATTTTGCAGTTTCCTTCCTCTGGAGTGGGGAGGGAATGGAGATTTTGCAGTTTCCTTCCTCTGGAGTGGGGAGGGAATGGAGATTTTGCAGTTTCCTTCCCCTGGAGTGGGGAGGGAATGAGGATTTTGCAGTTTCCTTCCTCTGGAGTGGGGAGGGAATGGAGATTTTGCAGTTTCCTTCCCCTGGAGTGTGGAGGGAATGGAGATTTTGCAGTATCCTTCCCCTGGAGTGGGGAGGGAATGAGGATTTTGCAGTTTCCTTCCCCTGGAGTGTGGAGGGAATTGAGATTTTGCAGTATCCTTCCCCTGGAGTGTGGAGGGAATGGAGATTTTGCAGTATCCTTCCTCTGGAGTGTGGAGGGAATGGAGATTTTGCAGTTTCCTTCCTCTGGAGTGTGGAGGGAATGGAGATTTTGCAGTTTCCTTCCTCTGGAGTGTGGAGGGAATGGAGATTTTGCAGTATCCTTCCTCCGGAGTGGGGAGGGAATGGAGATTTTGCAGTTTCCTTCCCCTGGAGTGTGGAGGGAATGGAGATTTTGCAGTATCCTTCCCCTGGAGTGGGGAGGGAATGAGGATTTTGCAGTTTCCTTCCTCTGGAGTGGGGAGGGAATGGAGATTTTGCAGTATCCTTCCTCTGGAGTGGGGAGGGAATGGGGATTTTGCAGTATCCTTCCCCTGGAGTGTGGAGGGAATGGGGATTTTGCAGTTTCCTTCCCCTGGATGGGGAGGGAATGGGGATTTTGCAGTTTCCTTCCCCTGGAGTGGGGAGGGAATTGAGATGTTGCAGTATCCTTCCCCTGCCACTCCCACCAAGCCACGTTAATCTGACCAGAATGTGGAGTTTGCTGTCTTCAAAAAAGAGTGACAATTGTCTTTCAGATGCAAATGGGCTGCTGAATCCAGTCATGATGAGTTTGTCCTTCTGTGTTGTGCCAGACATTTGTGAAGTGGCTGTTTTGTTTTTTAGACCGATCCGCTAACCAGGCCTTTCTAATTCCCTGCAGAATTACCATGTCACCTTTCCTGAGGATTGGGCTGTCCAATTTTGACAGTGGCCCCTACCTCCCTTCTCAAGGAGACGTGGTCGATCCCTATTGCGCCGTGATGGTGAAGGAGGCAGTGGAGGCTGGTAAGGAAACACCTCTTTCGGTCAGCACATCATTTGCTGTTGGGTGTGAGCTGAAGGTCTTCCGTTCCTTTGGATTTCAGTGAGAAATTGGAGAGTGTGAGTTTCAAGGATAAGTTAAAGGTATTATTTTCTCTTCGATTTTGACCTTAACCCCCGAGGGAGGCTCTGAATCTCAATGAGGAAAGAAGAGACAGAGATGGGCTATTTAATCTTTTTCACGCCGGTCGCTTTCCAGCTCAAAGTTATCCCTTTCTCAAACTGTTTTTTTAAAAAACACACACGCACAAACCCAGATCTCCATTTACCAATAAAGGAGAATATTTATAACTCAGGTTTGGAATGAGGATTCGTTGGTGCTTTCTGAGCTTGGTTGTTTTTTTTGCGGATGTTTCATGACCCAACTAGGTAACATCATCAGTGTTGGAAGGGGATTCTATTCTATTCTATTCTATTCTATTCTATCCTATCCTATCCTATCCTATCCTATCCTATTCCACTCCACTCCACTCCTCTACACTACACTCTACTCTACATTCTACTATATTCTATTTGCTATATTCTATATTCTATTCTATTCTATTCTATTCTATTCTATTCTATTCTATTCTATTTCATTCCACTCCACTCCATTCCTCTACACTCTACACTCTGCTATGCTCTACTCTACACTCTACTCCACTCTATTCTATTCTCTATATTCTATTCTATTCTATTCCATTCCATTCCATTCCACGTTCCCCTCTCCACTCTACTCTATTCCCTATATTCTATTCTATTCCATTCCATTCCATTCCACACTCCACTCTCCAATCCACTCTATTCTATATTCGATATTCTACATTCTACATTCTATATTCTATATTCTATTCTACTCTATTCCACACTCCACTCCCCACTCCACTATATTCTATATTCTATATTCTATATTCTATATTCTATATTCTATATTCTATATTCTATATTCTATATTCTATATTCTATATTCTATTCTACTCTATTCCACACTCCACTCCCCACTCCACTATATTCTATATTCTATATTCTATATTCTATATTCTATATTCTATATTCTATATTCTATATTCTATATTCTATATTCTATTCTACTCTATTCCACACTCCACTCCCCACTCCACTATATTCTATATTCTATATTCTATATTCTATATTCTATATTCTATATTCTATATTCTATATTCTATATTCTATATTCTATATTCTATTCTACTCTATTCCACACTCCACTCCCCACTCCACTATATTCTATATTCTATATTCTATATTCTATATTCTATATTCTATATTCTATATTCTATATTCTATATTCTATATTCTATATTCTATATTCTATATTCTATATTCTATATTCTATATTCTATTACATTACATTACATTACACTCTCCATTCTCCACTCTATTCTATTCCTACTATACTCTATTCTATTCCCTATTCCCTATTTCTATTATTTCTATTTCTATTATTTCTGTTTCTATAAGTTCTCGTTCTCATTCTGTTCTATTCTATTCTATTCTCTATTCCCTATTCCCATTTCTATTATTTCTATTATTTCTATTTCTATTCTATTCTATTCCCTATTTCTATTCTTTCTATTTCTATTCTATTTCTGTTCTGTTCTGTTCTGTTCTGTTCTATTCTATTCTATTCTATTCTATTCTATTCTATTCTATTCTATTCTATTCTACAGATAATCCCCGGGTTATGAGCGCTCCCTTAGCGAACGTTCGAAGTTACACGATTAGCGCCCCCTAACGTTTCCGAACAAGGCCCAAAACTACGAATCTTGCAGCACCACCGCAACTGTTCACCCTCAGAAACAACCTCAGAGGCTCTGTCACATTCATCTGGCACATTGCCAGCCAAAATGGAGCTTCTGAGGGCGGATCAGTCCCTCAGAAGCCCCTTTTGGGCATCCAGAGGCCTCCCCCAACCCAATACAGGCTGAGATGGAGTTTGCTTGGGCTGGATCCTGCCCCCGGAAGCTCAATTTCATCCTCAAACGGGCTGGGGGAACGGGGACTCAGGCCGCCAAACCACCATCACTGCGGCCTAACCGATCCGAACCAGTAGGAACTCAACCACCGATGTACTTATGACGGTTGCAGTGTCTCGGGGTCACGTGTGTGATCCCCCTTTGCGACCAACTGACAAGCAAAGTCAACGGGGAAGCCAGATTCATTTAACAACCGTGTTGCTTTCTTAACGGCTGCTGTGATTCACGTAAGCACTTAAGTGGCAAGAAAACTCGCAACGTGGATCGTCAAAACTCGCTCAACAACCGTCTCGGTTAGTCGCAGAAATTTTGGGCTCGGGCGCGGCCGTGAGTCAAGGATAACCTGTAAATCACCCCGATAAAAGTCGCTGCACTTTGCTGCATTCTGCTCAGGGAAAAAATGCTGTTAAATACACGGGCTTGCAAAGCTCAGTCAGTTAAATTGTAATTCGAGAAGGCTGGCAAGCTAAAAATAAACTCTAGTTAATGCAGAAAAACACTTGGTCGCACACAGAAAGGTCAGCGGAATTCATGCAATTTGCACACTCGGGTGCACCAATATATGTTCTCCATAACATCCTCCAGGCCATGAAGGCACGGGCTAAGAAAATTCGAGAATCCTGTGGCATTTATGCTGGGTTGAAATATTAAAAGGCATAACCACAAAACTAGACTCAGGTAAATAATCACTTGGTTTCCATCAGGTTCCTGGTTTTTGGTGAATTTGCCAGATTTACCGTATTTTTCGGAATATAAGACGCACCTTTTCCCTCAAAAAAGAGGCTGAAAATCTGGGTGCGTCTTATACACTGAATACAGCATTTTTTGCCTCCTGAAACACCGGCCCCTTTGCAAAAATGGCCATGCATAGCCTTTAGGAGGCTTTCAGAGTGCTCCTGGGTGCTGGGGAGGGCAAAAATGAGCGAAAAATGGGCCGTTTTTTGCTCAATTTTGCCCCCTCCCAGCTCCCAGGAGCACTCTATAAGCCAGTGTTTTTCAACCTTGGCAACTTGAAGATGTCTGGACTTCAACTCCCAGAATTCGCTGGCTGGGGAATTCTGGGAGTTGAAGTCCAGACATCTTCAAGTTGCCAAGGTTGAAAAACACTGCTATAAGCCTCCTAAAGGCTGTGCATACCCTTTTTTTGGACAAAAAGGGCCGGTTTTGCTCATCTCCCCCCCTCCATTCCTCCCAGGAGCACTCTACAAGCCTCCTAAAGGCTATTCATGTCTGTTTTCACGAAAAACGGGCCGTTGTTGGGAGGACTGCAGAGTGCAAAAACTTTTTTTTTTAATTTGCCTCTTCAAAACCTTGGTGCGTCTTATACTCCAGTGCGTCTTATACTCTAAAAATATGGTAATTCGACAGATTTGAGATGATTTGCGCATTTGGGTTACATTTTTCCCAAAACATACATATTTTTGTTGGACATGGTTTTTTTTGGGGTTCAGAAATGCCTATGAATTTGCATTAAATTACAGATAGTCCTCACCTTACAACAGATTGTTTAGTGTCTGTTCAAAGTGACGGTGGCCTTGTATAAAATAACTTATGATTGTTTTCCACATGACCATTGCAGCATCCTCCGTGGTCACGTCATCAAAATTCTGACACTTGGTGACTGACTCATATTTATCACGGTTGCCATGTCCCGGGATCATGTGATTTCCCTGCTTTGCGACCTTCGGACAAGCAAAGACAACGGGGAAGCCAAATTCACTTCACAACCATGGTCATAACTGAACAACGGCAGTGATTCACTTAACAGTGGTGGCAAGGAAGGTCGGAAAACGGGGAAGAACTTGCTTAACCACTGTCTTGCTTACCAGTGGAAGTTTTGGGTTCCATTGTGGTCGTAAGTCGAGGACTCCCTGTATTGGAAGTTTTCTCCAGCTGATGAGGACCTGAAAAAGTTTGGAAAAACAGAGAAAAATTGAGAGTGGAGAAACTGAGGCAGAGAAAGAGAAAGGGGTGTTAAGCTTATTAAGGTCCATTTGTTTGGTCTTTTGTGATGTTCCCCAATGTTCTGATCTGATGGCTTTGTGGCTGTGGTGGGTTGCAGGTGGTACACCCTGGTATGGGCATACCAGAGCCTGCCCGGAGCACAGGGTATGGTTCCGGTACGGTGCTCCGGAGGGCCCACCTGCCCGCCTGCGCTCCTTACCGTGTTTTAAAGCTGTCGGTGCTTCCGCGCACACGCATGGCACATATAGCACCTGCGCTCCACTGAGCAGCTGGAGCATCGCGGAGGCTTGCGGAAGCGTCATTTGATGCTACAACGCATGCGCATGCCGCACAGGTGCCTGTGGGTGACGCCTGGGGCCGTTCCAACTGTACTGGTTGGAACGGAACCTGAAACCCACCACTGTTTTGTAGGTATAAAAATGGAATTGTTGTCGATCCTAGAGAAAGGCCCAGTGTTCGTCCAGAAGAAGCCGACAATGTACCCGCCCTGGAACAGCACTTTCGATGCCCACATCCACAGGGGACGCGTCATGCATGTTGTGGTGAAGGACAAGAGCGCCGAGATGGTCTCCGAGACCACGGTGGAACTCAACTTCGTGGCTGAAAAGTGCAAGAAGAATAATGGGAAAATGGACATTTGGGTAAGTTTCAAGACCTTGGACCAGCGTTCACATTTAAAAACCTTCGTGTATTGGGCTTCAGTCGTCCTCCCTCCCTCTGTTTGTTTGTTTCCCTGTCTCTCTGCTTCTTTTTCTTCTTTCATTTAATTTCTTTCTTTCTATTCCCCCTGCCCTGGTTCGTTTGTTTGTTCTTTCTTTCTTTTTTCCTTCCTTCCTTCCTTCTCTCGCTCTTCTTCTTTCATTTGATTTCTTTCCGTCTATCATCCCCTCTGGTTCTTTCTTTCTTCTTTTCTTCTTTCCTTCCTTCTCTCCCTCCCTCTTTCTTTTTCTTTTTTTCTTTCCTTCCTTCTTTCCTTCCTTCCCTCCCTCCCTCTCTTTTGTTTGATTTCTTTCCTGCTATTATCCCCTCTGGCTCTTTCTTTCTTCCTTCCTTCCCTCCCTCTTTCTCTTTCTTTCTTTCTTTCTTTCTTTCTTTCTTTCTTTCTTTCCTTCCTTCTTCCCTTCCTTCCTTCCCTCCCTCTCTTTTGTTTGATTTTTTTCCTTCTATCATCCCCTCCATCTCTTTCTTTCTTTCCTTCCTTCCCTCCCTCCCTCTTTCTTTTTCTTTCTTTCTTTCTTTTTTTCTTTCCTTCCTTCTTTCCTTCCCTCCCTCCCTCCCTCTCTTTTGTTTGATTACTTTCCTGCTATTATGCCCTCCAGCTCTTTCTTTCTTCCTTCCTTCCCTCCCTCCCTCTCTTTCTTTCTTTCTTTCTTTCCTTCCTTCCTTCTTCCCTTCCTTCCTTCCCTCCCTCTCTTTTGTTTGACTTCTTTCCTTCTATCATCCCCTCCAGCTCTTTCTTCCTTCCTTTCTTCCTTCCTTCCCTCCCTCTTTCTTTTTCTTTCTTTCTTTCTTTCCTTCCTTCCTTCTTTCCTTCCTTCCCTCCCTCTCTTTTGTTTGATTTTTTTCCTTCTATCATCCCCTCTGGCTCTTTCTTTCTTTCTTCCTTCCTTCCTTCCCTCTTTCTTTTTCTTTCTTTCTTTCTTTCCTTCCTTTCTTCCTTTCTCCCTCCCTCTCTTTCGTTTGATTTCTTTCATTTCATCATCTCCCCCGGCTCTTTCTTTCTTTCTTTCTTTCTTTCTTTCTTTCTTTCTTTCTTTCTTTCTTTCTTTCTTTCTTTTTCTTTTTTCCTTCATTCCTTCCTTTTCTCCCTTTTTTTCTTTCATTTGATTTCTTTCCTTCTATCATCCCCTTCTGGTTTCTTTCTTTCTTTTTTTCTTTTTTCTTTCCTTCCCTCCCTCTTCTTTCATTTGATTTCTTTCCTTCTATCATCCCCTCTGGTTCTTTCTTTCCTTTTCCTTTTTTTCTTTTTTCTCCTTCCTTCCTTTCTTCCTCTCTCCTCTCCTCTCTCTCTTCCTTACTCCTTTCCTTGCTCTCTCTTCTCTTTCTTTCTTTCTTTCTTTCTTTCTTTCTTTCTTTCTTTCTTTCTTTCTTCCTCCCTCCCTCCTTTCCTTCCTCCCTTCCTCTTTCTTTCTCTCTGTCTTCTTTCTTTTCCTTTCTTCCCTTCCTCCCATCCTTTCTCCTTTTGTAAAACCCCACTTCTATAGCAAAACCTGACTGGATGCATTTTTTTAAAAAAAAGAACTCTCTGTTTTTGTTTTTAAAAAAATCTCTGATTGCCTTCCCATTTCCTTTCTAAATTCTATTTCATTGTCTTCTTTTCCAGCTGGAACTAAAACCCCAAGGGAGGATGTTAATGAACGCAAGATACTTTTTGGAAAGTACTGGCAAGTATCAATTCCACTTTCCTGTTCTTTTCAAGGCCTTTTAGCATTTCACCCCACCCCTGCCCAAAAATTTAACCAGCTATCTGCAAGGAGTATAAATCCTTCCTTTCCCCACCATCCAGTCAGAGCTGAAGAAGCTTCTTGGATGGGAAGCGAAACGTCTTCAAGGAAAAAGGAAGCCCAGGTGCCTCTTTTTTTTTTAAAAAAAGGGACAACCACAAGCTGGAGGACTGAACACCACTAAAATGGGGTGTAGGAGTTTGTGGGAAGGCAGCAAAGTTCACAACTTGTGTTGTATGAACTGGGCCATCGCATTAAGCCATATAGGGAGACGTATCTGCAGCGCGTGGTTAAAATGTCGAGATGGTAACAGCAGCGTTTCACTTAGCAATCGTAGCAAGACAGATGGTAAATCAGGCCAAAATTCACTTAACAACTGTCTTGCTTAGCAACAGAAATTTGGAGGAACTACCTGTAGAGTTTAGGATCAAGCATGTTAGGTAGAAAACAGGGTCTTCCTACCTTATCATTCTGTGCCAAATACCCAAGAAAAAAAACAGAAGGAAACCATTGTTTAGTGTTTCCTAAATCTTGCCACCTTTAAGATGGCTGGATTTCAAATCCCAGAATTCTCCAGCCAGCAAGCTGCCAGGATTTGGGAAACACTGTCCTAGTTAATATCTCAGTTTGGGAACTGCTGGATTTAGCAATAGAAATAGAATAGGATAACAGAGTTGGAAGGGACCTTGGAGGTCTTCCAGTCCAACCCCCTGCTCAGGCAGGAAACCATACAGCACTTCAGACAAAGGGTTCTCCAACATCTTCTTTAAAACTTCCTGTCTTAAATTCACAACCTCTGGAGGCAAGTTGTTCCACTGATTAATTGTTCTCACTGTCAGGAAATTTCTCCTTAGTTCTAAGTTGCAATGCCCATCAGCCTCAGCAAAATCAATTCAGGATGATGGGAACTGTTATCTGGCAACATCCAGAAGACGGTTGCATTTTTTTGGCTTTATGAAGTCAGCATTTTAGAGTATGGAGATTGTATGTAATGCACCCGACATGAAGATCAAGTGACGTGGCGGCTCAGTGGTTAAGACGCTGAGCTTGTCGGTCAGAAAGGTCGGCAGTTCGGTGGTTCGAATCCCTAGCGCTACGTAATGGAGTGAGCTCCCGTGACTTGTCCCAGCTTCTGCCAACCTAGCAGTTTGAAAGCACATATAAAATGCAAGTAGAAAAATAGGAACCACTTTTGGTGGGGAGGTAACAGTGTTCTGTTGAGTCATGCCGGCCACATGACCACGGAGACGTCTTCGGACAGCGCTGGCTCTTCGGCTTTGAAACGGAGATGAGCACCGCCCCCTAAAGTCAGGAACGACTAGCACGTATGTGCGAGTGGAACCTTTACCTTACATGAAGATATTCAGCTCATATACCCCAAATCTAAACAAACTCTGTTCTTCTGAACATGCTAGTTTTTTCACAAGCGGGAAGTTTTTTATGGGGGGGGGGACCAAGAAAAGTATTATCTCTCCCCCATCAAACACATTTCGGGTGAAGTTCAAAAATAACACAAGCACCTTTCACCTTCTGCTGATGGTAACAGGGGCTCTAAAGATTTTAGGAAGTGTGCCTGCTTATTTTTATCAATTAGGGTGTTTCTTCACACTTTTGCGAACTGTTTTAAATATGTCTCATTTGTATTCATGGCCTGACCACTGCATTTCTTGGTTCTCTCTCTTACTCAGATGACCCAGAGTTTATCGACTGTGACAAGGAAGGTTTTTTCTCCCTGCATCAGAGGAGAGGAGCCATCAAGCAAGCAAAGATCCATAATGTCAAGTCCCACGAGTTTACAGCCACTTTCTTTCCCCAGCCCACGTTCTGTTCTGTTTGCCACGAATTTGTCTGGTACGACCGAGGGAGTCCTTTTGGGGTTGGTCTATGAAGGACATGATGCAACTTTGCTTTCTGATGGGAAGATGCTCCCTCTGGAGAGCTGCTATGATCCACTGGTCAACAGAGCTACTATGATCCATTGGTCCAACAGTTGTTATGCTCCCTTGGTTGAAAGCGCTGCTATGATTTATTGATCAAAAGAGCTGTTGTGATCCATTGGTCCAAAGAGATTCTATGATCCATGGGTCAAAAGAGCAACTATGATCATCTCCATTTAATGACCTCATAATCCCTTGCAGGGTGTAGTCTGGGCACCTGAATGGAGCTGAGTATTTACTGGCCAGATGCCCTTCCTGTCGCCAATGCAGAGTTACATTCAGCAGATATATTTCTCATCATGCCCAGAGAAAGAACTATTGGCCTCTACCTAGGATCGAGCTCACAGCCTCCTGACTGTGAGATGAGAGCTCCACCTCTAGTCCACCACACCAAAAGAGCTGCTATGCTCTATGAGTTAAAAGTGCTGTTATGATCCATTGGTCTGAAGAGATGCTATGATTCATGGATTCAAAGAGCTGTTATGATTCATGGGTCAAAAGGGGTACTGACCTAGGCTTCCCAAAAGCAAGAAGCCAACTCCTCGTCCCGATAAAACCTAAAATTTAGGTTAAAGGGAATTCCTCTCCTGGCCAACAGTCTTTCAAGAGATTTCACAACTGCAGGCCTTTATCAAGCTTGGACACCTGCCAAACTCCATGCTGTAGCAGCAATTCCTTGGCAAGAAGTCAGGAACAGATCTTCACCCTAATGAATTGAACTGATTGTCTCCCGCAAACTCCCCTCCCCTTTCGCTCCTCTTTATTCCCTATGGGAGGGGCCATCCACTGTTCCATCTTGCCTTTACTCCCGAGTCAGCCCTTGTTCCTTAGCTGTTCCCTTCTCCTGGAAGCTCTGTGCGTGTGCACATTGGGAACAGGCTCCAGCTGTTCTTCTACCCTACTGATCTCCGACTCTGAAGGCAGCTGATAACTGTCAGACGGCCCCATCTCTCCGACCCAGAGCCCTCATCTGAGCCTTCCCCAGGATTGGCCCATGTTCCTCCCCAACCTCCTCACTGTCCGAGTCTGCTGCCAGTTCTGCTGGCGGGCCACAACAAAGGGGCTGTTTTGCTCCTTTGGTCAAACGAGCTGCTTTGATTCATTAACCCTAATCATACATCCATAGGTATTTAATTTGGGTTGTGTTAAAGCATCTTCATCCTCACCCAGGCCCAACGATGAGATCCCAAGTCATTACAGGGATTGAGATATACAGCTTCTTTTTCAGAGCTGTTGAAGATCCATTGGTCAAACATTTCTATGGTTGTAGGAAGAAGAAACATCAGACGCAGATGGAGAATCTCCAGCCCTGGAAGAATAATGTATTAATAGATACTTAGTTTTACTTGGGTTGAGTTGAAGCATTCTCATCCCCATCCAAACCGCAAGAGCTTTAGACTAGACCTCAATAGCATCACTTGGCTGATCAGAATGCTTGAGTTCCGCAGCTTCCTACCAAGAGCTTTTAACATTCCAAATTTCTGAGTTTGAAAAATCAGACTAATTCCCTTTGACGTTCAAAAACATGTCACTTGGGAGTCCTCCTTTGATCCAGATTTGATCCAATCCAATTTGGTTTCCTAATCTGATGGGCCAACTAAGATTTAGAAAGTTGAACTGTGTCATCAAAATTGGTTTTGATTCAGTTTGAGGTTTTTTTTTGGATTGGATAATTTTGCCTTTTTCAGATGCGGCAGGACTTTTGATCCCCTGAATCAAATTTATTTTTTTAATTCAAGTTAAATTCAATAAGCCTGAGTAGGAACCCTTATTGATTTAAAAAAAAATCATTTTTCTCAAACGCAGGCCTGATTTGAAATCTGTTTTATATTAATACTAGTTTCTTTTCCTTTTTATTCCAGGGGCCTTAACAAGCAAGGTTATCAGTGCAGGCGTAAGATCTTTCAGTATATTATTATATGTTGATGGTTATCATAACTGTGCAATAGTTCTTAATTGCTGAAAAGCCTAAGAATGAAAAAGTAATTTAATCATCACAACAATCTCTGTATGGAAACAAAACATGTAGTTTAAAAAAAAAACGTTTAAGTGGGTTTTTTTTTAAGTCTTACGACCCTGCTCATATTTTCACCATTCTCACAATCTAGTTTGTTTCCAAGTCATTGTCAATCACTAAGAAAGAAAACAGACATTTAAAATTATCTGTTTTTCTTACGGTTTTCAAGGAAGAAAAATTAGTCTCAAGAATAAGAAGCCAGAAGCCAGGGAGAAAATATTTTATGGTTGAATTGGAATGTTCTGTTTTCTCTATTGGTCAAAATACAGAGTTATGAGGTGCCGTTTTCTGCCCTTAGAAAGCTGAACTTTACAATAACCCAACCTTCTTTTCAGATTGACAATCATAATTTGAGTACATGCTGGGATTTGCGCTCCCAAAAAGAAAGAAAAGAAAACCTTGCTTAAAATTAGATTTAACCGACACAATTAATTAATTCAATATCAAGACTAGCTGTAAAGATGGACTCATGTTCTCCTACCATCACATCACGAATGAAAATCCTGGGTGGAATTTAGCAGAGCCCCAGTGGCTGCTCCTGAGACTGGAGAAGCTGGGAATCCTACACACATACACACACAATCACACAAACACCAAATTCCCTATTTTTTTAGCTGCCAGATCTGCCCTCTGAACTAGTTCTAGAGGCAAATTTTTATGCAAGGCTGAACTTGGGGTGGGAAACACACACAGAAGAACAAAGTTGGATGGGACCTTGGAGGTCTTCTAGTCCAACCCCCTGCTCCAACTGGAAAGCCTCTGCTATTTCAGACAAATGGTTTTCAAGGAGGATTTGAATGAATATCTCTGAGAAGAAGGGGAAAGGAACTCTTTTGATGGCTCCTCCTATTGAGTGCCCCGCTGGACGGCCCAGGGATTCAGCTGGATATGTTCAGAAAAGTTAAGAGAGAGAACAGGAGGGCACCATCAAAACCTCTGCCTGTTTTTTTAGTGGGCATCTTAGCTTTTGTTGTCCAAAACCAGCGACCACTCCCGATTGGGACCAAACTAAATTGTTTCCTTTGCCCGTCGTGCTGTATTTCTGTCCAATTGTGTGTAAAAGAGTATAATTTGTGTTGTGGTCTTTCTGTGTCAGCTGTAAAACTTTTTTTTAGTGAAAAGGGTCTCATTTTCCTCCAGAATGCAATGCGGCAATTCACAAGAAGTGTATTGACAAAGTCATCGCAAAATGTACCGGATCGGCTATTAATAGTAGAGAAACTATGGTAGGTTTGGGGTTGTGTTACTTTTATGACTTGGTGTTTTGAGCGAGGCTTCCCAAGAGCATGAAGCAAATCCTTGTCCCGACAAAAAACCCTTTTATTAATTGACTGTGAATTCTGCTCCTTCACATCCAGCAAAGTCTTTCAAGGGAGGATTTACAGTCACAGACCTTATCTGGCTTGGAGAGCTGCCAGGCTGATATCTGCAAAACCTGGCAAGGAGCCTCGGAGAGTCACGAACCAATGAAGCGAACTGATGGTCTCCTGCAAACTCCACTCCCCTTTCGCTCCTCTTTTATTCCCTAGGGGAGGGGCCATTTATTGTCCACCTGTGGCCTTCCTCCAGTAATGGGTTTCTCTTACCTTCACTACCAGTTTGGAACTGGGAGCCCATTTGCAGACCTTTTTAGGTGAAAATGCGCACGCTCATGGAGTGTGCTTTTGGCGTGCACGCGAGCAAAGCAAGCACGCATGTGTAAAAGTTTTTGCACACTGAACGGGCAGTAATGTTGGCAGCCATTCACCCCTGCTGCTCGAGCAGGGGGATTGGATTATATACAACAATGTGAAATCACAGCTACCACTTCAAAGCTACAGGAGCGTGTTACCTCTCATTTCTCCTTCTTTCTCTTCCAGTTCCACAAGGAAAGGTTTAAGATCGACATGCCCCACCGCTTCAAGGTGTACAATTATAAAAGCCCCACCTTCTGTGACCATTGTGGAACGCTGCTCTGGGGACTGGCACGGCAAGGCTTAAAATGCGACAGTGAGTTGGGATCGCCTGGGCTTTGGAGATAAGCAGGGGATCATTTCAGCCCCACTGTAAATAGTACTTGACATACGGCCACAATTTCTAAAATTTCTGTTGCTAAGCGAGACATCGGTTAGAGTCAGTTTCGCCCCATTTTACCACCTTTCTTGCCACAGTTATTAAATTACTTTTAAATCACGGTAGCTGTTCAATGAGTAACACAGTTTTTAAGCGATTCCCCATCGATTTTGCTGGTCAGAAGGTCACCAAAGGAGGATCACATGACCCCCGGGAAAATGCAACCGTCGTAAGTACATGCCAGTGGCCAAGCGTCCGAATTTTGAACACGTGACCAGGGATGCTGCAACGGTTGTTAAGTGTGAAAAACGTCCACAAGTTCCTTTTTTCAGTGCCGTTGTAACTTTGGTCACTAAACAAACCATTGTAAATCAAGGACTGTCTATAGGAGCCTCTTTCCCTCCCCATCTCCTTTCCCCCTCCCCATCTCTTAATCCAAAATTTGCTAATGTTTTTTCAAAGCTGGAGGTCTGACCCAGCGGTGAAATTCACTTACATTTGCTACCGGTTCGGTATCAATGTGAGTGCGTGCATGCATAGAGCGTCAAAATGACGCCAGGGTGAGTGGGTGGAGCCTGCGACCAAGCGCGCCTGCAAAGATAAGTGAACAGCAAGCGGGGGAAATCTGCTGCGCCACGCGATTTAGATTAGCTATAAAGCAGGAAGTCCTGCTTTCTAGCTAATATAAATCGCGTGTCACAACTGATCATCGGAAAAACTGTTTCTCCCAAACCGGAAGCAATTTTTTTACTACCGGTTCGGGCGAACCAGTAGCATTTTTACTACTGGTTCAGGCGATCCAGTCCGAACCGGTAGCATTTCACCTCCGGTCTGACCGGTGACTTGGTCTCTGCCTTGCAGCCTGCACGATGAATGTCCACCACAAGTGCCAGACCAAAGTGGCGAATCTTTGCGGGGTGAACCAGAAGCTCATGGCGGAAGCCTTGGCGCTGATTGAGAGCAGGCAACAAGTGAGTAAGCGGGACGCCCTTAGGGTCGTTTTCGTCAAGAAAGATGGACGGGAGGGAAACAAACTGAAGAATATCTTCATTCGCAGTCACTGAGTTGTCCATAGTTGACATGATCCTCTGGGCTAGGGGGCAGCAAACTGCGGCTCTGGAGCCGCTTGTGGCTCTTTCCTCCCTCTGCTGCGGCTCCGTCACCGGTCGGCGCCACAATTTTGAGAGGAGCTTCCGGTGGGGTGAGGGGGGAGAGAAGCACAGTGCGCCAGGTGAAGACTCTATGACAAGGGGAGGGTTTTCCGGTTGTCTCCACAATTGATAGGGCTTCCGGTTATGACAGGTAGTGGGAAAAGTACGCCGTGCTAGGAGGAGACTCTATGGTGGGGGAACTGTACTTCCGGTCAGCTCCAGAATTGAACAGGGGACTTCCGGTTTGTGACTCCCGGTGTTTTCTTTTCTGTGGGAAACGGGTCCCAATGGCTCTTTTGAGTGTTTAAGTTTGCCGACCCCTGCTCTGAGCAACAGATTCCCCTAGCAGAGGCCAAAAAATAAATAAATAAAAGCATTTGGCTAGGGAATTCTGGGAGTTGAAGTCCAATAGCAATAGCTGTAGTACTTAGACTTAAATAATGCTTAGAAAGGGCTTTAAACTAAAGCATGGTGAAGCGGTACAGTAAATTAAGTACCACGGCTATTGCTATTGGACTTCAAAACATAAACTTCTCCTTCCATAAATTGGATGCAAATTTGCAAATTGGTGTCTTGTTTTTGGATCTCGCCTCTCTTGGGCACGGGTTCAAGAGTTGCATCAAAAGCTAGAAATGTCCTCTTCTATCCTTGGCTTGCTGATCGGTAGGTTCTTCCGATTCATGCCTGCCCCATCTCTGTGTGAGGGCACTCAACATGTTGCATGGATGTATTCTGTGTTTTTTTTTCCACCCTTTGTATGTTCTGTGTTGACTCAGGCCCGAAGTCTGCGTGATTCTGAGCGGATTTTGCGAGAAGGACCAGTTGAAATCTCCTGTGTGAAAGAGGAACCGCTCAGCCCTTCTGCGCCCCCAACAGGCAGAAAGGGTATTTCATTTTATTAATACGTTTTCCTAGTTAGTGGTCTGACCGAGGCTTCCCAAGACCATGAAGCCGACTCCTCGTCCCGATAAAACCTCTTTTATTTAGGCTAAATAAAGCAAAGTCCCGGCAAGCAGTCTTTCATGAGATTTCACAACTACAGAACTTTGTCAGTCTTGGAGAGCTGCCAGGCCGATATCTTCTAAACTCCAAGCTGTAGCAGCAATTCCTTGGCAAGAAGTCAGGAACAGATCTTCCCCCTAATGAATTGAACTGATTGTCTCCTGCAAACTCCACTCCCCTTTCGCTCCTCTTTATTCCCTAGGGGAGGGGCCATTCACCGTACACCTGTGCCTTTACTCCTGAGTCAGTCCTTGTTTCTTAGCTGTTCCCTTCTCCTCTGACTCCGAAGGCAGCCGATAACTGTTGAATGGCCCTAAGTCTGCAACCAGCTTCGCTGGCTGCTGGCGGGCCACAACACTTAGTAGAATTTTTCCTTACCTCTGGGCTATACAGGTAGTCCTCCTCGACGTACCAGCACAATTGAGCCCAACATTTCTGTTGCTAAGCGAGAAGTGTGTCAGTGAGTTTTGCCCCATTTTACGAACTTTGTTAAGCGGATCACTGCAATTCCTAAGTTAGTACAGTAACACGGTTGTTAAGTGAATCCTGTTCAGAAAATTTCCTGTTTACTTTGCTGGTCAAAAGGGGATCACCCCAGGACACTGCGACCGTCATAAATATGAGTTTGTTGCCAAGCATCCGAATTCTGATTCACATGGCCACGGGGATGCTGCAACCATCGTAAGTGTGAAAAATGGTCATAAGACGCTTTTTTCACTGTTGTAACTTCGAACGGCTGCTAAATGAACAATTGTAAGTCAAAGACTACCGGTATAACTGGTGTTGACTTTAATTAAATCACACACACATACACAAACACATATACCCAGGAAGCCAGCATGATGGACCGAGGAATTCTGGGAATTGAAGTCCACAACTCTTAAAGTTACCAAGCTGAGAGACTCCTTCCGTAGTGTCATGTTGTATGATTCTGACTTAAGGGGTAGAATGAAGGTTGTTGTTGTTGTTGTTTTTAAATGAGAATATTTCAACACGAATGGCCTGGAATCTTTTATAGAACCACAAGGAATTTCCTGGGAATCACCAGCAAATGAGACCCCAGTTTCTGATTCTCCACCGGAACTGAGGAAAGACATTCAAGCAGAATTGCCCAAGTTAACCGTCGACGATTTTTACTTGCACAGAACACTGGGGAAAGGAAGTTTTGGCAAGGTAAGGCGATGGTGAGGAAGAGAAGAGGAAAAAAAGTTGATTTTTAAATGACGCAGTCATCTTCATCGTCCTGTCCTTTCCACTCCCCGGTCCTCATTTCCTTCACTCTTGAAAAGCTAGTAATGGAGGGGTAGCTGCAGAGCTGCTAAGCCACCATTCCTCTGTTGCACTGAAAAGACCCTCTGAAATAGGAACCAGGCGAAGCCAAATTTCCTGCCAGTGGGAAGCCAGCTCTCTCATAACCTCAGAGTTGAGGTGAGGTATGCAAAATGTCCACTATTGCCATAGTTCCAAACGAATCATTCCTGGCCCGGAAATAATTTGGCTCAGCTGCTAAATACAGACACACAAACACAAACGGAGCCCACAGTGGACTTACAAACACGATTGCTAAGAGAGAGTTGTTAATTGAGTTTTGCTCCATTGTACAACATTTCTGGACACCTGGATCACTGCAGTTGTAAAAATAGTGTGTGATTATTAAGCGACTCTGGCTTCCCGCTTGACTTTGCTTGACAAGACAGTCACAAAAGGTGGTCACATGACCCCTTGACACTGCAAATGTCATAACTATGAGTCCGTTGTCAGTTACATCTGAATTTTGATTACGTGACCACGAGGGATGCTACGACTGTCATGTAGAAAACGCTCATAAGTCACTTTTTTCAGTGCCATGGTAATTTCGGTCGTATGCCGAGGAGTACCTGTAGACCTAACATAGGAGTACGTACAGATCCACAACTGATTGCAAACCCTCATTGCAATGCCCTCAGGGCCGTACGTGTGTGAATTATCTTCCGATGTTTATGATTCTGCTTGTCTAACCTGCTCCTTGGTGTAATTTTTTGCTCCAGGTTTTCCTCGTCGAACTCAAAACCACAAGCCAGTTTTTCGCCATGAAAGCCCTGAAGAAGGAGGTGGTTTTGATGGACGATGACGTCGAATGCACCATGGTGGAGAAGCGCGTCCTCTCGCTGGCTTGGGAGCACCCATTTCTCACCCACGTCTTCTGCACTTTCCAAACTAAGGTTTAAAAGATACATGAATCAAGCAACTGCTTTGTCCAAATCCAGGGATGGGTTGCTGCCGGAATTACTTCTGGTTCGGCGCACAAATTCTTTTGCGTCCGCTTGCTTCGCTCGCATGCACGCCAGAAAATGTCATTTTTGTAATGAAGATTGTTCTGCGCACATGCAGAACCCAAAATTAAGTTAGCGGCACCGAAGATAGAACCGGCTCGGGCACGTGTCCGAATGAGTTACTACTTACTCAGCCGAACTGGGCCAAACCGGTAGGAACCCACCTCTGTCCAAATCGTACAGCTACTGCCTCTGAAGCAGGGGTGTCAAACTGGATTTCTTCGAGGACTGGATCAGCATTGTAGTTCTCCTCTGCAGGCCGGGAGGGGGGGAAGAGGGGACGGGGGACGGCTGCCTCCTGCAGCACTCTGCCAGCTGAAAATGGGCCCCGTTTTTGGCCCCGTTTTTGGCCAGTTTTCAGCCCATTTTTGAGCAGGTTTTGGCCCGTTTTTGGATGTGTGGCACCGTTTTCTGGGCCGTTTATGGGTGGATTTTGGGTCTGTTTTCGAGCCATTTTGGGTCCCGTTCTTGGCCCATTTTCAGGCATGTTTTGGGCCCATTTTCAGGCATGTTTTGGGCCGTTTTGGGGCATGCGGCCCCATTTTTGGCCCGTCGTCTTGGCTATTTTGGGGTCCATTTTTAGGCATTTAGGCCTGGTTTCAGGCATTTTTGGCCCATTTTTGGCCAGCAGAGTGCTGCAGGAGGCCATGGAGAGTGAAAACGAGGCGCAGGGGCGCACGCGGCCCATTTTAGCAGCCAGAGGCACCGCGGGCCAATCCTTTAATATTTCCAGGCCAGCTCAATGGGCCGGATTTAAGCACCTCACGGGCCAAATCTGGCCCAGGGGCCTTGATTTTGATACCCCTGCTCTAGATCTGTTGCCCAAGTACTAATGGCCATTCTTTTGACCCTTGCTAGGAGAACCTCTTCTTTCTAATGGAGTACCTCAACGGGGGAGATCTGATGTTCCATATTCAGAACTGCCACAAATTTGAAATGGACCGAGCAAGGTGAGGCGGGCCTGGTTTTGTCAAACTCTTCTATCAATAGTATTTGTAGCTCAGGGGTGGGTTCCTGCCGGCATTACTACCGGTTCCGCCCATTTGCACCTAAAACGATCTGCGCATACGCACAACATTAGAACAGGAAAAATAAATAATTTATTTTTCAATGAAGATTGTTCTGCCCATGTGCAGAACAGAAAATCAAGATGTCGGTCCCGAGGATAGAACCAGTTTGGGTGCGTGTCCGGCCAAGTTACTACCTACTCGTCTGAACCGATACAAACTGGTAGGAACTCACCTCTGGTTGAATTGTGGAGTCCTTGCTGCTCTCTGAGATTGGTTGTTTTCTTGCAGACGTTTCATTACCCAACTAGGTAACATCATCAGGGCTAGTAGGGAAATGGGCTTTACTTTCAATTTATATTCTGTTGGTTTGTCCTATCAGTTTTGGTTGGAATGTTTTTTGGATTTCTTTGTTTGGGCTGCCTATTGTGCTTTCATAGATTGAGTAGACAAATAGAAACGATAACAGACCTTATTATTAACAATTGTAATGAAATATCATCGTTCATATCATCTGAGCCACCCAGCAAAATCCTTCTCTGGTTCTTGCTGTATTAAGAGAAATGTCTCCCCCCATTTTATAGGTTCTATGCTGCTGAAATTATTTGTGGGCTGCAGTTCCTTCATTCCAAAGGCATCATATACAGGTAGGGGTTATTATTATTTTTAATCCTGAATTTTTGCCATTTCCAAATAAAAGATCAGAGGGCAGAGAACTTTTGAAGCTTCTGCGCAGGTGGTTCTCGTCGTTGGCCAAATTTAGATCACCTGACCACGGGGGAAGGGGGGAATGCTGCAGCAGTCGTAAGGGTGGAAAAACGGCCATAAGTCACTTTTTTTCAGTGACTCTGCAACTTTGAATGGTCATTAAACGAATAGTTTTAAGTTAAGGGTTACTGTTATTCTGTACGATCTCCGCCTTGAGTTACAATGCTATCTTGGTACTCAACTGCTTTGAAGTCATTGAATTTGGTCCTCAATGGATTTTGACACAAAAATATTGTCTAGGTACTTATTGTTTGTTTAATACTCAATGCACAAGCTACAACTTGTCAGTGACTCACTACCTTATTCCTTATGGGAAAAAATTGTTTGGTACTCATCATTTTTGGTACTCATCACGCCTCCCGAAAGCATTAATGATGAGTACTGAGATGTCACTCTATGTACAAAAAAAATGACTAAAGGTGGGATATAAATTAAGTAAATAAATAGATTTTTGGAGCAGAGCCTGGGAGATGCAATGGATTGGGGAAGGGGTCGGCAACCTTAAACACTCAAAGAGCCACAAAGGTCCTAACTGGAAGCCCCCCATTCAATTGTGGAGCCGACCAGAAGTCCGGTTTCCTCACCATAGAGTCTCTTCCTAGCGCGGCGTCCTTTTTCCTCTGCCAACTGGAAGTCTAGTTCCCCAACCATAGAGTCTCCTTTTTCCTCTACCTGTCCTAACTGAAAGCCCTATCAACTGTGGCGCCAACCGGCGACAGGGAGCTACAGCAGAGGGATGGAAGAGCCACATGCGGCTCCAGAGCCACAGGTTACCGACTTCTGGATTGGGAGATTGAAGAAGACTATCTTAAATTACCTCCCAAAAAAGGGACATTTGAAGGAATAGATCTAACTCTTCTTCCTCTTTCAGAGACCTCAAGCTTGATAATGTTCTCCTTGACAAAGAGGGCCACATCAAGATTGCTGATTTTGGAATGTGCAAAGAGAACATGTTAGGTGACGCTAAAACCAGCACCTTCTGTGGGACGCCCGATTATATTGCCCCCGAGGTAGGTGGGCCTTTGTTCATCCAAAAGAAAAGGACATATAAAGAACCGTTCCTGGAATTGAATATGTCTAGTCTAGCGAAGAGACGGGGCTATGGCAGTGGTGAAATTCAATTTTTTTTACTATCGGTTCCGTGGGCGTGGCTTGGTGGCCATGGTGGGGCTTGGTGGGCGTGGCAGGGGAAGAATACTGCAAAATCTCCATTCCCACCCCACTCTGGGGCCAGCCAAAGCATCTGCAGGCAGCACAAGAAGCAATGGATGGAAACTAATCAAGGAGACAAGCAACCAGAGGTGGGTTCCTACCGGTTTGGACTGGTTCAGCCGAACCAGTAGTGGTATGCCAGGCTGGGTTGCAGAACCGGCAGCGACCCAGGCTGGCCACGCTCCTGAACCGGTTCTCCGGTTGTTGCCATTGCTGCCACCAAGTTTTTTTTTTTAGTTCTGTGCATGGGCAGAACAATTCCCAGAACAATAAGGAGAAACTTCCTGACAGCTAGAACAATTAATCAATGGAATGGCTTGTTTGCAGAAGTTGTGGGAACTCCATCACTAAAGGTTTTTAAGAAGAGATTGGATAACAGTTTGCCCGGAATGGTATAAGGTATCCTGCTCAAGCAGTGGGTTGGACTAGAAGACCTCCAAAGTCCCTTCCAACTCTGGGTTGTCAGGGTTCCAAATAGCACCCAAAAGTAAAGCAGAGTACAAGGCAAAGTATTGCTCAAAGTTGCAATTTATTAAGAGAGCCATGTTGGCACACCTGGGAAAACCTGAACCTGAAAGCTTCCCGGTTTTCCCCACCCTTCTGAAAGTTCAAGATCTTGCCCCCCTCCCACAAGTCCATCACATGGTCCAACCTTCCACTGCCATGCTGGGAGTTACACCCATCCAGTTCCGGTTAGGTGCAGAGGTACGAAGACAAAGGATGATCTTGGCTTTCTAGAAAGAATGTTGTTATGGCTACATGGCATCTAACTCTTTACAATCCCCCCTCCCATTTTCCCACAATAGAAAATGCATAGTAGAATAATATGGCAGGCCAAAGATGCAAAAGAAGAGATGGCTGCAGGCTTAACATGTTCTATGTTGCAAAACATGCCCCATCGTTCTTGGGAACAACGCAAAATGATGAAGGGCTTAGTACACAATGTACAATAATTATATAACTTGGTGTTTAACAAGAGACAATTTGTCCAAAATAGTACAGGCTTTCCTGCTCAAGCAGTGGGTTTGTCGAGAAGATCTCTAAGGCCCCTTCCAATTCTGTTAAATTTATTCTGGCCATAATTCAGAATGTGAGATGCAGAAAGAATCAGGAGGAGAAAGAAAGAGTTCGAGAATCCTACAAAATTTGAGCCATTTGTCTTAAGTGATGTTACTGAAAGCTCAGGAGATTTTGATGAAGGTCTTGCTGAATTCAGCATTTTTCCTGAGACCCTGCAAAATTTAATTGTTCACACCTGAAAAACTGCAAGATTTGGACAAATCGGAGAGCGGGCGTGGTTTGTGGTCCGTCCAGCATCACCACTGGTAAATCCAGCATTGCAGTCTATAGAGGTAGTCCTCAACGTACGACCACAATTAAAAATTTCCGTTCCTAAGCACAACAGTGGCTGAGTGAGTTTTGCCCCATTTTAAGACCTTTCTTGCTGCCGTTGTTAAGTGAATCACATCAGTTCCCTTAAAATCCACTTAACAACCGCGTTACTAACTTAAGAACGGCAGGGATTCATTTAAGAACGGTGGCAAGAAAGGTCGTAAAAGGGGGCAAAATTCACTTAGCAGTTGTCTTGCTTAGCAGCAGAAATATTGAGCCCAATTGTGGCCGTATGTTGAGGACTTCCTGTATTAAAGTGTCCATCCTTCTAACCTCTAAGCTTCCTTTTTCTTTTTTTTCAACTCCCCCTGCCCTTCCCCTGGCAGATTCTTCTTGGGCAGAAATACAACATGGCCGTTGATTGGTGGTCCTTTGGGGTCCTTCTGTACGAGATGCTGATTGGCCAGTCCCCCTTCCACGGCCAGGATGAAGAACAGCTCTTCCAGTCCATCCGCATGGACAGCCCATTCTACCCCCGCTGGCTTGACAAAATTGCGAGGGACCTCTTAGTAAAGGTGAGGTTGGGAGAGTCCATTATTCCAGAAGAGGGGTGTTTCCAGTTTGAATTTCCCATCCAGTTTTGATCGCCATAATATTTAAAAAAAAGATGTTGAGAGTGCAGAGAAGAACAGCAAAACTCACTTAACAAATGTCTCGCTCTACAACGGAAATTTTGGGCTCAACTGTGATCGTAAGTCGTAAGTCGAGAGCTACCTGTAGTTTCAGTTTTCAGGGAAAACAGTGAATTTCCCATCCAGTTTTGGGCACCTTTAAATACATTTGCTAGGAGGGAGCAAATGTTGCACAGACCCTTAATGCAGTGGTTGGATTCAAAACTTTTACTACTGGCTCTGTGGGTGTGGCTTGGTGGGCGTGGCGTGGCTTGCCTGCGTGGCGTGGCTTGGTGGGCGTGGCGTGGCTTGGTGGCGGAAGGATACTGTAAAATCTCCAGTTCCACCCCACTCCAAAGCAAAGATATTGTAAAATCCGCATTGCCTCCCCCCCAGGAGTGGACTCCGGCTTCTGTTACTGCTGGTACGGGATGCGCATGGGCAGTAGTAAAAAAACAAGATGGCAGCGCCTATGGGGCGTGGCCAACTGAGTTACTACCTACTTGTCCGAACCGGTCGGAACCAGTAGGAACCAACCTCTGCTCCCCACCCCACTAAACCTGCTTTCCAGCTCCGTTCTCCTGTGCAGGGCAACAGAAGAAGACCCAGCCGATCAGCTGGGACTCGGGAGGCAGAGAAGAGATGGGGGCGAGGCCAGCCAGAGGTGGTATTTTCACATTCTCCGAACTACTCAAAATTTCCGCTACCGGTTCTCCAGAACTGGTCAGAACTGGCTGAATACCACCTCTGCCTTCATGTCAACTTAATCCGTTTTCTGAATGCTGGGATCTTTCGATTTCTAGCTTTTTGTTCGAGAGCCAGAGAGGCGGTTGGGAGCGAGAGGGAATATTCGACAGCACGCCTTCTTTCAAGAAATCACTTGGGAAGCTTTGGAAAGAAAAGAAATCGACCCGCCTTTCAGGCCTATCGTGGTGAGAATTGTTTCTTTGACTCTCTTCTTCGCTCTGAATAACTTCCTGAAGCTACAGTTACTTTAATTTAATTTATTTGTGTGTTTATTCCATCCAGATGATAGCCCCCATCCCAATTACAGGTAGTTCTCAACTTACAACCATTCATTTAGCAAGCATTTGATGTTACAACAGTGCTGAAAAAAGGACAGGCAGTTCTCGACTTACAACCACAATAACCATTTTGTTAGAGAGTGTAAAATCCAACAGGAACAGGAAATACAACATTTCTTTTTTTTTAAGTCAAGTTTATTTATATATTAATACTTTGAAGACAGTGTATTGTCCGGGCATTTCATTATACACAAGAAAAAAAATAACAGATATACTTATAGTGATACAATACACATACTAATTATAACCCTATTTATAATTATGTTAGCTTATTTAGGATCATATTAATTGTACAAGCTTGCTTATAATTATAGACAACGTTCATATTTTACTTACACATAACAATGATCTTTCTTCATTCAATTTCCACCTTGTCTTCTGTTGAGATATAGCCTGTTGTGTCTTAAAATGAATTCTACTGTACTGCCCTAAAATGGCTTCTACTGTACAGTGCAGTGGAATTGCCATGGTAACAGCTTCACAGTACTCCACAAGGGGGCTCCCTCTGGTAAGGGGGAAAATCCAACATGAGAAATTACGTTTGATATGGACATTTCCCCGCTATCAATAAATACCCAGGCAATGCCGGTTTATCGGCTAGTACAATATAAATACATCCAATGCTTTAAAAAGTAGCATTCCCAGTCAGATGTCTATGGAGATCCTCAGTCATCCAGGTCATGGTTGTCCCAAAGGTGCTTTTTTTTTTTCAAGAGGCAACTGGACTTACTTTGTTTTTCCTTGAAGACATTTCGCTTCCATCCAAGAAGCTTCTCCAGTTCTGAACCAAAGAAGCTTCTTGGATGAGAAGTGAAACATTTTCAAGTAAAAACAAACAAAGCCCAGTTGCCTTGAAATAACACTTTTGGGACATTCCTAGAAAGATGTTTAGTACCCATGGGTAGGGGAGTTAAGTTTTGGGTGCAAATTCATGCAAGTCATACAGTTGGCTTAGCCACATTAAATGAGATCCTAGCAGATACCTTCACACACAATGCGCTAAGTTTAGTTAACCTTAACCTTGGTAAATTTTTCTCTAACTGCAAACCCAGCTCACCTATGTGTTTTTTTTAATGCAAACCCACAACATGAGAATTTAATAACCAGGGTAAGTATCTGCAAATGCAGCCAGTTGTGTGGATGTGTGAGAGTGGCTTCTATGTGCATGCCACTTGATTGTGCCAATGCAGGGATGGTGAACATGTTGGTCTTGGCATGCCAAAAATTTGGAAAATGCCTAATTTTGACTCTTCTGACTTGTCACCCTCTCTCCAAAACAGGGGAACAATTCTTTACCTGTTTATTTTTTAAAAAAATATATAATTAAATTAAAATTAAATATTTTCTTTAAAACTTTAAATTTGTTTTTTTTTAAATGCACCCCAATCATATATGTGAACCCTGCCACATGCCACTTACTTTCAGGAAATGCTCTCTTTTTTATTGGGGGGGGGGGGGGGAGGGAGGAGAAGTTTCAAATAATTTTATTACATTTTACAAAACATACACATAAAAAAACCCAGCACAAATTGACAGTCAAGAGAAATGATAAAGTGTGAAGAAGTATAAACTAAATAGAAAGAAAAATGTAAATCTATACCATTAATGACTTCCAGTTTCTTTTTCCAAGGATATTAAAAAAGGCTTACTTTCTATTCTGAGTTTAAAACTATAATAAAATGTCAATTTCACCCAAAAGAAAGGAGGAAATACATTTAAAAAATATTTTTCCTCTTTTCAAATGCTAACAATCATCCAATTCATAAGTCAAAATTTGATTCCCCCCTCCCATCTCTTGCAAAAAGTCCACAAAGGGCTTCCAATTATACAGTAGATCAATTTCTTGATCTATAATTATTTGTTTCTCCCATGAGGTCCATTAAAACCTGTCTATTCTTGCCAGTTCTATCATCTTTATTGACCATTCTGGGTATCACAGAATCTTTCCCACACTGGTTGGCAGAAGCTGAGACAAATAACAGGAGCTCACTCAGTTCCGCGGTGCTAGAGATTTGAACCGCCGAGCTGCCGACCTTTCTGATCGACACGCTCAGCATCTTAGCCACTGAGCCACCACATCCCCACTCCTATTCTATTCTATTCTATTCTATTCTATTCTATTCTATTCTATTTCTACTCTGCTCTATATATTCTCTATTCTTCTGTATATTCTATTCTATTTCTACTCTATTCCATATTCTATTCTCTATTCTTCTCTATATTCTATTTTATTTCTACTCTACTCTACTTTCTAATTTTATTTCTACTCTACTCTATATTCTATTCTCTATTCTTCTCTATATTCTATTCTATTTCTACTCTACTCTACTCTACTATTCTCTATTCTTCTCTATATTTTATTTTATGTCTACTTTACTCTATATTCTATTCTCCATTCTTCTCTATATTCTATTTTATTTCTACTCTACTCTACTCTTCTCTATTCTTCTCTATATTCTATTTAATGTCTACTATACTCTATATTCTATTCTCTATTCTTCTCTATATTCTATTCTATTTCTACTCTACTCTACTCTTCTCTATTCTTCTCTATATTCTATTTAATGTCTACTATACTCTATATTCTATTCTCTATTCTTCTCTATATTCTATTCTATTTCTACTCTACTCTACTCTTCTCTATTCTTCTCTATATTCTATTTAATGTCTACTATACTCTATATTCTATTCTCTATTCTTCTCTATATTCTATTCTATTTCTACTCTACTCTACTCTACTATTCTCCATTCTTCTCTATATTTTATTTTATGTCTACTTTACTCTATATTCTATTCTCTATTCTTCTCTATATTCTATTCTATTTCTACTCTACTCTACTCTACTATTCTCTGTTCTTCTCTATATTTTATTTTATGTCTACTCTACTCTATATTCTATTCTCTATTCTTCTCTATATTCTATTCTATTTCTACTCTACTCGATTCTATTCTACTCTACTCTACTGTATTCTTTGCATTCCTAGAGTGGCTGCATCTTCTTTCTAAAGTTCTCACAGTGGAGGACTTTCTCCATTTCTTCTCAGAAATTATATGGCAAAGGCTCGGGTTACTGCCCTTTTTCCAGTCCTGTCTTTAAAAAAAAAATAAAAAGCTCAGAGGCTTCATTTTCAGATTAATCTCCCTCTTTATTGGCTGCTGGAGAGGACTTTTCTCCTTTGCCTGGGTCTAATTCCACTTTTCTCTCTCTCTCTCTCTCTCCTTGAAAGAAATCGCCAGGCGACTGCAGCAACTTCGACAAGGAATTTCTCAACGAAAATCCTCGCCTCTCCGTCGGAGACCGGACCCTCATCAACAGTATGGACCAGAACATGTTCAGGACTTTTTCCTTCACCAACCCCATCATGGAGAAATTGCTCTCCTGAAGAACGAGCTACAAAAGAGGCCTCCTTAAGCACCTGGGGAAGCCAATCCAGCCGGGGGGGACATGAAAGCCACTGCTGGTTTTGCGACTACGTATTCCCTCCTCTAGAACTTGCGAGTTGTGAGAGTGCAAATATTGGTGAGATCCTTGCACACCCTGTCTTCTCGTTCACCGGGCAGCCAGGAGGACGGAAAGACCGGCTTTGAGAAGAAGACTTGACGTGACTCCTTGTTTTGGCCTAGCTGCCCAAACACAACAAACCCTCTGCAGTGAACTCAAAAGATTTCTTTATTAGGAGTGACGGCAGCCGCGGTAAAAAGTTTCTCTCTCGGGGTAACAAGTCCGTCCGTCCGTCCGGAAGATGAATAGTCGTCTGCCACATCTATTCATCTCCGCCTCCTGCCTTTTATCCCCAGAGCTAGGGTGGGGTTCGCTAGCAGCAGAGGCTCTTCCTTCCCAAGGACCGGCCCATAGATTTCCACTGCTCTCCTCTCCTCTGCCTTCTGCACATCCACGTTTCAGGCATTGGACCCAGCTGTTCTTCCTCTTCCTCATCAGCCACCTCCAGACCTGGGGGTTGTTGACTCTCCATCGGAGGGCTGATTGACAGCCCAGGGTCCACCTCCGTCTCTCTCTCTCTCTGCCAGCTCCATTCCCTCTTTCTCCTCGGAGCTCGATGACTACTGTAGAATTTTGACATGCTGTAACCTATTATCCTTCTCGGTTATAATTCCGACCTCAGTTGCTGGGAGATCTTTGTGTAACATTTCTCCAAGAGTTTGCAGACCAAGGATGCTACAGATGCTCCTCGACTTACAACCGTTTGTTTAGCGACCGTTCGAAGTTACGACGACACTGAAAAAAGTGACATGACCGACGCTCACACTTACCACCCCTGCAGCCCCCCCCCCTTGACCCAAATTCCGGTGCTTGGCAATGGCACGTACTTATGACGGTTGCAGTGTCGAAGATAATTTTTTGCGACAAAGTCAACGGGAAGCCTGATTCACTTAACAACTGCAAGATTCCCCTTAACGGCTGTGGCAAAAAAAAAAGGTCGTAAAATGGGGCAAAACTCACCTAACAGCTGTCTTACGTAGCAATGGAAATTTTGGGCTCAAATGTGGGTCGTAAGTCGAGGACTACCTATAATCTGTCATGTCTTCTTCTGCACGAGACGATTCAGAATGATGGCATTTATGAAATACAGTCCCACGGGAGATAGCATAGAGGTTGTCCTCAAACTTACAACAGCTCATTTAGTGACCGTTCAAAATTCAGACACTTGGCAACTGGTTCATACTAATGACGGTTGCAGTGTCCCGGGGGTCCACATGATCCCCTTTTGCGACCTTCTGACAAGCAAAATAAGGGGGAAAGCTGACTCACTTAACAATCGTGTGACTAACTTAGCAGCTGCAGCCATTCACTTAACAACAGTGGCAAGAAAGGTGGTAAAATGGGAGAAAACTAACTTAATAGCTGTCTCGTTCGGCGACAGAAATTTGGGGCTCCGTTGTGGTCGTAAGTGGAGGACCAGCTGTAAATGCCTGGTGGCCAACATTACCTATTTTGTTTTATTAAAAATCCAAAGACTCTATTTTAAAACACCATAATTATTAGAACCATGGTGGCGCAGAGGTTAGAATGCAGTCTGGCCGACTAATCCTGCCAAATGCCAGTAGTTCGATTGTCACCAGATCAAGGTTGACTCTGCCTTCCATCCGTCTGCAAAATGAGGACCTGTATTGTTGGGGGGGCAAGAGGGTGACTCCGTAAACCGCTTAGAGAGGGCTGTAAAGTACTGTGAAGCGGTACATACCGTAAGTCTGAGCGCTATTGCTATCTATCATCTATCTGGTGGCGCAATGGTTAGAATGCAGTATTGCAGGCGAATTCTGCTGACTGCCAGCAGTTCGATCCTGACCGGCTCAAGATTGACTCAGCCATCCATCCTTCCGAGGTGGGTAAAATGAGGACCCAGATTGTGGGGGGGGGGGGGCAAGAGGCTGACTCCGTAAAACTGCTTAGAGAGGCTATGTCCACTCTACTTCAAATTTCACAGAATATATGTCAAAGGTGCCCCTTGCTAGTTTCTACTTTGCACACCAATCTTCTGAAAACATCCATGCAGATTTTTCTCACTAGAAAAAAAATCTCAGCGCCCACATTTCGTTTCCCAAAAGTTCTTTCTCTTCCCCAGATTTTGCAAATCTTCAGACTCGCCCTCTGCTAAAAAAACAAAAACAAAACAGGACCTTTGACTCTGCATGTGGGATTCCTTCAAATAACTGTAATTTCACCTTATCTCCTGTATCCGTTGGTTTTCCTTCAATGGCTAGAAAAACTGGATTGTGGTGCTTTTGAGTTGTGAATATGGATTGGGGGTTTTTTTCCCCATTAAAAATGTTTATTTGTGATGTTTGTATAGAGTAATAAATAAACAGTTGTTCATTAAAGCATTTGTCAAGTCTTGGTAATTGATAACCACTATGGTGAAATAGAATAGAATAGAATAGAATAGAATAGAATAGAATAGAATAGGAATAGGAATAGGAATAGGAATAGGAATAGGAGTAGAATAGGAATAGGAGTAGAGTAGAGTAGAATAGAGTAGAGTAAGATAGGATAGGATAGGAGTAGAAGAGTATAGTAGAGTAAAATAGAATAACAGAGTTGAAAGGGACCTTGGAGGTCTTCTAGTCCAACCCCCTGCTTTGACAAGGAACCTTGCATACTACACCAAATGATTTTAGGTACAATTTGACACCTAGTGATTTCATCTCTCTCGACACAAATTTTTCCTTCCAGTCCATTCTATTTTTTATTCTTCTATGCTCCAATGAAAGATTTTGGGATTGTTGCAAATCAGCTTGATAGAACACTGCCATATCCCTCTGTACAGGTAGTCCTCAACTTGCAACAGTTCATTTAGTGACTGAAGTTAGAAAGGCACTGAAAAGAGTGCGCAATGTCCATTTTTCACACTACCCTGGTGGCATCTCCATAGTTCGTCTTCTTTTAATGACCCCATAATCCCTTGCGGGGGTGGAGTCTCGGCCACTGAACGGAGTGTTTACTGGCCAGATGCCTTTCCCGTCACCGATGTGGAGTTTTGTTCAGCAGATATATTCTCATCGTGGCCGGAGAGAGGAATATCTGCCTCTACCTAGGATCGAACTCGCAGCCTCCTGATTGTGAGGCGAGAGCTCCACCCCTAGGCCACTGCACCACTTCTGGCATCTCCATGGTTGCATGGTCATAATTCAGACTCTTGCGTCATAGTTACAATGGCTGCAATGTTCTGAGGTTAGCTTTGCCGATCTTATTCTGACCGGGGCTTCCCGAGAGCACGAAGCAAACTCCTGGTCCCGACAAAAACTCCTTTTATTACTGTGAATTCTGCTCCTTCACATCCAGCAAAGTCTTTCAAGGGAGGATTTACAGTCACAGACCTTATCTGGCTTGGAGAGCGGCCAGGCTGAGATCTGCAAAACCTGGCAAGGAGTCTCGGAGAGTCACGAACCAATTAAGCGAACTAATGGTCTCCTGCAAACTCCACTCCCCTTTTGCTCCTGTTTTATTTCCTCTGGGAGGGGCCATTCATCGTCCACCTGTGGCCTTACTCCCAAGTTGACCCCTGTTCTTTAGCTGCTCCCTTTGGCCACTCTGCGCATGCGCACATTGGGAACAGGCTCCAGCTGTTCCTCTGCCTCACTGACGTCTAACTCTGAAGGCAGCTGATAACTGGCACATGGCTCTGGCCCCCTCTCTGCCTCCAACATCAGAGCCTTTCCCAGACTCCAGGACTGGCCCATCTTCCTCCCCAACCTCCTCACTGTCTGAATCTGCTGCCAGCTCCACTGGCAGGCCACACCCGATCTGCTGACAGGCAAAATCAACGGGGAAACCAATTCACTTAACAACCAAGTTGCTAACTTAAAAACGGCAGTGAAATGTGCAATGGGGAAAAAAATTCACTTAACAGCGGTCTCGCTTAGCAGCCAGACTTTTGGGCTCCATTGTGGTAAGTCAAGGACTACTTGTAGTTCAGTAAAAAGACTCGAACCTCCATGCATTTATGTGCTTCGCTGAGACAGGATACTGTCTATAGCAGGGGTCTCCAACCTTGGCAACTTTAAGACTTGTGGACGTCAACTCCCAGAAGTCCACAAGTCTTAAGAGTGGCCAAGGTTGGAGACCCCTGTTCTATATCAACTTTGCTACTTCTGGTAAGGTGGGCTGTTGAGTAGCAGACGCTATGCAGCACCCATCCTGTGATTTCCGGCTGACTCATGGCTCAGCGAAACCACAAATGCCGTTGCAACGCACCGTACTTCTAGTCAACGTAGCTGCTTGCCCTACATTTGGCATCGGTGGTTGGAGAGGTGTAATTGAAATGAATCTCACGTGGCTTCCCCACAACTCTGCTATCAAGGACGTGGTCAGCTCTGCCAGCAGCTGGTGCTTGATAACCTCCATAAATGGAGACTTATCCTGCTATGGGGAGAATAGAAAGCCAGGTTGGTCTAGTCAAGTGGTTAAGGCACCAAGCTAGAAAGAGGGAAACTGTGAGTTAGAGTCCTGCCTTAAGCATGAAAGCCAGCTGGGTGACTTTGGACCAATCCTCAGAAGAAGGAGGAGGAGGAGAAGAACTGTGAGGCTGTTGAATTGGTTGTTTTCTTGCAGATGTTTCATGATCCAACTAGGTAACATAATCAATGCTTGAAGAGAGTGGGGTATTCATAGAGGAGGAGGAAGAGGAGGAGGAAGAGGAGGAGGACTGTGGGGTCCTTTGTGCTCTCTGAGCGTAGTTGTTTTCTTGCAGACGTTTCATGACCCAACTAGGTAACATCATCAGTGCTTGCAGACAGTGGGGTATTCAGAGATGAGGAGGAGGGGGAGGGAGAGGAGGAGGGGGGGAAGGAGGAGAACTGTGAGGCCTTTGAATTGGTTGTTTTCTTGCAGACGTTTCATGACCCAACTAGGTAACATCATCAATGCTTGAAGAGAGTGGGGTATTCATAGAGGAGGGGGAGAAGGAGGAGGAAGAGGAAGAGGAGGAGGACTGTGGGGTCCTTTGTGCTCTCTGAGCGTAGTTGTTTTCTTGCAGACATTTCATGACCCAACTAGGTAACATCATCAGTGCTTGCAGACAGTGGGGTATTCAGAGATGAGGAGGAGGGGGAGGGAGAGGAGGAGGGGGGGAAGGAGGAGAACTGTGAGGCCTTTGAATTGGTTGTTTTCTTGCAGACGTTTCATGACCCAACTAGGTAACATCATCAATGCTTGAAGAGAGTGGGGTATTCATGGAGGAGGAGGAGGAGGAGGAGGAGGAGGAGGAGGAGGAGGAGGAGGAGGAGGAGGAGGAGGAGGAGGAAGAGGAAGAGGAAGAGGAGGAAGAGGAGAAGGACTGTGGGGTCCTTAGTGCTCTCTGAGCATGGTTGTTTTCTTGCAGACATTTTATGACCCAACCAGATAACATCATCAGTGCTTGCAGACAGTGGGGTATTCAGGGAGGAGGAGGAGGGGAGGGGGGGCAACTAGGTAACATCATCAGTGCTTGTAGAGTGTGAGGTTTGTTCTCTGTTTATACACAAGCAGTTTGAGCTGTCAATATTGGTGGGAATGTTGTATTCTTGTTTGGACTGTTATTTACTATTTGATTGTTTATTTAACTTGGTGGTTCCTTGACTGAGTAGTATTGTTTACTGCTTGACTGTTGGTCTAGTATTAAACCTGGTGTTATCTCTGCTTCTCTGGGTATTATTTGCTGTTTCCTTAACTCAGCTGGTACCTAGGCATAGGTAGCCCTCTGACAGATCCAACAGAGAGAAAAACAGTCTGCTAGTGCCTCCTAGTGGACAGCGGCGAATAAAACCATAGTAGTACAAAGTTATAACTACCAACCCCACCGCTTGTAGGGAGAAGATGATGCGGCTTCTAGTAAGACAACCAGGCAATTTAACATCTGAAGTTCTCTAGCTTGAGAGGGCAAACAGATAAGGAGGAAGATGTACTATTTATAGCTTCTATCCATCCAGCTATTCAACTATACTAGTTGTTAGTTGTGAAGTCGTATCCGACCCATCGTGACCCATGGACAATGTTCCTCCAGGCCTTCCTGTCCTCTACCATCCTCTGGAGTCCATTTAAGCTCACGCCGATTACTTCGGGGACTCCATCCAGTCACCTCCTTCTCGGTCGTCCCCTTCTTCTTTTGCCCTCCATCATTCCCAGCATTCGGCTCTTCTCCAGGGAGTCCTCCTTCCTTCTCATTAGGTGGCCAAAATCTTTGAGTTTCCTCTTCAGGATCTGGTCTTCTAAAGAGCAGTCAGGGTTGATCTCCTCTAGGACTGACCGGTTGGATGGCCTTGCAGTCCAAGGGACTCAATGCAGGAGTCTTCTCCAGCACCAGAGTTCAGAGGCCCCCATTCTTTGGCACTCAGCCTTCTTTATGGTCCAACCTTCACAGCCATCCATTGCCACAACGATATCTATTATACTACGTTAGCTGTTCAACTATATAGATGGTCCTTGGCTTACAATAATTTGTTTAGTGACCATTCTAAATTACAACTGAAAAGTGTGACCTATGACCATTTTTCACACTTACGACCGCTGCAGCATCTCCATAATCGCGAGATCAAAAATCAGATGCCTGTCAAACGGACTCATATTTACGTCGGTTGCACGTGACCCCCTTTTGCGACCTTCTGACAAGCAAAGTCAAGGGGGAGCTGGATTCACTTAATGACCAGGTTACTAACTTAGCGACCGCGGGGGTTCACTGACAAGAAAGGTCGTAAAATGGAGCAAATATCACTTCACAGCTATCTCACATAGCCACGGAAATTTTGGACGCAGTTGCAGTCATAATCGAGGAGCAGCTGTAGAGAGAGTCCTCTACGTATGACCTGCCCGTCAGCGATCATCCAAAGTTACAACAGATCATTCAAGAGTACTTATGATTCAGTTCCAAAATTTGAGGGCTGCCTCTATCCCAGGGGTGTCCAAACTTGGCAACTTTAAGACTTGTGGACTTCAACTCCCAGAATTCTGGGAGTTGAAGTCCACAAGTCTTAAAGTTGCCAAGTTTGGACACCCCTGCTCTATCCCCACCACACACCATCAAATGTTAGTAATTTGGGTGCTAAGTCTGCAATTACATTTATATAACCATAGTTTTCAAAGTTTTCGCTGTAAACTGGCTTTGACTTCTGGTATTTAGCGAAAACAATGGGTTTGTTTAATGACCCTGGTGGCTTAACAATCATGGTGATTTGCTTAATGACCGCCAGAAAAAAATTATCATAAAATCAGTTTGGTCATGTTGAGTGATCTGCTTTATCGTGACTTACGACCGGCTTTTTTTGCTGAAGGAAGGGAAGTGCCGTTTCAAATTAAGGCACGCTTAGAGGCACAGGGACCCTTTGCTCATTTGTGTATCTAAAACCCACTTTGAACTCCATTCAAGATAAGCGGCTTATAAATTCCAAATAGAATAGAATTCTGTATTGGCCAAGTGTGATTGGACACACAAGGGATTTGTCTTTGGTGCATATGCTCTCAGTGTACATAAGGAGAATAAAACACATTCATCAAGAATCATAAGATACAACACTTAGTGATAGTTAAGGTTACTAATAAGCTATCAAACTGTACTAGTAAACACATAAAACAATATAAATTGAAAGATACAAGCAACAGGGTTATAGTCATAAGTGGGGAGAGATAGATACTGAGAAGGAAGAGAAGAATAATAGTAATACAGTCTTAGTAGGTAACATGACGGTGTTGTGGGAATTAGTTGCTTAGCAGAGTGATGGCATTTGGGGAAAAACTGCCCTTGTGTCTAGTTGTCTTGGTATGCAATGCTGTATTGCGTCGTTTTGAGTTCAAACAATTGATGTCCAGGATGTGAGGGGTCTGTAAATATTTTCATGGCCCTATTTTTGACTCGTGCAGCGTACAGGTCCTCAATGGAAGGCAGGTTGGTAGCCATTGTTTTGCCTGCAGTTCTAATTATCCTCTGAAGTCCGTGCCTGTCTTGTTGGGTTGCAGAGCCAAACCAGACAGTTATGGAGGTGTAGAAGACAGACTTAATCATTCCTCTGTAGAACTGGATCAGCAGCTAAATCAACCAATAAACCAAAGGACCAGGACTCCCTCAAATCCCGCTGGAAAAAAAAAAACCCACACCCTACTCCAAAAGTGCTCTGGAAAGAGGGGTGGAAATGGAGATTCTCCTTTCACCAACAGGCTGTTGTGATCATCTGAGACTCACAAAAAACCACACCTGCAGGCAAGCTACCCGTTTCTGTCACTTCCCGATTCTCAAACTGTAGTTCTAAGATCAAAACCACTAGGTGGCAGAGTTGTCTATTCATTGGACTTCAAATAACTTTTGTCCCTTTAAAAGGTACCCTAATCCGCATACATTAAAATGAAATTTCGTTGCGTTTGGCTCTCAAAGAGCCACCGCCTCCAGTATACACTGCATAAAAATGACAAAAACATAAATGAATATATGAATAAATAAATAAAAATAAATAAGCAAGCAAGCAAACCAGTTAAATAATATTACACGGGCAAACAATCGATACAAACTCAAGGGAAACCGCTCCAAACTCAATTGCAGAAAATACGACTTCAGCAACAGAGTGGTCAACGCCTGGAATACTCTCCATTGTTACATCCTCAAACCTTCCACAGCCTCAACCTCAAACTGTCTACGGTGGACCTCACCCCATTCCTAAGAGGTCTGTAAAGGGGGAGTGCATAAGCACACCAGCGTACCTAACGTCCCTGTCCTACTGTCCCCATTTATTTATACTCATTTGTACTCAAGAAAAAAAAAGTTTTTGTCCTCCCCAGGCTTCAGCAGGGCTGGGGGAAGGGGAAAATGTTCCCATTTTTGCGAAAAATGAGCAGGAAATGGCCCATGTTTTGCAAAAACAGGGGCATTCCCCCCCCCCACAGCCTTGCTGAAGCCTGCAGAATGCTTCTGGAGGCTGGGGGAAGGCAAAAACACCTCCAAATTTTGCAAAAAACACCCCATCTCTAGGACCTTTCTGGGACTGGCATGCGCACACCATTAAAAAAGGCGAGGACAAAAATTACATTTTTTTCAATGAAGATTGTTTTGCGCATGTGCAGGACAGAAAATAAAGATGGCGCCACTGAGGATAGAACCGGCCCGGGCGCATGTCCGCTGAAGTTACTACTACCGTACCGTACGGGTAGGAAGCCACCGCTAGAGCGCACACTTTGGGCACTCGGTTCCGGAAACGTTTAGCCATCACTGCCCCTATAACATTGCCAGACAAAGGGTTGGGCAATTTCTTCTTGAAATCCCCCTAACTTCTGGAGGCAAGTCATTGCACTGATGAATTGTTCTCACTGTCGAGAAATTTCTTCTTTATGGAAGAGGGTGCCATATCTCGGCCACCTTCCTGGGAAGAAATATAAAATAAATTCAAAACATCGACATCCCTTGGTGTAGAAAGTTAGCAGCCTATTTTCCCCAGAGAGGTTATATCTATAACTGCAAAGAATTATGCAAACAGGCTGAATGGCCAGTTGCATAAGGCCCTTGTTCCTGAGCTGGTTAGAGACAGAGCTATTTATTTTATGGACGGGAGCCTAGAATGGTTTTGTTTCTTAGCTTGCTTTATCCTCAAATGACCCACTTTTGATCCTGGATTCCAGCATCCAATTACATTATTAAAGTGATTCACATAAGATTCCCCCTCCCCTGCTCTCAATGGGGCCCCTCCCGAATGCCCTGGTAGGAAAAAAAAAAAACACCATGTGGGATTTTAGAAATTTGCAAAAGGCCAGATTATCGGAATGGGTTCGCTGCGGCAAAGCGAGAGGTTTGGTTGCAGAGAAAATAGGCAGAGCAACTGACCGGATCTAGAACTGTTTTGCCTGCCTGCTGCCAGTAAATCTGACATGCAAAAATTGCGTGGGGGGTGGGGTGGGGGGGTGGGATACATGCATTCAACAGTTAATGCAGGAGAATCTACAAAACATTTGAACTGGGCAGCTTTTTACTAGGGTAGCCCCAGCGTTTATGATATAAAGATTGAAGGAGGAAGAAGAAGGTATCAGATGTTGCAGCAAAAGAACCTGAATTATTTTATTTTAGTATTATTTTATTTTATTATTTTATTTTATTTATTATTTTATTATTTTATTTTATTTTATTTTATTTTATTATTTTATTTTATTATTTTATTTTATTTTATTATATTTTATTATTTTATTTTATTTTATTTTATTATTATTTTACTTTATTTTATTTTATTTTATTATTTTATTTTATTTTACTTTATTATTTTATTATTTTACTTTATTATTGTATTGTATTCTATTTTATTTATTATTGTATTGTATTGTATTCTATTTATTATTCTATTCTATTTATTATTGTATTCTATTCTATTCCATTCTATTCTATTTATTATTGTCTTGTCTTGTCTTGTATTTATTATTGTCTTGTATCGTATAATTTTATTTTTTATTACTTTACAGGTAGTCCTCGAATTATGACTGCAACTGAGCCCAAGATTTCTGTTCTTAACTGAGACATTTGCCCCATTTCACGACCTTTCTTGCCACAGTTGTTAAACGAATCACTGCAGTTGTTAAGTTAGTAACATGGTTGTTAAGTGAATCTGGCTTGGGATTTCGCTTGTCCGAAGGTCACAAAATGTGATCACGTGACACGGGGACCCTGCGGCCATCATAAATATGAACCAGTTGCAAAACATCCCAATTTTGATCACATGATTATGACGATGCTGCAGTGGTCGTAAGTGTGAAAAACAGTCATAAGTCACTTTTTTCAGTGATGTAACTATGAACAGTCACTAAACGAACGGTTGTAAATCAAAGATTACCTGTGCCTTATTTTACATTACTTCTTATTTTATTTTACGACTTTATTTTAGGGCTTCCTAAAGAAACTTCCAAAGGCAGGCAATACCCGAGCGACGGGACAATAACTGGGAAAGCAGAACATTTTGTTTAAAATGCCCATGGAAGCATTTGTGTTGCTTGCTTAATCATACATTGCAGTGAAGGAAAGTTACTGAGCCTTGCATCAGCTCTAACATGTAGCTGACCTTGAAGGACTTAATAACCGAAGCAGGGTTATTACTGAAATGAGAACCACAAGGCCAGGCTGGAAAATCTCTGGAGAAACATTGTTAAGGGGGGGACAATAGCAAGATGCAGCCATGATCTTGCCAAGAAAGAACCTTAATATCTAAATTTACCTTGACTCAAGAAAGACTTTCGGGGAAACACTGTGTGTGTGTGTGTGTGTGTGTGTGTGTGATAGAGAGAGAGAGAGAGAGAGCATGTATGTGTATGCATACATATATACATACATGCATGATGGCAATCTTTCAAATTCTAAGACTTACAAATACATTGCAGTTATAACATATTAGATTTTGTAGCAGCGTACATAGTAATATTTCCCAAGTTTCTACTTTCTATCTCTATTTTTTTTAACCCCTCATACAGCAATTCCCATATTAAGAAGTATTGTGTGTCTAGGTAAGGCCAACCTTGGAATCCTGCATCCAGTTTTAATCTCCACAATGTAAAAAAGATGTGGAGACTCTAGAAAGAGTGCAGAGAAGAGCAACAAAGAGGATTAGGAGGCTAAAACATACGGTTGCAGGAACTGGGTATGTCTAGTTTAATGAAAAGAAGGACTAGGGGAGACACGATAGCAGTCTTCCAATATCTCAGGGGTTGCCCCAAAGAAGGGGGAGTCAAACTATCCTCCAAAGCACCTGAGGGCAGGACAAGAAGCAATGGGTGGAAACTAATCAAGGAGAGAAGCAACTTAGAACTGAGGAGAAACTTCCTGACAGTTAGAACAATGAATCAGTGGAACAGAAGTTGCCTCCAGAAGTTGTGAATGCCCCAACACTGGAAGTCTTTGACGTTGGATAGCCATTTGTCTGAAATGGTATATATGATTTCCTGCCTAGGCAGCAGGTTGGACTAGAAGACCTCCAAGGTCCCTTCCAACTCTGTTATTCTAATTCTATCCATCATCTCTTAACCTTTACTCTTTAAGCATACATAGTAGTAGTCTTTCAAGTTCTAACATTTACATATACATAGTAATTATAGTAACTCATATCATGTGACAGTATACATAATAACATTTTCCCGGTGTCTAATTTCTAGCTCTGTTTTCTCATCCTTAGTGAGACAAATCCCATATTAAGAGGTATTCTGTATCTATCCATCATCTCTTGCCCTTTTTAGTATTTCAATACTTACTGGCTTTTTGTTCAATCTCCCAAGCATTTTGCCAAACTTGGTTGATGACAATCCTTCCACACACACACACACACACACACACACACACACACACACACCCAAGCTTGGATGTATTAATGATCAAGTCAAGTCCGAGAATGCCAGAGAATTTCTGGAGATCTGGCACTAAGATATATCGGCCATCAACAGACTCCTGGAGATAAATAACATCTACGTATCACTCAAAAGAGACAAGCCAAAAGCCAAAAAGGAAACATAAAGACCAAAACACTTCCTCATCAGCAATCAATCCCGAGATAAGCAGAGATCAACACCAAGATGAAGCTAGACAATTAATACTAACAGATTAACACCAGAATCAAGAAGTAAACAATAGAGTAAACCAATCAAGGACGCAGACAAACAAGCTAACACTAAACAGCAGCCTGTCAAAGAAACAGCAAGAACATTCCCTGAATACTGACAGGGTAAGTCAGAAAAACAGAATTATGGAATTGGAAGGGACCTTGGAGGTCTTCTAGTCCAACCCCCTGCCTAGGCAGGAAACCCTATACCATTTCAGACAAATGCCTATCCAACATCTTCTTAAAGACTTCCAGTGTTGGAGCTTTCACAATTTCAGGAGGCAAGTTGTTCCACTGGTTAATTGTTCTGACTGTCAGGGAAATTTTTCCTTAGTTCTACGTTGCTTCTCTCCTTCATTAGTTTCCACCCATTGCTTCTTGTCCTACCCTCAGGTGCTTTGGAGTTTTACCTTCAGGTGCTTTCAACTAAATTGAAAAAAGCTTGGTGAGCAAACCACGCCCAAAATCTAAAACCCGCGCTGCAATTATTTTCTATTATTTCAAAAATCAGAGCAGTCTTTCACCCTTTTAAGACTAGCGCCATAGAAATTACTTCTCCACAGATCTGCAAATATGCTGTGGAATGAGCAGCCAAAATAAATACTTGAGCATTTATTTTAAGTAAACGAGGTATTATGTTTAAGTTGCGTCCTCATCAGTGGCCACTACATTTGCAAGGTTCGTGGAAAACGCCAACTTTTACGCAGTTAAAAGCAGCGGATGATATTTCACAGACAATGGAAGTCTGGAGCCTCAAGAAGTGAAATAAGGAGAGGGCACATTTTGTGAAGTTGCAGGGTTTCCTTTCAAAAAAAGAATCTCATTTCAAAAGAAACAGGCAGTCCTCAGCTTACGCCACAATTGTTCTTGACCCAACTCCCCAAATACGACAAACCCTCTATAACCCTCCAGTCGGAAGAAGAATAATTGTCTGCCACATCTATTCAACTCTGCCCCCTGCCTTTTATCTCCAGAGCTAGGGTGGCGCTTCGCTAGCAGCAGTGGATTTTCTGTCCCAAGGACCAGCCCATAGATTTCCATTGCTCTCCTCTCCTCTGCCTTCTGCGTATCTGTGCATCAGGCACTGGACCCAGCTGTTCCTCCTCTTCCTCATTAGTCATTTCCAGACAAGGGGAATAAGGTTCTACATTTAGGCAACAAAAACGAAATGCACAGGTACAGTATAGGTGGTGCCTTGCTCAGTAGTAGTAACTGTGAGAGGGATCTTGGAGTCCTAGTGGACAACCATTTAAATAGGAGCCAGCCGTGGGCAGCAGCTGCCAAAAAATCCAACACAGTTCTAGGCTGCATCAACAGAGGGATAGAATCAAGATCACGTGAAGGGTTAATGCCACTTTATAAGGCCTTGGGAAGGCCACACTTGGAATACTGCATTTAGTTTTGGTCACCACAATGCAGAAAAGATGTGGAGACTCTAGAAAGAGTGCAGAGAAGAGCAACAAAGAGGATTAGGAGACTGGAGACTGAAACACATGAAGAACGGTTGCAGGAACTGGGCATGTCTAGTTTAATGAAAAGAAGGACTAGGGGAGACATGATAGCAATCTTCCAATATCTCAGGGGTTGCCCCAAAGAAGAGGGAGTCAAGCTGTTCTCCAGGGCACCTGAGGGTAGAACAAGAAGCAATGGGTGGAAACTAATCAAGGAGAGAAGCAACTTAGAACTGAGGAGAAATTTCCTGACAGTTAGAACAATGAATCAGTGGAACAGAAGTTGCCTCCAGAAGTTGTGAATGCCCCAACACTGGAAGTCTTTAAGAAGATGTTGGATAGCCATTTGTCTGAAACGGTATAGGGTTTCCTGCCTAGGCAGGGGGTTGGACTAGAAGACCTCCAAGGTCCCTTCCAACTCTGTTATTGTATTGTATTGAATCGCCATCAGGGGACTGACGGACAGCCCAGGATCCACCTCTCTCTCTCTCTCTCTCTCTCTCTCTCTCTCTCTCTCTCTCTCTCTCTCTCTCTCTCTGTTTCTCTTTCTCTTTCTCTCTCTCTCCATTCCCTCTTCCCCCTCGGAGCTCTCAAGTTGCCTTGATACTGACCCTGACTCCCACACCGCCTCCTTCAGTTGCTGGAGGGGCTGGCGGGCTGACAGGCCACAACAATAATTGAGCCCAAAATTTCCTTTGTTAGGCAAGACCGTTACTAAGTGAGTTTTCCCCCATTTCCCCACCTTTTTTGTTACCATTGTTAAGTGGATCACTGCAGCCGTGGAGTTAATGACACGGTCGTTAATCCGGCAAATCTAGCTTCCCCATTGACTTTGCTTGTCAGAAGGTCACCAAAGGGGATCACGTGACTCTGGGACATTGCAACCGTCATAAATGTGAGCCAGTCACCCAGTGTCTGGATTTTGATCTCATGATGCTGCGGATGCTGCAATGGACATAAGTATGAACAGTGGTCCCTTTTTCAGTTATAATTTTAGACCAGGGGTGTCCAAACTTGGGAACTTTAAGACTTGTGGACTTCAACTCCCAGAATTCCCCAGCCAGCCACGCTGGCTGGGGAATTCTGGGAGTTGAAGTCCACAAGTCTTAAAGTTCCCAAGTTTGGACACCCCTGTTTTAGACAGTCAGTAAAGGAATGGTTGTAACTACCTCTGAGTTGGGACGCGTTGACTCAGTAGCTAAGCTGCTGAGCTTGTTGATCAGAAAGTTCGACAGTTCAGCAGTTCAAATCCCCAGCGCCGCGTAACGGAGTGAGCTCCCGTGACTTGTCCCAGCTTCTGCCAACCTAGAGTTCGAAAGCATGTAAAAATGCAAGTAGAAAAAATAGGAACCATCTTTGGTGGGAAGGCAACAGTGTTCCGTGCGCCTTCGGCATTGAGTCATGCCAGCCACATGACCACGGAGACGTCTTCGGACAGTGCTGGCTCTTCGGCTTTCAAATGGAGATGAACACCGTCCCCTAGAGTCAGGAATGACTAGCAGATATGTGTGAGGGGAACCTTTACCTTTGCCTTTAATTACCTGTTGCAGGACAGGTAGTTGCAGAACTACCTGTACCACAAACGTATTACCACACAGGTGTGGTAAAGAGCTAGCCGCAACATTTCTGTTACCAGGAAAGCTTAGTTAATGTTCACTTTAGATTTTGGGACAGATTTGTGTGTTGTATGATAACAGACCCAAGGCAGAGACTGTGACTCAGGATCTTGTGCTATCCCAGTAACCAGGTTAAAGAGGAGAACTCAGGTGACACACTTCAGGCTAACTTAATTTGTCCATTAAGTGAACGAAGCACACAAAATAATGTTTGTGCCATGCCCTGTGTCCAAACAGAAAAAAAATATAGTGTCCAGCTGCTTCACAAACCGACTGGGGTTTTCAAACCCATAAACCAAAGATGGCCAACTTCATTCTAGCCTCACCTAAGTATGTTGTGTGAAGCATGCTATTTTGTGATATTAAATAAATCAATAGGAAATTGTTGTTGTTAGTTGCAAAGTCATGTCCAACTCATTGCGACTCCATGGACAACGTTCCTCCAGGACTTCCTGCCCTCTACGCTTCAATAAATATATTCTAGAAATGCTGTCCTTTTTAAAAATATTTAATATGGTAAATATCAAGCAATACAATCCATACAAAGACAATTAGCAATTGACCAGTGGAATGGTTTACGTCTAGAATTTGTTAGTGCTCCATCATTGGACGTTTTTAAAGAAGGGAATTAGGCAGCCATTTGTCTGAAACGGTATAGCATCTCCTGCTTGAGCAGGGGGTTGGACTAGATGATCTCCAAGTTCCTTCCAACCCTGTTGTTCTGTTAAAAGCTCTTTAGGGATCTTCTATATTTTCAAAAGCGGAAAGGGGTCCTGAAAGTTTTTTAAAATATTGATCTGAGGCTACCTGGTTGTTTGGATTGAAGAATTCCACAAAACCACTAGGTGGCAGCAAAATGCAGGATTTTTTTCCCCCCTGCCTTTCTTTGCTGCCATCTTGTGGCCATTTGAATTCTCGCAGCCCAGATATCGAATCATCAGGGGGAAGAGTCTCTATCAAACTCACAGAGAGGAAAGGTCTAGGGAGGAAGCAGACGTTTGCAACCTGTTGCTTTCCTAGTTGCCACTCCAAAAATGATCTCCAAAAATGCCAGCTCTCCCAGGGTGGTATTAACTTCCCTTCCCTACCAGTTCCCCAAATGTGAGTGTACTCCTTCCGTGCCTAAAAAAAAGGGCCTAAGGATGCCACAGAGCCAGGGCAGAAGGGCAGGGCCACCCATGATTTCTGCTACTAGTTCAGGCAAACCGGTCAGAATACCACCTCTGTGCCCACCTCATAGATTGCCAATTGCTCATGGGGTTTTAGTGGTGATGGCGGGGGGGGGGGTTTGCAACAAAACTTTAGCATTGCAGGGACAAGTAGCCGACAGGACGGTCTCCTTGTTTCTTGGCTTCAAAGTGAATGTCACGAGAAAGGATGACTCAGCCTTTGTTTGAAATCACATGAGGAGAAATATTTCCGACTTGAGGGGGAAACGTTGCCGTCATCCGGCTGAAACCTGCTGGCTGGAAGAGCGTGTTTGTCTGGGGTGACTCACACAGGTGAAGAATGCATCGGATTCCAAGAAAAAAAAATGTGCGCGCTGGAGGGAAAAAAATCCAGTGCGGCTGAAAGGATCGCACAATTAATTCTGTCTGAATTGTGTCGACTTAAGAGCCGGGATGGCAAAGCTACGACACGCATGTCACAGGTGGCACACAGGGCCCTCTCTGTGGGCACGCCAAACGTTGCCCCAGCCCAGCTCCACCGTGCCTGCGCACACGGGCCTCCCACCAGTCAGCTGGTCTTTGGGTCACTGCCGCGCATGCACGAGGACTGGTACGCATGCAGGGGATGTGTGCAGGCATGTGGGGGGGCAGGGGGCATGCACGGGGGACACTTGCATTGCATTTTGGGGCCTCACACACTGACCCCGTGCCCCGTTTTGGGCCTGGAACTCCTCCTGCACCAACCTGGAAGCCAAAAATGGGTGAGGGAAGGCAGGGTGCACGCGCATGGGGTGGGGGGGAACTTAACCATCTTGCTCAGCAACAGAAATTTTGTGTTCAACTTTGTCCTAAGTCGGGACTCTGTGTGCATTTCCTCTGCCTGCTGGCTGGATTGTCCATTCTTCTTTTAATCTAGATTGGGGGTGTCCAAATTCGGCAACTTCAACAAGATCAAGTGAGATCAACAACAACAAGATCAAGCGACAAGATTCAACAAGATCAAGCAACTTCAACAAGATCAAGTGAGGTACTAATACCACTCTATAAAGCCTTAGTAAGACCACACCTAGAGTACTGCATCCAGTTTTGGTCACCACATTATCAAAAATATGTTGAGACTCTAGAAAAAGTGCAGAGAAGAGCAACCAGGATGATGAGGGGATTGGAGGCTAAAATATACAATGAACGGTTGCAGGAACTGGGCATGGCTAATCTCGTGAAGAGAAGGACCAGGGGAGACATGATAACAGTCTTCCAATATTTGAGGGGCTGCCACAGAAAGGAAGGAGTGAAGCTATTTTCTGAGGCACCTGAAGGCCAGACAAGGAATAATGGATGGAAATTGATCAAGGAGATACTCAATCTAGAAATAAGGAGGAACTTTCTAACAGTGAGAACTGCCTTTCCACGGTTGCAAAGGTCTGCGTGCAGCAGAGAAGAGTAAAAAATGGACAATCTTCCCAAACTTTGCAATAAGAGGAGGAAAACTCAGAATTCTACTTGCTGAGGACGGAGGGGGAAAATTTTGCCATTATTTGTAAATAAGAAGGTGGGGGGGGGAGAAGGATTTGGGGTGGAAATAGCACACGGAAGCAGCCCTCAAGGCAAGATTGACTGCAGATAGCCTGGGCTTCGTTTACTTATCACTGTGTGCCGGGAATGCAGTCAAAACCTTCCAATCCCACTAAAAGATTGCGGAATGCAGAGAGTTTCGGAATTGCCTTTGCCAAGTTGAGGCCTGGGGGCAGATAAGGTCATCCTTTTTCATGATTAGCGATAAAACAAAGTCTTTCTCCATCACTTGGCTGGTTTATCACTTCTTGTTTGCAAAAAAAACAACCCCAGGCCTTCCTTAGATAAATCGGCTGGGCTACTGATAATGCAGAATAACCAAATGATATCTTAAAAGTTGCCAAAGTTGAAAAACATGGCTTTGGAGCTCCATAAATTGGCCGAGCCTCTTAGCCACACAGTCTACTGTGGCAAGAATTAATTCATAGGATTTGTTGCCCCAGCTGAACTGTCTCTTAGGCCAGGGGTCAGCAAACTTCAGCTCCAGAGCCGCATGTGGCTCTTTCCTCCCTCTGCTGCGGCTCCGTCACCGGTCGGCGCCACAATTTTGAGAGGAGCTTCGTGTGGGGGGGGGAGAGGAAGCACAGTGCACCAGGAGAAGACTCTATGGCAAGGGGAGGGTTTTCCAGTTGTCTCCACAATTGATAGGGCTTTCGGTGATGACAGTTAGAGGAAAAAGTATGCCGCGCTAGGAGGAGACTCTATGGTGGGGGAACTGAACTTCCGGTCAGCTCCAGAATTGAAAGGGGGCTTCCGGTTATGACCTTTGTGGCTCTGAGTCTGTGGGAAATGGGTCCCAATGGCTCTTTGAGTGTTCAAGTTTGCCAACCCCTGCCTTAGACCAATATTGCTCAACCATGACAATTTAAACATGTGGGGACTTCAACTCCCTGAATTCCCCAGCCAGCATAACACCAGACTTGGGTTATAGCAGGGATGGCTAACCTTTTTGTTACTGCGTGCCAGGAATGCGAGCGCATCGTGCAATAGCACACGCATGTGCCAGCACCCAGAAATGCAAAGTGCGCCCTTACATGCGTGCCATGCTGCCAGTGTGCTGCTCCGGGGGCCTGGGGGAGGCCGTTTTCACCCTCTCCAGGCTCCAGCAAAGCCTCTGGGGCCTGGGGAGCAGAGGTGGGCTCCTACCTATTCAGTCCAGTTTGGCTGAACAGGTAGTAACTCCGGCGGAAAAGCGGTTCTATGATCGGCGGCGCCATCTTGATTTTCTGTTCTGCACATGCGCAGAATATTCTTCCTTTAAAAAATGTAATTTGTATTCGTTTTTAAATGTGGTGCGCATGCAAAGATCATTTTAAATGAAAATGTGCACGTGCGCAGAGCACGCACAAATTTTATTTACTACCAAACCAGTAGTAATGGTGGCCAGAACCCACCTCTTCCGGGTAGGGTGAAAAATGGGCCTACTAGAAGTTTGGAAATGGATGGTTTCCAGCGCGTAGGCCCATTTTTCGCCCTCCCCAGGCTCCGGAGGCTTTCCTGAAGCCTGGAGAGGGTGAAAACAGCCTCCCCCTGCCTTCCGGAGAGGCCGAAAATCAGTTGGCCAGGGCACACCTGTGCGCTGGTGCTGGCATAGGCAACGACTTGCATGCCTGCAGAAATGGCTTCACTTGCCATCACGGGATTATAGCTATACCCGTCCCTTGCAAACAGCTGGTCATATGCATCCTTTTAGAGGGCTGTGGAAGCCCTTGGAGGTTTATCTGTGTCCTCAAGGTCACCTGAGTTACTACTCCTGGTTCCTGTAGTCTGCAATTCCCCCCCCCCCGCCCCCCGTGGAAATCCATTCCTACTCCCACACCATTCAAAGGGTGTTTATCCCAAATTCTTCCAACCGTAGTAGTAACTCAAAGACCAACGGTATATTTATGTCGTCAGGCACTTCATGGTGGATATACAGATCACAAAATAATCATACGCTTGCTTGTGCAATTGTTATTTAGCAAGAGACAGATCCTGCTAGGAACCCTAGGGGTGTGTTACTAGCTTACATAACCGGATAGGACAGTACATGCTTGCAACTCAACACACTCATGTATCGTATCGTATCTACCCATTCAAGAATGGTCAGATTTCACAGCATGTGACTCTGGGCACCTGGAAAAACCTGCTGTCTCATAATTAAGGCATTCTTAGCCATGTTTTCCATTTCCACATTGCTTTGCATATCTTGCCTTCCCTCCAAATACGGGGGCTTCGTGGAGCAGAATCCTGAATGTGCTTAGCGTTCTCTGAACGAACGCAAACTTCATAGCTTTTCTCCGTCCCCAAATATTTCAAGGGGACGTCTGCCTTTGCAAAACATTCGAGAGATTCATTGCTCCAGCAGAGCCATGTCCATCACGGCAAACTCAGGTTGCAGTTGAATTTAAAAAATAATAATAATGAAGAAGCCACGTTACATCAGATTCCACCCGCAGAAATTATTACCGCAATGTCCGTTTGTGTTAGATACTTGCTTTAACTACAGTGGTTTCCACCAAGGTCCTCTGTTCCGGCGGGAACAGAGGTTTAATCCCATTGGTCGAAGGGTCTGACAGCTCCCTATAAAAGGGCTGCTGTCAGACTCAACCTTCGCTGGATTGTTCTCACTTGTTGCATTTAATAAAGAGCTGTTGTTACCGTTAAGCCTGTCTGTGCCTATCCATTACCCAATCTAACACTTTCTTTCTTTCTTTCTTTCTTTCTTTCTTTCTTTCTTTCTTTCTTTCTTTCTTTCTTTCTTTCTTTCTTTCTCTCTTTCTTTTTCTCTTTCTTTCTCTTTCTTCTTTCTTTCTTTCTTTCTTTCTCTCTCTCTCTCTCTCTCTCTCTCTCTCTCTCTCTCTCTCTCTCTCTTCTTTCTGTTAGATACTTGTTCTAACTACAATGGTTTCCACCAAGGTCCTCTGTTTAATCCTTCGCTGGATTGTTCTCACTTGTTGTACTTAATAAAGAGCTGTTGTTACCATTAAGCCTGTGTGTGCCTATCCATTACCCGATCTAACTCTTTCTTTCTTTCTTTCTTTCTTTCTTTCTTTCTTTCTTTCTTTCTTTCTTTCTTTCTTTCTTTCTTTCTTTCTTTTCTCTCTTTCTTCTTTCTCTCTCTCTCTCTCTCTCTCTCTCTCTCTCTCTCTCTCTCTCTCTCTCTCTCTCTCTCTCTCTCTCTCTCTCTCTCTCTCTCTTTCTGTTAGATACTTGTTCTAACTACAATGGTTTCCACCAAGGGAACAGAGGTTTAATCCTTCGCTGGATTGTTCTCACTTGTTGTACTTAATAAAGAGCTGTTGTTGCCTTTAGCCTTGTGTGCCTTCCATTACCCGATCTAATAATTTTTAATGTAGATTGATATCATTGGTTTTAACATTAGAACCTAGAACGATAGGGTTGGGAGGGGTCTTGGAGGTCTTCTAGTCCAACCCTGTGCCCCAAAAGATCAATGCCTGTCCAATCTCTTGAAAACCTTCAACGCAGTCTTGCATTAACAGAGGGGTAGAATCAAGATCATGTGAAGTGTTAATACCACTTTATAATGTCCCGATAAGGCCACACTTGGAATACTGCATCCAGTTTTGGTTGCCACGATGTAAAAAAGATGTTGAGACTCTAGAAAGAGAAGAGAAGAGAAGAGAAGAGAAGAGAAGAGAAGAGAAGAGAAGAGAAGAGAAGAGCAACCAGGATGGTGAGAAGACTGGAGGCTAAAACCTATTAAGAACGGTTGCAGGAATTGGATATGTCTAGTTTAATGAAGAGAAGGACTAGGAAATGACATACTATAGTAACAGTCTTCCAGTATTTGAAGGGCTGCCACAAAGAAGAGGGAGTCAAGCTATTATCCAAAGTACCCGAGGGCAGGACAAGAAGAAATAGATGGAAACTAATCAAGGAGAGAAGCAACCTAGAACTAAGGAGAAACTTCCTGACAGTGAGAACAATTAACCATTGGAACAATTTGCCTCCAGAGGTTGTGAATGCTCCAACACTGGAAGTTTTCAAGAAGAGACTGGACAGCCATTTGTCTGAAATGGTATAGGTTCTTCTGCTTGAGCAGGGGGTTGGACTAGAACAGGGGTCACCAACCTTTTAGACCTCAGGGACCACTTAATTAATAAAGCACCTCAGTGAGGACTAGGAGCATAGGCTTTCCAAGCAGAGGGAAGACCTGTGGGACTGCAAGGCCAGGTACCGGCGCCTGGAGGCTCAGCGGGCTGAGATGGTCAGCCAATTCCAAGCCATGATGCAGTCCCACTGGAACGAGGCCCTCCGGCTCTTTGCCATCAGCGGTGCTTCCCTCCAGCCTTCGCCCAAAGCCCCCCACCAGGAGGCTGAAGCAGACCCCAAGTCGAAATTTCTGCCCCCTACAAAAAAGACCCCAAAGGGGGAGACTCTCTGCAGCAACACAAACTTTCATTGCACGTATCCGGCCCAGGGGCCATAGTTTGAGGACCCCTGATTTAGTGCAATATAAAAAATGCCAATACTTTTTCTGCGGACCACCAAAATTTTCTCGCGGACTGCCAGTTGGCGAGTGCTGGACTAGAAGACCTCCAAAGTCCCTTCCAACTCTGCTGCTCTATTAAATAAATGAATCGACCTGGGACAAGCGGATTCATTAGGTTCCAAGCCTTCATTGCATAGAAGGGGGAAAGAAATTGAATTAATCCAACCGAGAAGTCTTGGAAAGATCTAACAAGGCCGCCTTCCCTTTTCTCTGTCCAAGTTCCTGCAGTTAGCTGAGTTTCTGTCTGCTTTGTGGGAAGTTGTCTATGTGACCCATGTCAGGTTTTGCACGAAGCTCTGTGGTTTCCCTGCAGTTGGAGAAATGAGTCACGAGGACGAGAAGATGTGACTCAAAGCATCTTAAGAGATTGGCAGAGAGAGGAAAAATCCAAGTCACTTTCGCTTTCTGTTTTCCATTTCCCCTTGAAACAGAATTCGAAAGTGGGGGGAGATAGGTTTTTTAAATTACAGATTAATTACAGATTAACAGAGTTGGAAGGGACCTTGTAGGTCATCTAGTCCAAGCAGGAGACCCTACACCATTTCTGACAGGTCCAATATCTTCTTGAAAATCTCAAGTGATGAAGCTCCCACAACATCCAAAGGCAACTTCTGTTCCATGGGTTGATTGTTCTCACTGTCAGAAAGTTCCTCCTTATTTCTAGGTTGAATCTCTCCTTGGTCAGTTTCCATCCGTTATTCCTTGTCTATGGCAGCCCCTCAAATATTGGAAGACTGCTATCATGTCTCCCCTGGTCCTTCTCTTCACTGGACTAGACATACCCAGTTCCTGCAACCGTTCATTGTATGTTTTAGCCTCCAGTCCCCTAATCATCTTGGTTGCTCTTCTCTGCACTCTTTCTAGAGTGGACAACCAGCTAAATAGGAGCCAGCAGCATGCAGTGGCAGCCAAAAAAGCCAACACAATCCTAAATTGCATTAACAGAGAGATACAATCAAGACAAGTGAGGTACCAATACCACTCTATAAACCCATAGTAAGACTGTTTGTCAGAAATGGTGTAGGGTCTCCTGGTTGGACTAGAATCACTAAATGACTTATAAGATCCCTTCCAACTCTGTTATCTGTTAAACCTGTTAACCTTTTCTTCGAGAAACCTTGTCCTCTCTCTATCGAAACTCTGGAGAAAAAGGCAATTTATGGTGAGAGTAACGCAAAGGGGAGCAAGGCCAGGCAATTAGAAAAGTAAATATTCTTGGCTTTATGTGATAAAGGATGAAATATTTTCCTTGGACTGCAAACCCAAAACGTCTCACAACATGCCCTGACTGAAACCCCAGTTGTTGTGTCTAATATTTAGAGAAAATACGTAAAGAAATAGAGCTGAAGGTCAGGACAGTAGACACTAGACTGGTTTTTCTGATTTTTATTTTCCAAAGGTTACATTTCATATGAGTAACAAAACAGCATTCGGACTTTTCCATCCTGCTTTGCAACCACTGTGCATCTTTTTTCTCAGACATTAAAAAAAACAACACCCCAGAATTATTCAAAATGCCCTGAATAAAATCCAGGGTGAAAAACAAAACAAAACGCCTTTTTATTAAGTGACTGTGAATTCCTTTCATTCACATCCAGCAAAGTCTATTCAAGGGTGAATTTACAATCACAGACCTTATCTGGCTTGGAGAGCTGACAGACCGATATCTTCCAAACGCAAAGCTGTACAAGGAAGCACTTGGTAAGGAGTCTCTGAGAGTCACGAACCAATTAAACGAACTGATTGTCTCCTGCAAACTCCACTCCCCTTTCGCTCCTCTTTATTACCTATGGGAGGGGCCATTCACTGTTCACCTGTGCCTTTATTCCTGAGTCGGCCCTTGTTCCTTAATTGTTCCCTTCTCCTGGCAGCTCTGCGCATGTGCGCATCGGGAAGAGGCTCCAGCTGTTCTTCTGCCCCACAGATCTCCGACTCCGAAGGCAGCTGATAACTGTCAGACGGACCTGGCCCCATCTCTGCCTCCGATGCAGAGACCTCATCAGAGCCTTCCCCAGACTCCAAGACTGGCCCATGTTCCTTCCCAACCTCCTCAGTGTCTGAGTCTGCCATCGCTGGCGGGCCACAACAGATCCTGCCCTTCGTATTTTATTCCTAATGGAAAACCGAAAGGTCAGGATATGGAACCTACTTTCTATAGTTACCCAGATTAATAAATCAACATATTTCAAAGATAAATCTGTGTGTCAAGTTTGGTTGAAATTGCTCGAGGCATTCCAGAGTTATGCTGGAACATACATACATACATACATACATACATACATACATACATACATACATACATACATACACAGACAGACAGACAGACAGACAGACAGACAGACAGACAGACAAGCATGCTTGAGTCTTTCTTTGGATTAATCAGATTGTGGCAGATAACTTCCCTTCTTAAACTAAAAATGGAATTGAGATGACATTAAAAAACACGTCAAGGTTACAATTTAATGCATGGGTGTGTACCACGAGCAAAATGAGGATTTCTCTTCAGACCTATTTTAATTTTTCGGTTTTAGAAGTCTTCTTAAATTAGAGCAGGTTTTTAGCACTAGGGATAAAATTTACCATCGTTCGTAATTTCACAGTATGATTCATATTGCAATCATCGTGATTCGTATGATTCAGAATCTAACAGTGATCTTCAAAGTTTTTAAAAGGCTATAATATACTTAATTTACCACCAATGAATCATACGTTGGAAAATTAATAATTTCTGTGACATGCTTGTAAATCCCTCGGGCTTTTTCATGATAGCAAAAGCCCTTAGACTTGTATAACAATTCACAGTGCTTTTCAGCCCTCTCTAAATGGTTTACAGAGTCAGCCTATCAGCCCCCAACAATCTGGGTCCTCATTTTACCGACCTCAGAAGGATGGAAGGCTGAATCAACCTTGAGCTGGCGAGACTTGAACTGCCAAACTGCAGGCAGACGGCAGTCAGCGGAAGTAGCCTGCAGTACTGCACTCTGACCACTGCGCCACCACAGCCTTTCCTCCCTCCCTCCCTCCCTTCTTAGCACTTAGCAATAGCACTTATATAAGTTCCCATATAAAGATAGTCCTCAACCTATAACCACAATTGACCCCAAAATTTATGTTGTTAAGGGAGACATTTTAAAGTGAATTTTGCCCCATTCTATGACCTTTCTTGCCTTCGTTGCTAAGGGAATGACAGCAGTTGATCAGTCAATAACCCGGTTGTTAAGTGAATCTTCTCCCCCCCCCCCGACCGCTTGTCAGAAGGTCGCAACAGGGGACTGTGTGACCCACTGCAACTGTCATAAATATGAGTCAGTTGCTAAACATCCAAATTTGATTCTCGTGCTCGTGGGGATGCTGCAGAGGTCGTAACTGTAAAAAAAACGACCATACGTTACTCTGAACAGTGAGGTTGCAACTTTGAACTGTCACTAAACGAATGGTTGCAAGTCAAGGACTTCCTGTAGCCATGAGGAGGGAGTAATATCTTGACTGCCGATGCAAGAAAAGCGATGAGAACTCAACAGCCAGCAATGAACTCTCTTTAACAGAATTGTTTTGTTTTGGGGGTTATTCCTCCTGGTAGAGGCCTGGCAGGAAGACCTCCCTGGGGGGGGGGGATTGCAGGGTTGGTATGCCAACCTCCCTGGAGGGCACCAAATGGGGCACAATGCCTGTCTCCCAACCATCCCTGCTTTTTCTCCCTTGGAGTGACTTATTTTTAAAGCCGTGGGAAAGTTGCTTTCTGAAGAAGAAAAACATTTCAGGCAGGCAGGCAATTCAGGCACTCCAAAGAAGGAGCTGAAAGGAGGGGGCATAAAAACATTCTTCAGAAGGAGAATAAAAGAGCACTCACAAACACACACACACACACACACACAAACACACAGAGCGCCTCCAAGGGTTTTCATGGCCTTTTCCTGGCATGTTACTAATCCAATACATTCCCCCTCTGCCCTTTTCTTCCTTGCCTTACAGAATAACTGAGTTGGAAGGGACCTTGGAGGTCTTCTAGTCCAGCCCCCTGCTCAAGCGGGAGATTCTATACCATTGGAGACAAGCGCTTGCTGTCCAATCTCTTCTTGAAAATCTCTGCTGTTGAAGCACTCACCACTTCTGGAGGCAAGTCGTTCCACTGGTTCATTGTTCCCACGGTCGGGACATTTCTCCTGAGTTCCAGGTTGCGCCTGTCTTTGATTAGTTTCCATCCATTGTTTCTTGTCCTGCCTTCAGGTGCTTTGGAGAACAATTTGACTCCCGCTTCTTAAGGTTTGTTCAGCATCACAGCCAGTTTGGTGTACTGGGGAAGGTGCTGGCCTAGAAACCAGGAGACTTTGAGTTATAGTTCCACTTTAGGCATGAAAGCTGGCTGGGTTACTTTGGGTCAATCACTAGGAGACAGTGAATTCTAGTTCCACCTTAGGCATGAAAGCCAGCTGGATGACTTTGTCCAATTCCCAGGAGATAATGAGTTCCAGTTCCACCTTACACCTGAAAGTTGGCTGGGTTACTCTGGATCAATCACTAGGAGATCGTGAGTTCTAGTTCCACCTTAGGCATGAAAGTCAGCTGGGTGACTTTGGACCAATTGCCAGGAGATGATGAGTTCCAGTTCCAACTCAGGCCTGAAAACTGGCTGGGTGGCTTTGGTTTCAATCACGAGGAAACGGTGAGTTCTAGTCCTGCCTTAGGCCTGAAAGCTAACTGGGTTACTTTGGGCCAATCACTAGGAGGCAGTGAATTCTAGACTCGCCTCAGCCATGAAAACCAATTGGATGACTTTGGACCAGTCATTTTCTCTCAGCCCAACCAACCTCACAGGGTTGGTTTTGTGGCAAAAATAAAAGAGAAAGTAGAATTACATATTTTCTCCACCTTGAGTTACTTATAAAGGAAGAAAGGAGGGATAAAAGTAGAACAAATAATACAATACAATACAATACAATACAATACAATACAATACAATACAATACAATACAATACAATACAATACAATAGTAGAGTTGGAAGGGACCTTGGAGGTCTTCTAGTCCAACCCCCTGCCTAGGCAGGAAACCCTATACCGTTTCAGACAAATAGCTATCCAACATCTTCTTTAAAACGTCCAGTGTTGGGGCATTCACAACTCCTGGTGGGAAGCTGTTCCACTGATTAATTGTTCTGTCAGGAAATTTCTCCTCAGTTCTAAGTTGCTTCTCTCCTTGATTAGTTTCCACCCATTGCTTCTTATTTTGCCCTCAGGTGCCTTGGAGAATAGCTTGACTTCCTCTTCTTTGTGGCAGCCCCTGGGATATTGGAACACTGCTATCACAAATAAATAAATCTTTTTCTCTTTTCCAGCTTTCCCTGGATCTGTGATCATCAGAGAGACAAAGGCATGGTGGGACCTTATCTTGAATGCCAAATCCTGGGCAAATGGAGAGAATATGATAAAGATTTGTTTACCTCCTGACTGACCAGCTATAGTTTAACTCTTTATGCAATTAATACTAATCCATTGTATCTTCATTGGAATTGATAAGGAATTTAGGGAGTGGAAGATTTACCCTATCACTTTAGTAAGCCGCAGACTAGAAAAATAAAAGAATCACCTTTTGAATTTCTTGGCAATATACAGCAGCCTTGGAAAATAGCCTCTTGATAAGGTAAACTAAATTTTTATGTCCAAAAATTGACCCAAAACTCCATATAACTCTACGAAGCAAAGTGTAGCCTCTTCCAACACGGTTGTGTGAATCCACTACTGTTTACTACGATTAGTGAGTTTGTCAGTTGTCTCGATAACAGCAGTGTTCAATCACCAGGCTCAAATTATCCTGTTTTGGATAGACAGAATTCTCTAGAAAAAGCTGTAATATTGGGAAAGTTGGAAGGAAAGAGAAAAAAGGATGATCAGCACCAGAAGACAGAATATAGTAACAGAATACCAAGATAGATAGATAGATAGATAGATAGATAGATAGATAGATAGATAGATAGATAGGATGGATAGGAAGGATGGATGGATGGATGGATAGGATGGATGGATGGATAGAATATATAATAGATAGATAGATAGATAGATAGATAGATAGATAGATAGATAGATAGATAGATAGATAGATAGGATGGATGGGAAGGATGGATGGATGGATAGGATGGATGGATGGATAGAATATATAATAGATAGATAGATAGATAGATAGATAGATAGATAGATAGATAGATAGATAGGTAGGTAGATGGATAGATAGACCGACAGACAGACAGAAAGACAGTCAGTCAGACAGATAGATACATAGCTATCCCATCCATCCATCTATCATCTATATATTCTATATATATTTATATATCTATGTCTGTCTGTCTGTCTGTCTGTCTGTCTGTCTGTCTGTCTATCTATCTATCTATCTATCTATCTATCTATCTATCTATCTATCTATCTATCTATCTATCTATTATATATTCTATCCATCCATCCATCCTATCCATCCATCCATCCATCCTTCCTATCCATCCTTCCTATCCATCCATCCTATCTATCTATCTATCTATCTATCTATCTATCTATCTATCTATCTATCTATCTATCTATCTATCTATCATCTATCTATCTATCTATCTAGCTAGCTATCTATCTATCTATCTAGCTAGCTATCTAGCTAGCTAGCTAGCTAGCTATCTAGCTATCCCATCCATCCATCCATCTATCATCTATATATTCTCTATATATTTATATATCTATGTCTATCTATCTATCTGTCTGTCTGTCTGTCTGTCTATCTATCTATCTTTCTATCTATCTATCTATCTATCATATATTCTATCCATCCATCCTATCCATTCATTCTATCATCTATCTATCTATCTATCTATCTATCTATCTATCTATCTATCTATCTATCTATCTATCTATCTATCTATCATCTATCTATCATCCATCTATCTATCTATCTATCTATCTATCATCTATCTATCTATCTATCTATCTATCTATCTATCTATCTATCATCTATCAATCTATCTATCATCTATATATTCTATATCTATCTATATCTATGTCTGTCTGTCTATCTATCTATCTATCTATCTATCTATCTATCTATCTATCTATCTATCTATCTATCTATCATATATTCTATCCATCCATCCTATCCATTCATTCTATCTATCTATCTATCTATCTATCTATCTATCTATCTATCTATCTATCATCATCTATCTATCTATCTATCTATCTATCTATCTATCTATCATCTATCTATCTATCTATCATCTATCTATCATCTATCTATCATCTATCTATCTATCTATCTATCTATCTATCTATCTATCTATCTATCTATCATCTATCAATCTATCTATCATCTATATATTCTATATCTATCTATATCTATGTCTGTCTGTCTGTCTGTCTGTCTGTCTATCTATCTATCTATCTATCTATCTATCTATCTATCTATCTATCTATCTATCTATCTATCTATCTATCTATCTATCTATCTCTATATATATTCTGTCCATCCATCCATCCTATCTATCCATCCTGTCTATCTATTCTGTCTATATATCTATATCTATTTATTAATCATCTATCTATCACCTATCATATATGTATCTATATCTTGGTATCATATTCCCTGTGTGTGCCACACACACCAAGATGGATGGCCTCAGTTACAGCAAGAGCCTGAAGGTCTACGTTGAGGTAGATCATTGAGAAGAAAACCGTGTGTGTGTGTCCTTCCTCCCCCTCTGATTCTCTATGTCCAATCGTCTGTCTCCTCCTTTGCCTGATGTGATGTTTGATAGCCCTAAACTGGACTCAGCCAATGTGTGTTAAAAGGAGTCTGGTGAGTTCTTTGGTCGATGGACTGTGAAATGACAGCCGAACCGCACTCCACAGTCCCATTCCATTATCATATTAGAGATAAGTAATATCTCGAATTATCTCAGTGTAGACATAACCTTTGTCCTTGATTATCGATCGCTTGCACATTCCAATCAACTTTAATGAGGCTGTTGATCTTTCCTGCTTTTAATTTTCACTCCCCGCCCCCCCCCCCCCCCCCGTTACCATTATCTTGCTTACAACATCGTGCCTCTCCCAAGGGCGCAGGATCCAATTTGAGTCGGTCACCGGGACTAAAGTTTTATTCTTCCAAGCGTTCGGACTTGCGCTGGAGCCCGATTAATTAATTAATTAATTGTAAGTCATGTTTACGGTAATTTGTCGTTGTGAAGGACACCCAGTTCCTAATCAAGGAGAGAAGCAACTGAGAACTGAGGAGACATTTCCTGGCAGTGAGAACAATTAATCGGTGGAACAACTGGCCTCCAGATGTTGAGGATGCTCCCAAACAGGATGGGAAGAGATTGGAGATCCTTTCCCGAGCTTCCGGTTTGCCCGTAAAGTCGTTTTTTGCCCTCCGGAGCCTTCAAGGAAGCCTCCTGAAGGCTCCGGAGGGCTAAAACTAAAAGCATTGCTGCAGATGCTTTATTAAGGGTGCGCTCACTGGCTGCCTCGAAGGAAGGTTTTTTTTCTATCTAAAGAAAGAATTCAAAATAGCTATGAGGTAACACTTCACACAAGCAAACCAAGAGGCCTCTCGGGGATCTGCATAGGAGGAAAAAAAACAAGGAAAGTTTGAGCAGCTTTTCCCTCAAGAGGTAAAATCTCTCACTGGTCCAAGGCGTTGGCTGGTTTGTGTTTGCATATTCAAACCCAAGCAATGTCACTAGTCCTTATTCAAACAGGGCCATGGAGTTTCATTTGTGGGACAGTTTCTTCTTGATCTTGGGTGGGTCAGTTGTCCAAGGTTGAATTCTAGCTTGAAGACGTGTGGACTTCAATTCCCAGAATTCCCCAGCCAGCATAATGTTTCTCCCCTTCAACAATTGTAAGATGCATAGACTTCAGCTCTGACTCTTTTGGGAATATGGTTGGACTAGAAGACCTCCAAGGTCCCCTCCAACTTTTATTCTGTTCTCTTCTGTTCTAGTTCTAGTTCCTGTTCTCATTCTTGTTCCCAGTCCTATCCTATCCTATCCTGTCCTGTCCTATCCTATCCTATCCTATCCTATCCTATCCTATCCTGCCTTATCCTATTCCTATCCCTAATCCATTCCATTCCATTTCCATTCTTATTCTATTCTCTTCTATTCTGTTCTCCTCCGTTCCACTCCATTCCTTCTTGTTCTTCTTCCTGTTCCAGGTCCTGTCCTGTGCTATCCTATCCTATCCCTATCCCTAATCCTAACCCTAACCCCAATCTATTCCCTTTCCATTCTTATTCTATTCTGTTCCATTCCGTTCCTCCTTGTTCTTGTTCCTGGACCTGTTCTGTTCTGTCCTGCCCTATTCCTATTCCATTCATTTCTATTCCATTCCACTTTCAGCAAAATGTTTTTTTAGCTGTTTTATCACACTGCTGGCTCATATGTTTCAATTTCACCTGTTCATTTTTTAAACAATGACTTCACACAGGTACAATATCCTGCAGTCTCTTATCATTTGACACCGGGTTCATGGCGTGGCTGTTACTCCTCTCCACAAAACAGACTCACAGGTGTTCTTTTTTTATCGGGCTACGATTCCCACAAACCTTCCTCACTGCCTGTGGCTGATGGGGAACGGTGTACTTAAGCATCTGATCCATCGCACAGGAAAGCAAAATGAGGATCTGCTTTCTGGAGTTGTGAGGTTACAGTAACAAATCAAGCTGCCTGAGACTGCTCATTTCCCTAAATTAATAATCTTTGCAGGTCACAGTAAACCTCTCTTAACTTTTGAGTAAATAAAAACTCCCTTGAGTTAGCTTCAGTTCTCTATGTTTACATAAACGCCTCCACCTTGTTTTCTCGTAACAGTGGCTACTGTTCTTCTAGGATGTTATATTATATTTTTCCCCAACTTCCTAGTTTATCTTTCAGCTCCTGGGGGGGGGGGTCTCCAAGAGATCTCCCACGTACGTTTTACACTTAGTCCTTAACTTATGACCGTTAATTTAGTAGCCAAAGTTGCAAGAGACTGAAAAAGTGACAGGGCTGATCCTTAAACTTCTGGCCACTGCAACATCCTTTTTTAAATAAAGTTTTTAATTTTTTAACATATAAACATTCCATTTTCAATTAATAGGATAGAATAGGAATAGCAGAGTTGGAAGGGACCTTTGGAGGTCTCCTAGTCCAACCCCCTGCTTAGGCAGGAAACACAACACCACTTCAGACAAATGGTTATACATCTTCTTAAAAACTTCCAGTGTTGGAGCATTCACAACTTCTGGAGGCAAGTTGTTCCACTGATTAATTGTTCTCTCTCTCTCATGTTCTAACTTGCTTCTCTCCTTGATGAGTTTCCACCCATTGCGTCTTGTTTTGCCCTCAGGTGCTTTGCAGAAGAGTTTGACTCCTTCTTCTTTGTGGCAGCCCCTGAGATATTGGAACATTGTTCTAATGTTTGTTTTTTTAAGTGTGTTGTCTGGGTACAAATAGCTTTTAAAAAAATAATAATTATGGTGCTTACAAGGATATTTATTACAACGATATTAAATAAAAATAACAATCATGGTATTTCCTTTTCTATCTTAACAAACCTCCCTTGTTTCATTGATCCTTTTCTTATTTTTCCATATTTTGAACTTTTGTTTTTGTTAGCGAGCCATGGATAAAATAAATCCCAAGTCAAAAAGGATTCGGTTTGTTCCTTTTCCTTAATTTCAAGTGTTAATCTATCCGTTTCTGCACATTCTCGTATTTTTTAAATCACATTTTCATCTGTAGGGATCTCTTCACTTCTCCACTGTTGTGCAAATACAATTCTGGCTACAGTTAATACATGTAAGATCAAGTATGTATTCCCCTTATTATACTCATCCTCATGGTTATGTGATCAAAATTCAGCTGCTTGGCCATCAAGGTGGATTTATGACAAGGGCGAGGATCCGGGAACTCTATTTGCGACTTTCCTTGCCTGCTTCCAACAAGCAAAGTCAATGGGAGATGCTGGATTTGTTTAAAGATCGGCTTAACACGTGCAATGATTTGCTTAATCCTGGCAAAAAAAAATAATAGATTGCAAAATCAAGAGTCTCGTTCAACAGGCACTTCGCTTAGCCATGGAAATGCTGGCTCCAATTGTGGTCGTAATTCAAGACTATCAGTAATCTAAACCTTCAAAAGTTGAAAACTCAGCGGGAAGGGGGCGTGATGTAAAACACAGGGGGTATCCAAGCTTGGCAACTTTAGGACTTGTGAACTTCGATCGCCTGCAATTTGGCAGTTCGAATCTCACCAGGCTCAAGGTTGACTCAGCCTTCCATACCTTCCGAGGTGGGTAAAATGAGGAGCCAGATTGTTGGAGGCAATATGTTGACTCTGTAAAACTGCTTAGAGAGGGTTGAAAAGCACTATGAAGCGGTATATAAGACTAAGGGCTATTGCCGTTTTCATTTTAAGAGGAACAAGAGCTGTGGTGGCGCAGTGGTTAGAGTGCAGCATTGCAGGCAACTTTTGCTGCCTGCTGGCTGCCTGAAATTTGACAGTTCAAATCTCACCAGGCTCAAGGTTGACTCAGCCTTCCATCCTTCGGAGGTGGGTAAAATGAGGACCCACATACAATACAATACAATGGTAGAGTTGGAAGGAACCTTGGAGGTCTTCTAGTCCAACCCCCCGCCTAGGCAGGAAACCCTATTGTTGGGGGCATTAGGCTGATTCTGCAAAACTGCTTGGAGAGGACTGTAAGGCACTGTAAAGTGGTATATAAGTCTAAGGTGCTATGGCTATTGTGGTTGTTGTAGGTCTTACACTGCATGTTGTAGATGACACCTGCTTTTATTTCTGGGATTGCTGGGTCTTTTAGTTTGCTTGACTGGAAAATTCCAGTCGTAAAACATACTTGCTTTTAAAACCCAGCTTTGATCAGCAAAGATTTATGGAGAGCAAAGACGCTCTTATTTTGGAAGATTATCGAAAATACCTTTGAAGGACTCTTTGTCCTGCCAAAAAAAATTTTTTTTTTAAAAAAAAGCCCTTGAGATGAAAGATGGTAACCGAGCAGTAAGCAAACATTTCGGATCTCGGCTCCCTCTTAAAAATGGGACGGAGTGACCATTCCTATCGTCAGTCCCGAAACTGATCCTGCAATTCGTTTTTCTGATAACTGAGATGGCAGCCCCTGAGATATCAGAACTGTGCTATCAGGTTAGCCCTAGTCCTTCTTTTCATTAAACCAGACCAGGGCAACCTTCAACACTCTAAAAGAGCCATTTGGACCCGTTTCCCACAGAAAAGAAAACTCCGGGAACCACAAAATGTTTCCCATGCCTGACTATTTCCTGAGCGGCCACGAAACTAACGTTATGCAGTTGAATTAAACGTTCTGTTTTCTTCTGAGACTTTTTTCTTCTTGGATTTATCCATGGTTGGCCTACCGGGGGTCGAAAAACTCAATAAACCGCGTGCCGACAGGAATCACACATTGGACGTTGTGACACATATTTTGAGCGACAGAGAGCCGCAGCAGAGGGGATGAAAGGGCCACTTGCAGCTCCAGAACTGCAGGTTGCTGATCCCTGAACTAGACATACCCAATTCTTGCCAAAAGTTGACATGGCCCAAATAAAATTATATAATACAATACAATAGTAGAGTTGGAAGGGAGCTTGGAGGTCTTCTAGTCCAACCCGCTGCCTAGGCAGGAAACCCTATACCGTTTCAGACAAATGGCTATCCAAGATCTTCTTAAAGACTTCCAGTGTTGGGGCATTCACAACGTCTGGAGGCAACTTCTGTTCCACTGATTAATTGTTCTAACTGTCAGGAAATTTCTTCTCAGTTCTAAGTTGCTTCTCTCCTTGATTAGTTTCCACCCATTGCTTCTTGTTCTATACTCAGGTGCTTTGGAGAATAGTTTGACTCCCTCTTCTTTGTGGCAACCCCTGAGATATTGGAACAATGCTATCATGTCTCCCCTAGTCCTTCTCATTAAACTAGACATACTCTGTTCCTGCAACCGTTCTTCATATGTTTTAGTCTCCAGTCCCCTAATCCTCTTTGTTGCTCTTCTCTGCACTCTTTCTAGAGATATGTAAATAACTATCCCGGCTTCTAAAGACCGATCGATCCCACCCAATTCACGCCCGTTGTCCAATAACAGAGGAGAAATCCGATGAACAAAACAAAAATCCCTCTCTATTCCGATAGTTTTAGTTAAAGATGGCATTTTTAATTGGTCCGGCAATTGCAAAATATACAAATTTCCAAAAAAGGCAGTCCTTTTATAAGACGCACTTGCTCTTCACCTTAAGGGATGAGGGGAAAGAAAGAAGATTAAAAATCATCCCGTACAGACACACAAAACTTAAAATTTCAATACAAAGTTTATGAAGACCAGGGAAAAAAAGGGGTGGGTGGAGGACTCTGTGGTTTTGCGAGATTAAATAAATAAATAGCCTTTTGCTCTTACAAATGGTTAAAAAAAATTTAACTTCAAGTATCAGAGAGGGAAAAAAGCCCAACTAGAGGAATAAACATTGCTACGATTTTAAATGGCATTTAAATGCGATTTCCGTGCCATGCCCCATTCTTGCTCCCCACCCCCTGCAACCACAAACTCCCCCATACAATCCCACAATAATACACAATCCCACAATAATTAACAGCCCTTCAAGCTTTCCACCTCCTTTCAAACAGGAAAAATCCCTTTCGCTCACTGAGATTTCTCGGCCCACAGAGAGGTGAGAGACACATCCTTATCATTCCCTATTTCCTTATTCCCATCTCTTTCAAGGTGGGCAGCATTTGTAAGAAAACAATTGGCCTAAAACCTTGATTGCAAAAATGCAATTTGTCCAGGAGGGGTGAGAGGATGGGAAAGCTTTTGTTTTGCATCCATTTGTTCGATTACGACTCAGGATTTCAAAAGGAAATATTTCCAAGGTGTGAAATGAAGCCATTCACACCCGGGGTAAAGGTTTTGTTTTTAAAAGAAAAAAAAAAGATCAATCTTGCGTGCTCATGTGAGACCCTGAAAGCATTCGATTTTTTTAAAAAATGACTTTAAAAAAACCAAACAAAATTAAAAGAAGTGACATCTTAACAGAAATAGCTTTTTGTTTTCACCAGGAATAAAGGACCGATGGCCCCTTTATGACTGGGGGACTTCAACTCCCAGAATTCCTGAGCCAGCCATGCCTGGCTGGCTCAGGAATTCTGGGAGTTGAAGTCCCCCAGTCATAAAGGGGCCATCGGTCCCCTCATTTCCCATCGATGGAGTCTTATTATAAACATCTAAACCATCTCAGATTAGCAAGTCAACACTTAGGCCTTGGGTCAAACAATTCCTTTATTTGGAAAATAAAATCACCTCTATCGCCCTGCAACCATCCCGCCCTTGGGACTTCATCTTGTCCAGCTCTTATCTCATCCTGGACAGCTTTTCCAGGGATGCTTTGGCAGATCAGTTCAGCCTCAAAAAGAGGGCTTGCGTTCGAAACCCGGCTACTATTAATTTTGTTAAGTCACATATCATCCTGCTGGCTTGATCAATTTGCGGCGATGCACCTGGTGACCCAAATTCGCACCAAGGACATCAAGTTTCCCAAAGACCTCGTTGCTTTGGACTACTTTAAATTACGTTTGGATTTTGTTTTCGTTTTTGAAGCGTTCGGTTTTATTTGAGCCCGCTGTCGAATTGAGGACTGAGAATTTGAGGAGCCTACCTGGAGGAAACAGGAGAACGGCTGAGAAGTCGCCAGGAGAAATTCAGGTTATAAAGGAAAGCAAGCTTATTACTCAGATGTCCTTTAAAACTAGCAAAAACAATCATTTAAAAATAATAACTCTACCACTACTAAGAATAGTTACTTGAAGACGTAAAAAAAAAGAAGAAGAGGGGGGGGGGGCTCCCTGGGGGCCCATAATAAACCGATCCACCTGAATGAAACTAACCTTAACTTTGCTCCTAACGCAGCTATTTTAATGCGTTGGGCTACATCAGCCCTTCTTTGCCGCATGGTTTTTATCGGCGGCACATTAGGACAAAATGTGGAATTGTCTCCCTTTCCTTGACGATATGAAAAACCCGCAGATTTATGCTGGATACACAGAGGAGCCTCAAGTGAGGACAGACACCATTTCCAGTGGCTAAAACAAGAGTGGAAAGCTGGGAAAAAACCCCAGCTTTCGCCAGCTGTCAATTTGCAGATATCTACGAGCGACTCGGTTGCTGGGGGCTCATTCGTCGGTCAATAGGAACATACCCTGTTTGCACCGCGAGATGCTTGTAACATAAAAGAGGCATCTTACGACTTCGCTGGTCTCCAAACAGACCTTCCCACAAGTCAACACACACACGCACACACATACAAAGGGGGGAAGGCAAGGCGGGGCAGAATCACACACATACACAGAGGTCTGAAAAGACGACCAGTGCATCTCTTTAACACCGGACTTTTTAAAAAATGGGCTGGGGTCTTGCCTGCGTGGGAAGTCCCCATGCCCACCCTAGAAAAGAAGTCAAGTGCAAAGCATCATGTCCCACACTCGCGCAAACACAGACAAATATCCCAAAGCAGCATCAGGATATAATCCCTGTGGAGACCCTGCAGATGTTCTGGGACAGAACTGGTGATGCACACCTAGAAGGAATGAGAGGCTCTCGTTTGCAAAGTGCGATTTGTGCGCTTTAGCTTGTGGAACTAAAACGACTTCTCACAATTGTTTTGGGCCTCTCTTTTCTCTGCCAGGTGTGGGAGCAACTGATTGTCTCGGACCAGTTTGCAAGGACAGCTAAAATTCAGGGACAATCCTTTCTTCTCAGTGCACATCTAAGGTGGAAACGAACCGATGGAACAGACTCGTTAAAAGTTAGAACACTTTTCATCTCCCCTCTTGCCTCTGTCTTAGATACAAGCCCACCTAGGCTGACCCTAACCCTTTATCTTAAGAGATGCTGGGGTGAGCACTGTAATCTTCTCAAAGGCAAACTCGTTGTTTAAAAAACAAACAAACAGAATAACAACCACCAACACTTTGGTGCTTGCTGGAGTCTATCAAGTTGGAGTAGATGGAAAAAAAACAAAGCCCAGCTTTTAAAATCAGGTTCAGATCCACAGTTTATATGCTGATGAAATAAAGTCTCTTTCTTTTCCTTTATTTTTTCTTCCATCTCTCTCTCTCTCTCTCTTTCTTTCTTTCTCTTTCTCTCTCTCTCTCTGGTGTTTCCTCCTTCCGCCGCTCCGTTTTCTTAAGTCCAAGAAGGCAAGATAAACCAGCGATGGGAGATCATCAACAAATCAACTGGAGTCGAACGGAGATGTTGTGGAGTAGACGGCAAGTTTCGGAGATGAAGGGTGGCATGGCGCTTTGGCTTCCACCCGCGATTCCCGACGTCCCCGCCGAAAAGAGATCCTCAAGGTTGGTTGTGTGGAGGGTTCAAGTTCTGCCGACAAAGGAAGAAAGAAGAGCAACGTGAGATGGTGGCTTTGGGTTTGGAGAAAGGGGAGGAGAAGCAGAACAAGGACTCAACATGCAGAAGAAGACACAGGCAGAGTCACGGTGAGAAAAGTTATCTAGAGAAGGGGAGAACGGGAAGTGGAACGAAGCCAGGAGAAATAAAGATGGTTAGATGTTCATGCAAGGTTCCTGTTCTCTGCACCAAAGGTTAGCTTTTCCATGTCTCTTGGACCGAATTCTACAAAACAGTCAAACCATCTTTCTGCGGACAATGGAGTGCATTTCAAAGCTTCTTACCTCCTGACATAAAACCTATGAGGTTACCTCTTTACTTTACTTTACTTTTATTCATATTTATAGACCGCCCCCTCTCCCAAAAGGGACTCGGGGCGGTGTACAGTCAATACATAAAAGATACATAGACATAAATAGCTAGATACTTAGATGGAGGAGGTTAAAATAACTGTACATTAAAATAAAGTGTTGCCTCGCTTAGTAATGAAAACATCTGCAAGAAAACCGCCAGGCTCAGAGAGCAACAAGGACCTCACGATACAACCCTGAGAGGAGTGGAAGGAGAGGGGAGGGAAGGAGAGAGAGGAGGGGAAGGGAGGAGAGGGGTGATGGAGAAGGTGTGGGGAAAAGGAAAGGGACGAAAGAGAAGGACAGATAAGAAGGGAAGGGAGGAGAGGAGATGGAGAAGACAAGGGAAAAGGGGAGGGGAGAGAGAAGGAGTGAGAGGAGGGAAGGGGAGAGGAGAAGGGGCGGGGTGGAGAGGAGGGGAGGACAAGAAGGGAGAGGAGAGAAGAGAGGGGAGGGAAGGAGAGAGAGGAGGGGAAGGGAGGAGAGGGGTGATGGAGAAGGCAAGGGAAAGTGGAAGGAGAAGGAGAAGAGAAAGAAGGAGAGAAAGGAGGGAAGGTGAGAGAGGGAGGGAAAAGGGGAGGGGTGGAGAGAGGAGGGGAGGACAGGAAGGGAGAGAAGAGAGGGGAGGAAAGAGAGGAGGGGAAGGGGGAAGGGGGGAGAGGGATGATAGGGAAAGGGGGAGGAGAGCGAGAAGTAGAGAAAGAAGGAGAGAAGATGAGAGGGGGACAGAAAAGAGGAGGAGAGGAGGTCAGGGAGGAGAGGAAGGGAGTGGGGAGGGAAGGAGAGAGAGGAGGGGAAGAGGGGTGATGGAGAAGGCAAGGGAAAGGGGGAGGAGAGAAAGAAGGAGAGGAAGGAGGAAAAGGGAGAGGGGGAGGGAAAATGGGAGGGGAGGAGGTCAGGGAGAGGAGAGGGAGGGAAGGAAGGAGAGAAACCCCAAATGTTTGCAACACCTGTTACTTCAATACAAAGAAGTGAGGCTGGTCCAAATGCCACACACAACACACAACAAACTCCCTCTGGGGGGAAAAACACGAGTGAAGCTGAACGACCCACATCTGTATTTCAGCACAAGGACAACCAAGACAAGGAGGTGATGAAACAGATGGCCAACCTCCATGGGTGAGAGGGAAAGGCTTGTCCCCAGCGTCTGCTCAAAGTAGGAATGCGGATGGGTCCCCAGCACTCCAACATTACATTTGGCTTCCATATCTCCAAGCCTTCCTTTGCTAGCCGAGGAAAAGACGCTGGAAGAGTCGATTCCAAAGGAAATGCGCTTTCTTAACTTCCCCTGCTGCATTACGGGAATGCAGGGAGTCCTCGGCTTACGACAATTCTATTGCTAAGCGAAGACAGGTTATCCCCCGTGGTGGCGCAGTGGGGTTAGATGCACGTAATTGTAGCCAACACTGCCCCTCCACCAGTTCTGATCCGGACCAGGCTCAAGGGTTGTGATCGCTAGCAGGCTTTACTGCCTCCATATTATGGTCGTGGGGTCCCATGTGGGGAGGCTATGGTGGACGTCCGAGATTGGGTGGGGTGGGAGGGTGGTTGATGGCGGTGGGGTGGTTTGGAGTATGGGAGTGGGGGGGGGCGTTGGTGATGGTGCTGAGTGATGAGTGAGTGAGTGATGATGAGTGAGTGAGTGAGTGAGTGAGTGAGGAGTGGTGCGTGAGTGAGTGAGTGAGTGAGTGAGTGAGTGAGTGCGTGAGTGAGTGAGTGAGTGAGTGAGTGAGTGAGTGAGTGAGTGAGTGAGTGAGTGAGTGAGTGAGTGAGTGAGTGAGTGGAGTGAGTGAGTGAGTGTGAGTGAGTGAGTGAGGTGAGTGAGTGATGAGTGAGTGAGTGAGTGAGTGCGTGAGTGAGTGAGTGAGTGAGTGAGTGAGTGAGTGAGTGAGTGAGTGTGAGTGAGGTGATGAGTGAGTGAGTGAGTGAGTGAGGAGTGAGTGAGTGGTGAGTGAGGTGAGTGAGTGAGTGAGTGAGTGAGTGAGTGAGTGAGTGCGTGAGTGAGTGAGTTGAGTGAGTGAGTGAGTGAGTGATGAGTGAGTTGCGTGAGTGAGGCTGTGAGAGTCTATGGCGTGAGTGAGTGAGTGCGGAGTGCAGCTACAGACAGTTTATGTCTTTATGTTTCTTTGATTGTTGTGCTGATTATTTATCTATCTATCGTTCTATCTATTATTATCTTCTTATTCTATCTCATCTATATCATCTATCTATCTATCTATCTATCTATCTATCTATCTATCTATCTATCTATCTATCTATCTATCTATCTATCTATCTCTATCTATCTATCTATCATCTATCTATCTATCTATCATCTATCTATCTATCATCTATCTATCTATCTATCTATCTATCTATCTATCTCTATCTATCTATCTATCTATCTATCTATCTATCTATCTATCTATCTATCTATCTATCTATCTATCATCTATCTATCTATCTATCTATCTATCTATCTATCTATCTATCTATCTATCTATCTATCTATCTATCTATCTATCTATCTATCTATCTATCTATCTATCTATCTATCTATCTATCTATCTATCTATCTATCATCTATCTATCTATCTATCTATCTATCTATCTATCTATCTATCTATCTATCTATCTATCTATCTATCTATCTATCTATCATCTATCTATCTATCATCTATCTATCTATCTATCTATCTATCTATCTATCTATCTATCTATCTATCATCTATCTATCTATCTATCTATCTATCTATCTCTATCTATCTATCTATCTATCTATCTATCTATCTATCTATCATCTATCTATCTATCATCTATCTATCTATTATATCTACATATCTATCTCTATCTCTCTATCTATCTATCATCTATCTATCTATCTATCTATCTATCTATCTATCTATCTATCTATCATCTATCTATCTACATATCTCTATCTCTATCATCTATCTATCTATCTATCTATCTATCTATCTATCTATCTATCTAATCTATATCTACATATCTATCTCTATGTATCTATCTATCTATCTATCTATCTATCTATCTATCTATCTATCATCTATCTATCTACATATCTCTCTATCTATCATCTATCTATCTATCTATCTATCTATCTATCTATCTATCTATCTATCTATCATCTATCTATCTATCTATCTATCTATCTATCATCTATCTATCTATCTATCTATCTATCTATCTAATCTATATCTACATATCTATCTCTATGTATCTATCTATCTATCTATCTATCTATCTATCTATCTATCTATCTATCATCTATCTATCTATCTATCTATCTATCTATCTATCATCTATCTATCTATCTATCTATCTATCTATCTAATCTATATCTACTATCTATCTCTATGTATCTATCTATCTATCTATCTATCTATCTATCTATCTATCTATCTATCTATCTAATCTATATCTACGTATCTATCTCTATGTATCTATCTATCTATCTATCTATCTATCTATCTATCTATCTATCTATCTATCTATCATCTATCTATCTATCTATCATCTATCTATCTATCTATCTATCTATCTATCTATCTATCTATCTATCATCTATCTATCTATCTATCTATCTATCTATCTATCTATCTATCTATCTATCATCTATCTATCTATCATCTATCTATCATCTATCTATCATCTATCTATCTATCTATCTATCTATCTATCTATCTATCTATCTATCTATCTATCTATCTATCTATCTATCTATCTATCATCTATCTATCTATCATCTATCTATCATCTATCTATCATCTATCTATCTATCTATCTATCTATCTATCTATCTATCTATCTATCTATCATCTATCTATCTATCATCTATCTATCATCTATCTATCATCTATCTATCTATCTATCTATCTATCTATCATCTATCTATCATCTATCTATCTATCTATCTATCTATCTATCTATCTATCTATCTATCATCTATCTATCATCTATCTATCATCTATCTATCTATCTATCTATCTATCTATCTATCTATCTATCTATCTATCACCTACCTACCTACCTACCTACCTACCTACCTACCTACCTTATTCCATCCATCCATCCATTTATCATCTCTCTCTCTCTCTCCATCTATCTATGTATCATCTATCTATCTATCTATCTATCTATCTATCTATCTATCTATCTATCTATCAATCATCTATCTATCTATCTATCTATCTATCTATCTATCTATCATCTATCTATCTATCTATCTATCTATCTATCTATCTATCTATCTAATCTATATCTACATATCTATCTCTATGTATCTATCTATCTATCTATCTATCTATCTATCTATCTATCTATCTATCTATCTATCATCTATCTATCTATCTATCTATCTATCTATCTATCTATCTATCTATCTATCTAATCTATATCTACATATCTATCTCTATGTACTATCTATCTATCTATCTATCTATCTATCTATCTATCTATCTATCTCTATCTATCTATCTATCTATCTAATCTATATCTACATATCTATCTCTATGTATCTATCTATCTATCTATCTATCTATCTATCTATCTATCTATCTATCTATCTATCTATCTAATCTATATCTACATATCTATCTCTATGTATCTATCTATCTATCTATCTATCTATCTATCTATCTATCTATCTATCTATCTATCTAATCTATATCTACATATCTATCTCTATGTATCTATCTATCTATCTATCTATCTATCTATCATCTATCTATCTATCTATCTATCTATCTATCTATCTATCATCTATCTATCTATCTATCATCTATCTATCTATCTATCTCATCTTCCTCATCTGTCTAGGAACTATCTGTCTGTCTATGTTCTAACCTAAGCTTCTCAAAATCACGAGGCAGACTCCTTGTCCCAACAAAACCGCTTTTTTATTCAGCTCATGTGAATTCCTCTCATTCACATCCAGCAAAGTCCCAGCAAACAGTCTTTCAAGGGGGAATTTACAACCACAGACCTTATCAGGCTTGGAGAGCGGCCAGCCGATAACTTCCAAGAAAATACAAGAAAATACTTGGCAAGAAGTCTGTGAGAGTCATGAAAAAATCTTCACACTAGTTAAGTGAACTAATTGTCTCCTGCAAACTCCCCTTTCACTCCTCTTTATTCCCTATGGGAGGGGCTGTTCACCGTCCACCTGTGCCTTTACTCCCTAGTCAGCCTTTGTTCCTTAGCTGTTCTCTTCTCCTGCCAGCTCTGTGCATGCACACATCGGGAACAGGCTCCAGCTGTTCTTCTGCCCCACTGATGCCCGACTCCGAAGGCAGCTGATAACTGTCAGACGGCCCTGGCCCCCTCTCTGCCTCCAACACAGAGCCCTCATCAGAGCCTTCCCCAGACTGGCCCATGTCCCTCCCCAACCTCTTCATTGTCTGTGTCTGCCACCAGCTCCACTTGCCGCTGGCGGGCCACAGCTGTCTAGCTGTCTGTCTGTCTGTCTGTCTGTCTCTATCTATCATCTATCTATCTATCTATCTATCTATCTATCTATCTATCTATCTATCTATCAATCATCTATCTATCTATCTATCTATCTATCTATCTATCTATCATCTATCTATCTATCTATCTATCTATCTATCTATCTATCAATCATCTATCTATCTATCTATCTATCTATCTATCATCTATCTATCTATCTATCTATCTATCTATCTATCTATCTATCATCTATCTATCTATCATCTATCTATCATCTATCTATCATCTATCTATCTATCTATCTATCTATCTATCTATCTATCTATCATCTATCTATCTATCTATCTATCTATCTATCTATCTATCTATCTATCATCTATCTATCATCTATCTATCATCTATCTATCTATCTATCTATCTATCTATCTATCTATCTATCTATCTATCTATCTATCTATCTATCATCTATCTATCTATCATCTATCTATCATCTATCTATCATCTATCTATCTATCTATCTATCTATCTATCTATCTATCTATCTATCTATCATCTATCTATCATCTATCTATCTATCTATCTATCTATCTATCTATCTATCTATCTATCTATCATCTATCTATCTATCATCTATCTATCATCTATCTATCATCTATCTATCTATCTATCTATCTATCTATCTATCTATCTATCTATCTATCTATCTATCTATCTATCTATCACCTACCTACCTACCTACCTACCTACCTACCTACCTACCTTATTCCATCCATCCATCCATTTATCATCTCTCTCTCTCTCTCCATCTATCTATGTATCATCTATCTATATCTATCTTATCTATCCACTATCTTAGGCTATAAGCACTATTCTCTTGGTGCATGAAAACAGGAAATGATTTTCTATTGATTAATGACAGAAATGCAACAGCCAGATGGAAAATCGAAAGCTCAGCACGGTTTCTTGGGAGCAAAACCAAAAGTCACCGTATCGGCGAGATGGGTGGCATATAAATTTAATAAAGGAGTAAGAAACAAAGACACAGCCAGCCAGGCAGCAACGAAATAAGTTAAAGCAACACCACCAACACGAAATAAAATAAAGTTACTTACAGGCAAGCCTTCCCCAGTAATGGCTGTAAAGAGACAAAAGGAAAAAAAGAGAGAAAAAGGAATAAAATAAAGGGAAAAGAATCAGTGAAGGCGCATGAAAGCTTATGGCAGCCCAGAGATGGAAAGCAATGGGGATGGGGGGTGGGGGTGGTGGAAGCAGATAAATCAAGAGATATTGAAGCAGCTGATTCAGCATCAACCTTTGTGCATGGAGAAGAAGCACCAAAATAACAGAAAAACCAGCAACTAGGAGTCTTTTTCAAACAAGGGCTGCTAATTGAGATAGCTTCAGTGGCCATTTTAAGAGGGGTGGACTTCAACTCCCAGAATCCCCTAGCCAGCATGGCTGGCTGGGGGATTCTGGGAGTTGTAGTCCACCCCTCATAAAATGGCCAAGTTTCAAAACTCTGCAGTTTAGAATGAGGCCAGGCCAGTGGCATTGCTCACTATCCGGCAGAAAGACAGAAAAATTGTTCTAACCTTTGCCATTTAAAAAACAAAAAATTAAGAATGGGTCACATCAGGATAATCTTGTTTCTTTGGCCCTCTAAAATAGCCTTGGGACAGAGATTACAACTCAACAGACAAAAATATTTGCAGAGTTTCTACAGTTTGAGGGTCACGGAGCTCGCCGGCCGTCGAATGCAAAAAATGTTCCTTTTTTTGGATTTTTCAATGTATAAAATACAGAAGGCCATGTTTTTAAAGGAGATGCCCTCCATTTAGTGGTCTCAAAAGAGATACTCCCCCCCCCAAATAAATACTGATGTGTAATTGATTTGAGAAGGAGTCCTTGGTGCTCTCGGAGGTGGGTTGTTTTCTCACAGACGTTTTATTACCCAACTAGAGAACATCATCAGCGCTAGAAGGGAGTGACAGAAGCAAATCACACTCTCTACTAACACCGATGATGTTACCTTGATGATTTTCTTGCAGACGTTTCATGACCCAACGAGGTAACATCATCGGTGTTAGTAGAGAGTGTGATTTGCTTCTGTCACTCCCTTCTAGCGCTGATGATGTTCTCTAGTTGGGTAATAAAACGTCTGCAAGAAAACCATCAAGGTTGGAGAACACCGAGGACTTCTCATTTCAACCCTGAGCTACAAATATTTTCCTCAATTGGGAGTTGATCAGATGCCCCTGAAATTCTTGGCTCCTAATCAGGTGCTTTTTCAGGAGGCAACGGGATTTTCTGGATTTTTTTCTTCATTTGAAGACATTTCCCTTCTCATCCAAGCAGCAAAACGTCTCCAAAGAAAGCCCCAAAAAGTCCAGTTGCCTCCTGAAAAAAGCACCTTTGGGACAAGCAGGACCTGGATGACGGAGAGAATCTCTACAGACAATCAAGGGCCTAAGGATCTTTTGAGGAAGGTTAGTGGAAATCGTTAATCAACTTAAGAGCGTGGACGGTTGAAAAGCAACATGCAAACAACCAAACCAACATTCGTCAATGCATGTTCAACAAAACGTTCAAGGACAAAAAATGACTCTCTGGGATTTATAGGCAGTCCTCGACTTTCAACCAACTGCTTAGTGACCCTTCCAAATTACAACGGTGCTGGAAAAAAGGAAGTTACAACCAATCCTTGCACTTACAACTGAAAAGGAGCAGCATTCCCCAGGGTCATGTGATCAAATTTTAAATGCTTTATTAGCTACCCTATTTCCCCCAAAATAAAACCAGGTCTTAATATTAATTTTTGCTCCAAAAGATGCATTAGGCCTTATTTTCCATTTAGGTCTTGTTTTCGGGGAAATATAGTACTGAATGCATCCATCTGGTTGACGATCTTAACTGGGACTTATTTTTGGGGTGGGGCTTATATGACAAGCATCCTGAAAAATCATACTAGGTCTTATTTTGGGGGGAAACAGAGTAGCACGTAATTATGACCGATGCAGCATCCCAGGGTCGTGCGATCGTTATTTTTTTATGCCCTTCCCAGCTGGCTTCTGGCAAGAGGAGTCAATGGGGGAAAAGCCAGATTTGCTTAACGACAGCCTGATTCATTTAACGACTGCACCGACTCGCTCAGCAACAGCAGTGACTCGCTTAACAATGGCAGCGATTCGCTTAACGGTGGCCAAAAGGGCTGCAAAATCAGGAACGATTCACCTCAGCCGCTGCCTTGCTTAGCAACGGAAATTCTGGTGGCCCTCTTGGTTGTAAGTTGAGGACTGTCTGTATTCGGCGGGATTGATTTCCATGGCAACTCAAGGGCTTGCCCAATCGGGATGAAGCCACTCACACCCTCACGTGCAAGTTAGTTAGTTAGGTTAGCTAGCCGAGAACATTCGAACCCTCCAAAGATATCAAGAGAAGGTCAACGAGGAGAAGTGTCCTAAGCTGTCCAGCTCGTTCAAACAAAAAGCAAGACCGAGCACGGCCTCCTTAAGAACATCACACAAACGGGACGGTCAGGCATGCTGGAAGTTACGACACACCATCGGCCATCACCACAAAAACACAACAACAACAACAAAAGAAAAAAGAACCAACTTGTCCGGGAAGCTGGACGGGGCCTTCAGGAGAGAGGCAGGTATGGACTGGTAAGGCAGCCGAAGTGGCGGCATGTTCCTCAAATCTGTTCATGCGAGGTTTTTTGACGGGTTCTGGACTCGCCAGAGGGACCACGCTATTGCGCCGCATGAGCGCATGAGGTCCCTTCTTTGCATCCTAGATCGGAGCGAGAGAAAGATAAGAAAAATAACAATAAAATAAAGGGAGATGAAAGCTATGAAGAAAAACAATAAGAGAGCATTAAAAAAACAACAGGGTCATCGGTTCGACGTCACACACTCAAAAGCGAAAACAAAAAGGGAGTGGGGTATTTTTTTCTCAGAGGGTTGGGCTAGATGACCTCTGAGGAGCTTTCCAAGCCTGACGTTGTACAGTTCTAGGAAACGGGATTTGAGAAGCCCAAGAACAGGGATCAGCAACCTGCGGCTCTGGAGCCACATGTGGCTCTTTCATCCCTCTGCTGCGGCTCCCTGTCACCCTATCCACAATTGATAGGGCTTTTGGTTAGGACAGGTAGAGGAAAAAGGACACTGTGCTAGGAGGTGACTCTATGGTGGGGGAACTGGACTTCTAGTCAGCAGAGGAAAAAGGACACCGTGCTAGGAGGTGACTCTATGGTGGGGGAACTGGACTTCTGGTTAGCAGAGGAAAAAGGACACCGTGCTAGGAGGTGACTCTATGGTGGGGGGGGAACTGGACTTCTGGTCAGCAGAGGAAAAAGGACACTGTGCTAGGAGGTGACTCTATGGTGGGGGAACTGGACTTCTGGTCAGCAGAGGAAAAAGGACACCGTGCTAGGAGGTGACTCTATGGTGGGGGAACTGGACTTCTAGTCAGCAGAGGAAAAAGGACACCGTGCTAGGAGATGACTCTATGGTGGGGGAACTGTACTTCTAGTCAGCAGAGGAAAAAGGACACCGTGCTAGGAGGAGACTCTATGGTGGGGGGGTGGGGGGACTGAACTTCCGGTTGGCAGAGGAAAAAGGACACTGTGCTAGGAGGAGACTCTATGGTGGGGGAACTGGACTTCTGGTCAGCAGAGGAAAAAGGACACCGTGCTAGGAGGAGACTCTATGGTGGGGGGGGGGGGGACTGAACTTCCGGTTGGCAGAGGAAAAAGGACACTGTGCTAGGAGGAGACTCTATGGTGGGGAAACCAGACTTCCGGTTGGCTCCAAAATTGAATGGGGGAGAGGGGGGCTTCCGGTTAGGACCTTTGTGGCTCTTTGAGTGTTTAAGGTTGCCGACCCCTGCCCAAGAAGAACCAATTTTATTGGCTTTTCCAGGCAGATGAAGAGGATGGAAAGATTTGGGGAAATTGGGAGGTCTGAGACCATTGTTTGATCCCTAGAGAGGATCAACCCCCCCCCCCAAATCCCAAAAGGAGGTGGAGTCAGACTAAAGAGGAAGGCGGAGCCAGACTTAAATCAACTTTCAATTAAACTTGACCCTCTTTTACCTACAAAATGTGGGATGGAAGCCAACGGCCTTTTGCCTAGTGAAACGCTTAGCGCCTAGTGAGATAAGCTGCATACAAATTTAAAAATAAATTTGGGAAGAATAGATAAACAGCCGATGACATTGATCGTTGAGAATCGGCTGCTTTCAATGAGGGAGGAAGATACAAAAGGGCAGCAAAGTGAAACCACAGAAGATCAAATCTGGCCACTGTCTTATCTTTACTTTTAAAGCCTTGAATAATATCCAGGTCGTTTTATGCCAAGCCCAGTTTAAAGCTTGCCTTTTTCAGCTCAAAATTCCTACCTTGGTAAGCTGTTGAATGCAGGTCATCTTAAAGGGGCACAGCCTGGCTTGAAGCCCCAGAAAGAAGCCTTTGATTTAATCAATTTTTATTCCTTTTTTAACTGGCCACAGTGATAGACTAGACTAGAACAACAGAGTTGGAAGGGACCTTGGAGGTCTTCTAGTCTAACCCCCTGCTTAGGCAGGAGATCCTAAATCAGTGGTTCCCAATGTGGGGCCCAGGCCCCATTATGGGGGCAATTTGAACCTTGTTTAAACCAAGTTAATGGCCTTTTACGCTTCCTCTGCGTGATTGGAGTTCACTTTTTGAGTAAAGTAAGAATTATATGTCCTGTGTGTGTGTGTGTGTGTGTGTGTGTGTGGTGTGTGTGTGTGTGTGTGTGTGTGTGTGTGTCTCTCAGGATTTTAGATATTCTTAGGTGACCTAAATTATTTCATGGTTATCTAATCTTTTCTTAAAGCTTTCCAGTGTTGGAGCATTTACAACTTCTGGAGACAAGTTGTTCCACTGATTAATTGTCCTCACTGTCAGGAAATTTCTCCTTAATTCAAAGTTGTGTCTCTCCTGGATTAGTTTCCACCCGTTGCTTCTTGTTCTGCTCTCAGGTGCTTTGGAAAATTGTTTGACCCCCCTCCTCTCTGTGACAGCCCCTCAAATATTGGGTCACTGTTATCATCTCTCCCCTGGTCCTTCTCTTCACTAGACTAGCCATGCCCAGTTCCTGCAACCGTTCTTTGTATGTTTTAGCCTCCAGTCTCCTAACCATCTTTTTTACATTGTGTCGACCAAAACTGGATGCAGTATTTCAAGTGTGGCCTTACCAAGGCATGATGAGTAACAGGGTTGTAAATAAGATTTCCAGCCCTGCAGCTGGAAAAACCAAAAACTGATCCTTCGCAGGGTAAGAATGGGGATGCGATGCTGAACATTTTTTGGGAATAGGTGCAGTGGTGGGATTCAAATAATTTAACAACCGGTTCTCTGCCCTAATGAATGGTTGGATGAGCATGGCCAGGGGTGTGACAGGCAGCACTCAGCCTCCTGCACCCCGCTGGGAGCCAAAACGGCGCGCGTGGGGGACTGCTGGAAGGGCGAGGCAGGAAGGGGCTGGGCTAGCCAGTAATTTAACAATCATTTTTCTCAAACCAGGCCAAACAGGCTGAATCCCACCACTGAATAGGTGTCTGTACTATGAGTGCATGAGTTGTGTTTGAATGGTGCATGGGGGGAGAGAACGGCCCCTTAGCAAGCCAGCAGCACTCACTTCTGGTCTGTCCCGGTGAGTATTCACAGCTTCAACATTCAGATAGATGGACTCCACTCGGCAACCTTAGAGAGAGAGAGGAAAGAAGGATGTGGCAGGATGAGGAACATGTCAGCACTTCTGCTGCGCTGATTTAATCCGATTATGAGATCAAAACAGGCTCAAGTACTTGGGATGTGGGGTGTGGGTATTAAACGTAACTCAAATCAGTTGGGCAATTAATTCTTAAAGAGCAACGTTGAACCAGCAGGGGTTCAAACAGAGCCTAGGAAAAGCCTTTTGTCCTTCAAGGACGCCAGAGAGCAAAAGCAAGGATATTCAAATCCAGGGAAAAGTGTAACAACAGCAGCAGTTATTATTTATTTATTTTTTTTAATTAGGGAACAATCCTGAGAGTTTTATATGCACTGCTCTGTGATAACACTGGTTGTTTTGCCAAAAATGAGTAAAACAAATAGAGAATGAGGCACAGGGCAATTTTCCTGGCTAAACTACCTGATCTGAATGCAAATAAACTAAGATAGGATTATGGGGTATTGATCGGGGCTTATGCAATCACTGCTAAATTGATTCTTGCAGTCTTCAATCTTATCTTAACTCAAAGATAAGAGTAAAAGATGGAGAAGGGAAGGCAGTAAACCCTCCATTTTCTGGCTAAACAGACCCGTTCTTGATTCTTCCTTTGTAGCTTGGTAGAATTCCCCCAGTCAAGTTTCCCATACAGATAGTCCTCAATTTACGACCATAACGGAGCCCGAGATTTCTGTTCGCTAAGCCAGGCAGCTGTTAAGTGGATTTTGTTCCCTTTTACGACCTTTCTTGGTGCAGTTACCAAATAAACCAAAGCAGTTGATAAATTAGCAAGCACGGTCATTGAGCAAACCTGGCTTCCCCCCCCCCTTGACTTTGCTCATCAGAAGATCGCAAAAGGGGATCATGTGACCCCGGGACACGGCAGCCGTCATAAACACGGACCAGTTGCCAAGCATCCGAATTTTGATCAGGTATCCCCGGGGGGATGAGGCAATGGCCTTAAGTGTAAAAAACGGTCATAAGTTACTGTTAAAATATTCATGATTAGGAGAGACATGGGAACAAAGTCAGCCAATGGGAGCTTAAACAGATCTGAGTCTGTGCAGAGAATTGAAACAGAAACTTAAGCAGTCTGCTGATCTGAGAAGTAAACTAGCAGTCAGTCTGGGCTTGTCTGCTGAAATGAAGCCAACTGCTTGTGTTTGCCTGTAACTCTCCTGCCTTGTGCTTACTTGGAAGAAACACCTGTTGGTATTGTACATTTATTCATCTATTCTTATGTATATAAAGAAGTTAAGGAATCCTGCTCCATCAGTTATCTGTGTGTGCTTCTGGATTTGATTTTTCTGCAACAAACTCCGACAGTTACTTTTTTCAGTGCTTTTGTAACTTGGGCCACAAAACGAATGGTTGCAAGTTAAGGACTATCTGTAACCACACCAACAGCCTCATGTGCCTGATTTTTGCCAAGCCGAGCGTGTTGTGCGAACCCAGCCCTTCCCTTATGAAACGTATTTGCTCACCGTAAGCTACAGGACTCAATTTCAGTACTGTATGGAGAGGGCATTTCAGATAGGGCATTTCTTCTGAAAGGCAAACATAAAAATAAAGGATTAAAAGCGATAGACCAGATTCACGTTACGCAGAGCCACAAATGGTACACCCCACCCTGCTTCTACACTCCCTTTTAATCCAGCCCTTTTCAAACTACAACTCCCAGAATTCAGAATGGTGCCTGGGAAATTCCGGGAGTTGAAATTGTCCCGTTTGGGGAGGAAAACAACCCCCTCGAAATCCCAAAGATTTTTTCAGGAGCTGAAGAAGCTTCTTGGATGAGAAGCAAAACGTCTTCAAAAGAAGAAAAAAACAAGAAAGTCCCGTTACCTCCTGAAAAAGCACCTTTGGGACAACCATGACATGGAGGACTGAGAAACTCTACAGACTTTTAGCTATATAATTTGGGATGGACACCCTTGGAATGGTGTGGGAGGAGGAATGGATTTCCAGAGGAAAAAAATTGCAGACTACAGGAAACAGAAGCACTAACTCAGGTGACCCTGAGGACAGAGGTAAACTTCCAAATGCTTCCACAACCCTCTAAAAGGATGCAAATGACCATATGTCTGCAAGGAATATAAATAGGAATATTCCATTCCCCACTGTCCTATCAGAGCTGAAGAAGCTTCTTGGATGAGAAGCGAAACGTCTTCCAAAGAAAAACAAGAAAGTCCAGTTGCCTCCTGAAAAAAAAGCACCTTGAAAATCCCAAAGGTGTTTTTTTTTCTTCCCAAATTTGGAAAAGATTACTCTTCTCGTGCAACGAACATCTTCGGTTACAGGCCCTGCTTGAAACTTTCTCCTCTGCTTGAGTGGGTGGGTGGGAGTCAGTTCCCTACCCACTCACCCCAGAACCCATCCTAAATTCATTTCCCCCATTCCTCCGTCACGGAAGTTGCAGTGCGTGTCGAGACTCACCTGCGCTTTTGTCGAGGAAGTAAGCCAACAGGCAACGCATGACGGCTTGATGACAAATCACAAGGACATTTTCCTGTCTTTCCAGCTCCATGATTACCGGTTCCAGTCTCTGCACCAGATCTTGATAGGACTGAGGTGGGGGGTGGGGTGGGGGGAAGGGAAAGAGGACCAAGAGAAACAGGTTTGTTTTTCGGCAGACATCAAGGAGCTGCAGAGCACCTTGGCTACTTTTAAGACTCGTGGACTTCAACTCCCAGAATTCCTCCTCCAGCATCAACTCCCAGAATTCTAGAGAAATGTCCAGGTTAATGAGATGAATCGGTTGGCTGGGGAATTCTGGGAACTGAAGTCCACGAGTCTTAAAAGTGGCCAAGCTGGAGATCCCTGATTAGAGCAGGGATTCTCCACCTTGGAAACTTGAAGATGTCCGACTTCAGCTCCCAGAATTCCCCAGCCAGCGAATGCTGGCTGGGGAATTCTGGGAGTTGAAGTCTGGACATCTTCAAGTTGCCAAGCTGGAGATCCCTGATTAGAGGAAGCAAAAACTATGCAGTGTCAGAAATGGGCAATCTTGGATTCTTAAGAGGAATTTCCTGGCTTCCTTTAGTACAGGGAGTCCTCGTTTGTTTTTCACACTTACGGCCGTTGCACCATCCTCGTGGTTACGTGATCCAAATTCGGATGCTTGGTAACTGACTAGTACTTATGACAGTTGCAAGGTCCCGGGGTCATGTGATTTCCCCTTTGGAGACCTTCCGACAAGCAAAGACAATGGGGAAGCCAGATTGACTTAACAACCACAGTACTAACTTAAAATATGTGGTGATTCACTTAACAACCACAGTACTAACTTAAAATCTGCGGCGATTCACTTAACAACCTCATTACTAACTTAAAATCTGAGGTGATTCACTTAACAACCTCATTACTAACTTAAAATCTGATGTGATGCACTTAACAACCTCATTACTAACTTAAAATCTGAGGTGATTCACTTAACAACCACAGTACTAACTTAAAATCTGCGCCAATTCACTTAACAACCACATTACTAACTTAAAATATGCAGTGATTCACTTAACAACAGTGGCAAGAAAGGTGGTAAAATGAGGCAAAACTCATTTAACCAATATCTCACTTAGCCACAGAAATTTTGGCTCCAATTGTGGTCGTAAATTGAGGACTACCTATAGGAGGACCAGTTCTAAGTCACTTTTTTTTAGCGAAGGTGTAACTTCGAATAGTCGCTAAATGAACGGTTGTAAGTTGAGGATTACCTGTACACAGCTATGTTTTAATAATTCCAACATTGGCCCAAGAGCCACGTGGGGGGGGGGGGGAATGTAAGGCTCCCAATTTCAGGTTCTAGATGGTCAGCATTAGCACATTGTTTGGGCATCCATCCCACCCAATGGTTAAAAACACACTTGGTTTAGAAAAAGGTTTCTAAAGGTTTAGAAATCTTATTAATTGACTTTTACTTAGAATATGTCATAAAGGTGTAATGTTATTGGAGGATTTTTGAAATAGCTAATGAATGCCATTATGTGGTTGTGTCTTTAGGTATGAATGATTTGAGGTAAAAGCACGTTCAAATAATTGTAGTCAAATGAGAATTGTGGTACATTGATAGTAAGATATACCAAGATTTTTTTATTTAAAGTGTATAATCTAATATGAACTATAAGTAATGACTGTGGAAGAAATGCACGAAAGCTATCTGTAACCAATCGACACGCTTTCTACAAGATGTAATGAAGGATGATACTTTTTTTGTGTTTTTGTTTAATTAAAATAAAAAAAAATTCAAAAAAAACAGCACACTTGGTGTGCCAAAACACAAACCTCTCCAGATGGATAGCGGTAATAATATTTATCTTGGTCGCGTAGAGCAAATTCTTCCGGATATTTTTCTTTGATTTCATCATAAGTCATATCTTCACACACACCCTATAAGAATAAAGAGATCATGGTGATGAAGGATAAGGAGGAGGGGGGAGAGGGAAAAGTACTACTGCTACTACTAGTAGTAGTAGTAGTACTACAAGAAGAAGAAGAAGAAGAGAGGAGGAAGAGAGAAGGAGGAGGAGAGAAGGAGGAGGAGAAGAGGAGAAGAAAAAAGGAATTCTGGGAGTTGACGTCCACCAGTCTTAAAAGTTGCCAGATTTGGCCACCCCTGCTATGTCGAAACAAGTTCCAAGTTCCCTCTTGCATTCTTTTTCCTTCCAACTTTAGATAAGGACTTCTTGTCCCCTCTAAGCAGGCTGGCTTTGTGCCCTTTGTTTCTGCACCTGTCTACCTTTGTTCTTATCTTGTGTTTACAGACTGAGTGGAAACTTAATTCTCACAGAATGGACAGGAAAATGAAGGGGCCTTTCTTTCACAGTAACAGAAGCGGGATCAGCCAATTCTTCTCATTCCTTTCTTGGAAAACAAGGAGGGTCTCTTTTTTGAGAGACAGTGAGATGGGGAGAATGACAGCTTTTCCCACCAATAACCTTTGGTTTATCTATATATATCTATATATCTATATCTATATCATCTATCATCTATCTATCTATCTATCTATCTATCTATCTATCTATCTATCTATCTATCTATCTATCTATCTATCTATCTATCTATCTATCTATCTATCATCTATCTATCTATCTATCATCTATCTATCTATCTATCTATCTATCTATCTATCTATCTATCTATCTATCTATCTATCTATCTATCTATCATCATCTATCTATCTATCTATCTATCTATCTATCTATCTATCTATCTATCTATCTATCTATCTATCTATCTATCTATCTATCTATCATCTATCTATCTATATCTATCTATCATCTATCTATCTATCATCTATCTATCTATTTATCTATCATCTATCTATCTATCTATCTATCTATCTATCTATCTATCTATCTATCATCTATCTATCTATCATCTATCTATCTATTTATCTATCATCTATCTATCTATCTATCTATCTATCTATCTATCTATCTATCTATCTATCATCTATCTATCTATCTATCATCTATCTATCATCTATCTATCTATCTATCATCTATCTATCTATCTATCTATCTATCTATCTATCATCTATCTATCTATCTATCTATCTATCATCTATCTATCTATCTATCTATCTATCATCTATCTATCTATCATCTATCTATCTATTTATCTATCATCTATCTATCTATCTATCTATCTATCTATCTATCTATCTATCTATCTATCTATCTATCTATCTATCATCTATCTATATGGCTGTGTGTGTTCCAACATAACTCTGGAACGCCTGGGCCGCTAAAATGACTTGGTACACAGATGACTTACTCTCTGGAAACAAATACTGTGGGATTAAGACACCCCTCAGTGTGTGTGTTTGTTTGTGTGTGTGTGTGTGTGTGTGTGTGTGTGTGTGTGTGTTCCAGCATAACTCTGGAATGCCTGGACCGCTCAAATGAAAAGGAATAAATTGTATCAATAGCATCAAATCACAGTACTTTTGACAGTAATAGTGTGCACTTTGGATTCAAATTTGTGTGTGTGTGTGTGTTCCAGCATTACTTTCACTGGACACTATAGATATAATTCATTTCTTTCCCTGCCTAATACAGGATTAGCGTAAATAAATTACCCAGGCAACGCTGGGTTATCAGCTACTTCTGCAATGAAAGAAAAAAGAGGTTCTCACAGCATCAATTTCATTCAAAGCCTTCCACTGCTCGTAGGGCAGATCAAGAGCTTCTGCCGTCTGTATTGTCCTCTTCAGATGGCTGGTCCAGACTCTGAGATCTTTTAGGTTTTGCTCCTTGACAAAATTATTCAGCTCGCCGGCAAACTAGAAAAGAAAGGAAATATACAGAGCATGATGATTCAGCTCCTGTGGGTTTTGGTTAAATGTTTGTCAGGGTCAAAGTATTTGGTGTAACCCACGGCTGTGGACCAGACAGGAAAATTGGAAAAAAAATATCCTGAAAATTACTAATGACAAAAAGGCGTCCTGAAAGTCAACAGAAGCTGAGCTATTCAAGGGAGCTCTTCCCTCACCGGGTTGGGGAAGATGGAACTCATTCAAGAATGTCTTCTAGACAACCACAAAGTTCTCCAGAAGCTGCAAAGTTCCCCAGGGTTCCTGAAGAGTTCCTCTGTCTTCCAAAAATGGTTTATGGAGGAACAAACTGAAGAGAAGTTCATCTTTTCCATAAAGCAAGATTTCTCAAGAAATACTTCTGGGAATTGGTTAACCTCGGTGGTCTTGTAAGATGTTTTCAGTAGTCCTTTGCTGGCTTTTGTAAGATGTTTTCAGTAGTCCTTTGCTGGCTTTTTGTGAAGGTCTCCCCTTCTTCTTTATGAAGGCAATTCTGGCTTATGCTGCAACCACCCTACTCCCCAGGCCCATTTACTCAGGAGTAAGCAACACCCATACCTTCTTGCCTCTGCTGGAGAGCCCCGAGTCGCCCCCGATCTTCCCTTTGAGGTTGAATTCACTCTCGCCGTGCCGACACAAGTAGATAGTCCGAGGCTGCACGTGGATATTCATCAGGTAGTAGACAATCCGACTTTGGATGTGGTCCTGGACCCTGTTCACCAGGTACCTTCGACCGACATCGATCACTTTGATGAGTGACAACTCTCTAGGGGAGGAAAACATACAGGATGACCATCGTAACACGCAATAGCCCACAAAGCCACAGCGAGATCAACTCTCTCTGAGCACTGATGATGTGACCTAGTGGGGTAATGAAATGTCTGAAAGCAAACAACCCAGCTCAGAGAACACCAACGACCCTACAGCCCTTCTCATGCCGCCGTTGGGAGCCTGAATCTGAGGAAGACGACGAGCCGGAACTGGAGCCAACAGAGATCGAGGGGGAAGCTTCGTTGGAAAATGGGGAGCAGGCTGGGTCAGGCCAGGGCCTTTCAGGATTGGGAGGGCTTGTAGGCAGGGAGGAACGAGGGCAGGATGACCAAGAGAGGCTAAGCAGTGAACATGAGAGACAGAGCTCAGGCGATGAGCAAGGACCACCTGCTCCTGATCCTCGAGCACGGAGAGTGGAGAGAAGGCGGGAACAGTGCAGGCTGACACGACAACTCGGGAGGAGAGCACCCCGCCCCTCTCACAAGGCACACCTGGGGTCTGAGACTTAAGGACACACTGTGGGGAGGGGCATTTGACGGGAACGAATGCTAAATTCATGGGAAGGTTGTGTGCCGTTGCTGACGTTGGCCGTTTCCTGGACTTTTTGCTTTATTTCTTGCTTCCTGGATTAATTGCCTGGCTGGATTTCTTGTTTCGCTCACAACTTCGTACTGGACTACTTGCAGCCAGAGGCTGCTGGAGGTGTGTGTGTGTGTGTGTGTGTGTGTGTGTGTGTGATGACTGTCAACTCCTAAAGCTGATATAGTAGGAAAGGGGGGGGGAGTGCATTTCACGCATACTTTCGGCTAGTCGGATCTCAGATTACCGCAGCAGGCTTGGGAGGGGTGCACCTCATTGGAGAATGTGATTTATGAATCAGACTGAGGGGAGGGAAGGAACAGGGGTAAAGTTCAGCTACATTTCAAATAAGCTAAGATCTGACGGCATAAAACAGGCATTGCCAAAATGCTCCTAATAAATGCCTGGCTTCTCTTTTGAAATTTGACTCGAGGCTCGTGAATCAATTAGGTCACTTAATGGAAACCTGACAATCACTTTGCTCTGGGACTTGCCAACTAAACTGTCAACTAACTGCCTTGCTTCGGTGCTGTGCCCCGGGTCATCACAGTCCTCTCCACTTCCTCCTCCACCACCACAAACCACACTCCACGAGACTTCAAGGACCGACTGTATGTTCCTTCGTTGTAACTTTCAATTGTCACTAAACGAATGGATGTTAACTTAGGACTTGCCTGTATCTTCAGCAAACAAAGCAGCATTCAAGCTATCGGCAAGCTAGTTTGAGTGGCTTGAAGGCAAACCTGGGCCCAGCTGAACCAGGAGTAGTTTTCCTGGCATTTCTTTACCTGTCGTATCCGTCCGGATCAAGAGGCTGGTAACTGGCTTGATAGCAGCTGATCCTCTTCATGAAATCTTCCATGGCGTCCGTTGAGTTGCAGTCTTTATAATCTGGGCTAGATAGCTTGACTTCCTGAAAAATTGGAAATGTTAAATGGTTAAGAATAATATAACAAGCCCATCATTACATCAAGTCTGTTCTAGCGATGTTATAAAAGCAGTGTTTGTCAACCTGGCCAGGTGTAAGATGTGGGGACTTCAACTCCCAGAATTCCCCAGCCAGCTGGCTGGGGAATTCTGGGAGTTGAAGTCCACACCTCGTACACCTGGCCTGATTGACAAACACTGTTAAGAGAATAAAGTTCCACAGTGTTCAATTCCATCTTGTGACTTCACTACCGCAGATATAGTCCTCGACATAGGACCACAACTGAGCCCCAAATTTCTGTTGCTAAGCGAGGCAGTTTTGCCCCATTTTAACACCAGCTGTTAAAAGTCGAGCGTTGAAGTTGCTACGTTAGTCACACAGTTGTTAAGTGAATCTGGCTTCCCCATCCACTTTGCTCGTCAGAAGGGTCGCAAAAGGGGGATCCCATGACGACCCTGGGACACTGCAACCGTCATAAATATGAGTCAGTCGCCATGCTGAATTTTGAGCATGTGACCATGGAGGATGCTGCAACGGTTATAAGTGTGAAAAACGGTCATAAGTCACTACCAGCTAGTGAATTATGAATGCAATTCTGGACTGCTGTTATAACTTCGAATGGACTGTAAACGTCATCTCCTTTTTATGACCCCATAATCCTTTGCGGGATGGAGTCTGGGCAATTGAATGGAGAAGGGTGTTTACTGGCCCGATGCCCTTCCCGTCACCAATGTGGAATTTTATTCAGCTGATAAACTATCATTGTGCCCAGACCAGACGAACTGATGAGTTGATGAGAATGGGATGGAAGAGAGTCCAGAACGCACAAGATGGATGTTCTCTCACTCAACTGTGACCCCCTTCCCAGAAATGTGGTTCTCCAGCCCAATCTGAAGGATTTTCTGGGGTCCAGGCAGGACTTGAGAGATAGGACACTGTCTTCATATTTACCATGACGTTGCTCGCAACCACCGTCGGGTCATTGCAGACAGACTCAATGAAGAAGACCTGCGGGAAACAGAAGACATTAGAATTAAGGCATGGGGAAAAGATTTATTAATTTTATTAATATTTTTTTGTTTAGATTTTGTTATAAAGATATAATCTCTCCTGGGTACTTATAAATTCTAGTAATAAATTTTTGTCTAGATATATTATACTATAAATATAAATGATTCTAGACAAAAGCACGTTTAAACAAATATAGTTAAATGAGAATGATGGTATATTGATGGTATAAAGATTTTTGATTTAAAATGTACAATTCAATATGAATGAAGTATAAAGAATGATTGTAGTAACGCACGAAATTTATTTGTAACCAACCGACATGCTTTCTGGAAGATGTAATGAAGAATGTTTTTGCGTGTGTTTTTTGTTTAATTAAAACAATAAAAAAAAAAAGAATTAAGGCATCATGAACGTATGACTTTGGCATGCACAAAAAAGGAAGGACACTTTGATTCCTAACACGGATGGAATGGTTGCAGAATCTGATGGAGTTGGCTGTAATGGCAAAACTGACTACTTTGATGAAAGAAAAGAATATACGGGATTTTTCGGACTATAAGACGCACCAAGATATTGAAGAGGTAAATTTGAGAAAAAAAAGTTTTTGCACTCTGCAGGCCTCTCTTTTTGTGAAAAACGTGGCATGCAGAGAGTTTGAGAAGCCTGGAAAGCACTCCTGGGGGCTGAGGGGTAGCAAAACTGAGCAAAAAACGGCCCATTTTTCATGAAAAGGGCCTCTTTCGTTTTGCAAAAAACAGGGCGTGCGTAGGCTTTGGGAGGCTTGGTAGAGTGCTCCTGGGGGCTGGGGGCAAAGCGGGCCAAAAATGACTAGTTTTTCGCTCGTTTTTGCCCTTCCCAGCCCCCAGAAGCATTTTGCAGGCCTCCCAAACGGTCTGCACATTTATTTTTGCAAAAAATGGGATGCACGGGGGCGGGGTTTTAGGAGGCCAAAAATGCTGTATTCAGTGTATAAGACGCAGCCAGATTTTCTCCCTCTTTTGGGGGGGGGGGGAATGTGCATCTTATACTCTGAAAAAAAAATACAATAATTACTTTTTTTTCTACATGGAAAAATTCAGCATATCAAAAGGGAATTGGGTTGGGGAAAGATTTGACATGCCGGCTATGTCCAGAGGGAGGAAACCTGTACAAATAACAGTAAACCAAATCTTTTTTTTTAATAAAGATTTTTTAATTTTTAAACAAACAAAAACATAAACACATACAACCTTCTTCCATTTCATATAGTGCAGGGGTGTCCAAACTTGGGAACTTTAAGACTTGTGGACTTCAACTCCCAGAATTCCCCAGCCAGCCATGCTGGCTGGGGAATTCTGAGAGTTGAAGTCCACAAGTCTTAAAGTTCCCAAGTTTGGACACCCCTGATATAGTGTGTTCCCCCTCCCAAGCTATCATAGTTCCTTTAACTTTTTCTTCTTCTATCTTAACCTCTAGTAAGTGTCCATAAAGTTTTTAAATTACTTTCTCATCGGTGCCCATCAAAATTTTATCTAACTCAGTCATTCTATCATAAAAACCTTCCTCTTTACGGTCCTTGTCATATCTAGATTGTATTTGCACATATGAAAACCAGTTCATCTTTATACCTTCCTTTTCCAGTTCTTGCATAGATTTAAGTTCACCCTCTGCATTCAATATTTCACAATATCTGTTTGTTCCTTTTTGTATATTATTGGGTATGAAAAGGCTTCACTAGTTGATAGCCAGACTGGAATTTTTAAATAATATTGTCTTTTAATCTTTTCAGAGTTTAGTATCAAGGCCTCCTGTAGGTAAAGTCTTCTAAAATACCCCTATGTTTTAGTTCCTTTGTACTATAAAAAGGCATGCCATCCCAACAATAGATCATGTCCTTCAAGGGTCAATAATCTGGCATTCCTTAGTGTTATCCATTCTTTAACCCACATCAAACTTGCTGCCTCGTGATATAGTTCCCAATTGGGCAGGTCCAATCCTCCTCTTGTTCTTGCATCTTGTAACAATTTTAAGTTTTATTCTTGCTTTTTTACCCTGCCATATGTACTTCAACACTATTTTATTTAAGTCATCAAAATATTCCTTCCCTGGTCTAATTGGAATCGTCTGGAACAGATATAAAATTCTAGGTAGAATGTTCATTTTAATTGTAGATATTCTCTCCATCATCGAAAGTTGTAGATTTTCCCATTTCTTCAAATCCATCGCAATCTGTTGTTTGAGTTTATAGTAGTTGTTGTCTTTAAGGGCGCTGCATCTTGCTGTTAAATATATCCCCAAATATTTAACCTTATTTGTAACTTGCATCTCCAGTTTCCACCAATTCTTCTTTTTGTCTTGTTGACATATTCTTTGTCAAGATCTCCGTTTTGTCTTTATTTATTTTTAATCCTGCTACTTTTCCATATTCTTCTATTCTTTCTATCAATTTGGGTACTGTTTCTAATGAAGTATTTTCATCCTAATTGCTTTCTTGGTAAATCTTACATGAACTTCCATTGGCAGTTCATTTTTTGCTGCATATCTTGTGTAAACTCAAAATACTTCATCTATAGCATCAGCCATCTTTTCTTGGGTTAACTCGAGGACATTTGTCAAAATTTCTATCATTATTTGTTACAGGTTTTCACCTTTTTCTTCTTCTATGTTTTGCAATCTTAGGAAAAATTCTGACCTTTCCATCTCCCAATTCAGTATTCCAATATTATCTTTTTCAACCACAGTCTATTATCAATCTCTCCAATTTTCTTCTCTCTTTGGTCACCTTTTTCTTCAATTTTTTTGTAGTCTATCTTCATATTTCATCACCATTTGTTGAATACTATCAATTTTTTCATCAGTTTTAACTGCTTTTTGTTCCATGTTCTCTGTTTGTTGTTCAATGTTTCCCATTTGTTGTTCGATTGTTCAGTTTTTCCCCCCATGTTTTCTGTTCTCTTTTCGATGGTATCTGTTTTACTTGCAAATTCTGAATTCCTTGCATAATCATCTCTAAGGTAACTGCCTTCTCTCTCTTTTCTTTTTCCTGTTGCAACATAGTCTGTATTGATCTTTGTCCTCCTTCTGGTGAGGAGGAAAGTGTTGCTGCAGAGCTGGTAGTTATTATTCTTTTACTCATCTTCATATTTTTCTGTATTATAATTCACTTGGTATAAAAATCAATTGTAGTCCAGAGTGGCCATGAGGTGATCAAAAGTTTTTTAAAAAAGGAAAGAAAAAGTCAATTATAGGGTGGTCCAAGGTAAAAAAAAGTAAAAAAGAAAAAGAAAGCCAAAAAGCCAAAAAAAAGGGAAGAAGATTCTGTGGAAAAAAGGCCAAAAGTAAAACAAGACGACAAAGACGGAGACAATCAAAAATGTGAGAAGGAAAAGGAAAAAACAAAAACCTTAAAAGAGAATAAAAATCTTCAATCTTTTCTATGCCATCATCCAGTTGAGAAAAACCAAAAATTGAGAACAACCAGATACGAGACCCAACTTCACAGCAAAAAGAAGTAAACACTGCCACCACCAAAAAGAAAGAAAGAAAAGGAAATAGTTTCAAGGCTTCTTGTAAAGTTAAAGCTCTTCAAACAAAAGAAAAATAAATTCAAACTTTTATAAGATGAAAGCCTTTCAAGATCCCTCAGGCTTACTCTTACAGTTGTTATCTATTCTCTCCAGACAGAATTTCTAGGACTGAAAATTTCAGAGTGAGCACCTGTGTAAATAACTCTTCTCCTATCAGTCCTGGCTGAGTCAGTAACCTTGGAGAGCAACCTTTTCCAAACATTCATTCAAACAAAAAATAGAAACCAGGTTTCAAAGACTCTAGGTGTCAGTGTTACTTATCCAAAACTTTCCCTCTTTGTATTGCATTCTCTGAAAAGTAAAAAGCCAAATGAGAAAAAAGAAAATAGTACAATAAACTTTAAACCGCTGTATATAAAAAAAATTCTTAAACAGTGGAACAGTAGAACTTAGTTATCAAACAGTCCAAAAAGTAAAAAACAGAAAAACGGAAAAGAAAAAAAGCCTGCTCCATTTAACGCTACGCTGAATAGAAAGTCCAATCAAGCTTCCGACAATAAAAAGGAAAATAAAAATAAAAACTTTCACTTTGACTGTAACCTTATATTCGCCGCTTGCTCTCTCTCATCAGTTTTTATTTTAACAGTTCTCTTCATTTAGGGTATCCTCATAAATCAGGAAAAAGGTAAAAATCTCACCATGAACGGCACGCTCTCTTGCACTTTCACTTCTGAAGCTGTCAGCAGTTTCACCAGCCTTGATGGCTGCTTCCTAGCCGTTGGCAAAAGAGCTATTCCTGGATCACCAGTGACTTTGCGGGTGTCTCTGGGATTGGCAGGATATGCCCCTTCCTATCACCGTCTCGTGGGGACGGTGTAGGTCCAATTGGACCGTCCTGCGGCTGGAATTTCGGCGGCGATCTCGGAGCTCCGAGATTAGCCGTCGTGTCACCGCGACGTCAGCTTCTGGTCAGTACACCAAGTCTTAAAATCCCTCACATTTTGGTTCAAAAATGTCACTCACTTTGTATCCGTTTTCTTTGGCAAAATGCAAGACCATCGATCTTCGTTCGTGGGTCGTGTTGGTGGCGTCAAAAACCTGGGGAAGGAAGAAAGATAAAAAAGATATCAGACGGCTCATTTTTGTTGATTGATTTTCAGAAAAGAGGAGATAAACTTTTCCACGATCCCAACCATCTTTAAATTAAGACTAGTGCTGATAACCCAGTGTTGCCCGGGTATTTATTTTTTAGGGGGAAAATATCCAAACCAAACTTAATTTCTGGCATTGGATTTTCTCCCTTACCAGAGAGAGCACCCTTGTGGAGTACTGTGAAGCCGTTACCATGACAACTCCACTGCGCTGTACAGTAGAATCCATTTTACGGCAGTACAGTAGAAGCCATTTTAAGGCATAACAGGCTGTATCTTAACAGAACATGCACCCTGAGGGGTGTTAGGGGTGTCTTACCCCCACAGTATTTGTTTCCAGAGAGTAAGTCATCTGTGTATCAAGTTTGGTTGAAATTGCTCAAGGCGTTCCAGAGTTATGCTGGAACACACACATACACATTTTTACATATATAGATGAGCGGAACCAACCCATAATGTTCTGTATAACTGTACAGCCCAGTTCCTTGGCAGTTGCTTTCCATAACTGAAAACAATTCCTCCAGCATGGACACGGGATGGATGGAATAATTAGAGTTTGTTTGTTTTTTGACTGGGACACATCTTTAAGGTTCCCAGGGCAATGTTTACCTCCTCTCCTCTTCAGAAAAGCCAGACCAACAGCTAGACCACACATTTTTGGTCATCAACACCAGCAGAGATTCTAACAATCACAAATTTGAGAGGTCCTCGGTGCTCTCCGAAACTGGTTGTTTTCTTGCAGACGTTTCATTCATCCAAACTAAGTAATGAGCGCTGATGATGTTACTTAGCTGGGTTATGAAACGTCTGCACGAAAATGATCAAACTCAGGGAGCACCAAGGACCTCTCACATCAACCCGGAGTCACAAATATTCTCCTTTATTGGAACGTCAAACTTGGGACTCGGGGATCTTTAGGGATTCCTGCAAATTTAAAAACCACGGGATGGAACTGGAGGAGGTTCGTTTATTTAAATCAGGCTCTCCTAAACAAGGACACCTTTCGCAAGATGTCTTCTCCAAGGTGCTCCGAGGAACGTCACTTACCGCAATCTGTCCACCTTCCTCAGACAAGTAGAGTTTGACGTCTCTCAAGGCACTTAAGGCACACTGTCTGTAAGGGAAGCACAAAGACAGCGATTAAAGCCTGTTTAGACCACACAAGAGTTTAGACAAAGCCCTCCGGCGATTTTAGTAAGGCTGTCCGGTTGAACCTGTACAAATTCAGAGGACTGCAAGATGGCAGCATGGAGACCACGTTCTTGAGATCTTTGGACCGTCATCTAGGAGCAACCTCATTTTTCCCCCTCAGCTCAGGTGAGGTTATTTGGGATGTAGTCCACCCCACCTCACCAAAGGCACTGCTCAGTCACCAGTTCCCTCAAGGTATATGTTATCTGTCAGAAATGTTGCAGAAAGATGAAACACTCTTCACCCAACTTCAGGAAGGACGAAATATAATATTTTAAGACATCAAAAACAAGACATTCACATCTTTTCCAGAACCTGCTGCTCAACCAAGGCAGGTACAGATAGGCCTCGACTTACAACCACAACTGAGGCCAAAATGCCTGTCGCTAAGTGAGACGAGTTGCTAAGTGACTGTCACTGGGGTGGTTGAGTTAGTAACACGGTTGTTAAGTGAATCCGGTTTCCCTCCCCTTGACTTTGTTTGTCAGATGGTCGCAAAAGGGGATCAATGAACCCCCCCCAACCCAGGACACTGCAACCGTCATAAACGTGAGTCAGTTGCCAAGCATCTGAATCTTAATCACATGACTAAGAGGACGCTGCAACGGTTGTAAGTGTGAAAAACGGCCATAAGACACTTTTTTCAGTGCTGTTGTAACTTCAAATGGCCACTAAATGAACGGTTGTAAGTTGAGGACTATCTGTAGAGGTTTGTGTATGTGTAGCTTCATCGATAGCCCTGAGGTAAAGGTTCCCTCACACATATGCGCTAGTCGTTCCCGACTCTAGGGGGCGATGCTCATCTCCGTTTCAAAGCCAAAGAGCCAGCGCTGTCCGAAGACGTCTCTGTGGTCATGTGGCTGGCACGACTGAACGCCAAAGGCGCACGGAACGCTGTTCCCTTCCCACCAAAGGTGGTTCCTATTTTTCTACTTGCATTTTTAAGTGCTTTCGAACTGCCAGGTTGGCAGAAGCTGGGACAAGTCACGGGAGCTCACTCCGTTACGTGGCGCTAGGGATTCGAACCGCCGACCTTTCTGATTGACAAGCTCGGCGTCGTAGCCACTGACTCCACTGCACCTGACTAGCACCTTAATTGATACCTAGGTAGGAGCTCGCACACATAAAGCAATTGTAGCCTGAATTTTGGAAAAGCAATGAGTCCGTTTGCAATAAAAAAAATCCCTTTATCACGCAGCTGAGGTTGCTGGCAGATTGTCCGACTCCTGCAAATAAATAGCTTTCTCTTTGCCCAGCTAAGACAAAAATTTTAGGCCATGGGGCTGCATGGAATATGCCACAAAACCTGTGTTTGGACGCCAGTCGGGCTCCTCAGTAGAAGGAGGCAATTGTGTCTTGTTCAAACAGTCAACAAAGGACAATGTCCCCATTTACAAATGTAAGAATAAAGACTGCGGATTTTCAGAAGAAGAGCCTCTCACAAGTGCCGAAAGCAGAAAGATTAATGGCCGTAATGGCTTATTCACATTGCTGGAAAAGGTCTACCCACGATACAGGTAGTCCTCGCTTAGTGTCAAAGTTCAAAGTTACGACCATCGTGGAAAAAGAGGTCCAAAGTTCCAGCGGTTGGGCCACCTTCCCCCCCACCCCCCCGTAGTCATGTGATCGCATTTTGGACATTTGGCAATAAAGGCACATTCGCAGCATCCCATGATAATATATTTGACAACAGTTTTGCCCAAAACTGGGACTTTTTAGCAAAACCAGAAGTCCATAGTAAGCAATGGGTTTGTTTAAGGACCATCATGTTTGCTTTATGACTGCCATGTTCACTTTACAACCACAGGAAAAGGGACGTAAAATTACCATAATGGGCAGGCTCTATTATGGTTGTAACACGAAGTCTACCTGTAGTTTTTTCCCCCCAACTTCTTAATCCTGTTATTACCTGGTGGTCCCCCATTCAAATCTAGTCTGTTAAGCTTTCAAGAGGTTCTCTGCCTAAGGGAAGGAAGGAAGGAAGGAAGGAAGGAGGGGAAGGAAAAGAAAGAAAGAAAGGGAAAGAAAGAGAGGGGAAAGGGGGAAATGGAAGGAAGGAAGAAGGGAAAAAAGAAAGAAAGAGGGAGGGAGTGAGAAGAAAGGAAAGGAAAGGAGAAAAGAAGGGAGGGGAGGAAGGAAGGAAGGAAAAGAAAGAAAGGGAAAGAGAGGGGAAAAAGGGAAATGGGGGGAAGGAAGGAAGGGAAAAAAGAGAGAGGGAGGGAGGGAGAGAAGAAAGGACAGGAAGGAAGAAAGGAAGGAAGGAAAAGAAAGAGAAGGGAGAGAGAGAAAAGAAAGGAAAGGAAGAAAGAAGGGAGGGGAGGTAGGAAGGAAGGAAAGGGAAAGAAAGAAAGGGAAAGAAAGAGAGGGGGAAAGGGGAAATGGAGGGAAGGAAGGGAAAAAAGAAAGAGAGAGGGAGGGAGAGAAGAAAGGACGGGAAGGAATGGAAGGAAGGAAAGAAAAGAAAGAGGAGAGAGAAGAAAGGAAAGGAGGAAGGAAGGGAGGGGAAGAAGGGAGGGAAGGAAGGAAGGAAAGAAAGAGTGAAAGAAAGAAAACCAACTCAAGGAAATTTGAGACTTACTTGCGGACTTTCATGGCCTCCTCATTGTCGGGACGGAAGAAGTTGTAAGAGCTGTAATGTTTCACAGCCTCGCGGCGATACTCCCCCACGTTAAACACTGCAAAGCAGATGAAGACGTCAATCAAACTTCTTATAAAATGTGTTTTGTTTTTTAAAAAACTTTTTGTGCCCTCTTCAGAACTCCTGGCGGTTGGTTCTCCATCCAGATTTGATCCTGCCTGGCTCCAGAGATTAGCCAAGGCCTGCTAGATGCTTCAGTCGAGGTGGGCTCACGGTTTACACACCCACAGGTTCCATTCTAGGACACTTCAATAACAGTTGCCACCCAAATTCCATGCAGGTAGTCCTCAATTTACAACCGTTCATTTAGGGACTGTTCAGAGCTGCAACGGCGCTGAAAAAAGTCACTTATGACCGTTTTTTCACACTTACGACCACTGCAGCATCCCACATTATCAAGATCCAGACACTTGGGAACTGACTCACATTTATGACGGTTGCAATATCCCAGGGTCACGTGATCCCCTTTTGCGACCTTCCGACAAGCTAAGCCAGGGGTGTGCAGCTCAACAATCTTGGATCTTCGTCCCCCCCCCCACCCCCCCCCCAGACCCCCCCCACCCCCCCCCCCTCTCCCCCCCCCGCTGGGAGCGTTCAACCAGAACCCCAGAATTCCCCCAAGGACACCATGCTTTATGGCTTGGCGGGGATATCAATTAGACGTGCCGCAGAAGTTCCCCAGCCGGCATGTGCCTCAGGCTAGAGTAAGGATATTAAAGTTCCCAGGGTTAGGGGAGATTCTAGGAGCAGTTTCTGCCTTCTCTTGAAGAGCCTAAGCTCAGCGCTCTTTTGTCAAGGAATGTTCCGCGCCGCGACACAGAGTGTTCGTGTGCTGTAACACACCCCGTGCTTACTGAGCTAAAGGCGCAACTAGGATTAGATATGCTAGGGAGTTCGTCAGACTTCCACTTAACACTCGTGATTGGTGGGTTACGAGAGATACGCGTAATAATAGACAAAGTGAGTACAACTTAAATATCCACAGCGTTGGTGTCGTGTACGTCTGAGCGTAGAGGAATCTGGTGAAACGGTTGACAGCTCGAAACAAATGCAACAGAGACTTCCCTCGGTCAGTATGATTCTCGAGGCTCCTTCCGCGACCACTTCCATCGCGAACAGCGTTGGATAGTGGCCCTAACATGCGTCAAACGGTGTACTGCACATGTATAGCTCCAAGAAAGAAGCCTACGCTTCGGCACTTCATGGCGCTACTCGACCTCAGTGCATCATAAAGTAGGACTCTCTCTCAATGACGATTCGTCTCGAATATTGCAGACCCAATGATAATTTCATCATCATGTTCGTCGAAGATCAACGACGAATGAACCAGATTAGCAGCGGGTAGTCTGGTCGTCGCCTGATTTTTGTGAGCGCGACCATTATCGTTCGCAGCCCCGCGCCAAGTTCGCCAGGTTCCTGAGCGAGGTAAGCGCGAGTGCCATATGTACATCTTTATCAGGCTCAATGTACGGTGTTGGTGTTGATGTCTCTCGGGCGGAGCCTGGCGGACGCATCTAAGACTGCAAGTCGAGCAATGTATGAAGAGAATGAGCGGAGAAGAGATAGCGTAGAGAATTGACTAGAATAGGATCCTGATAAGAACTAGCAGGAGAGGGTTGTGAAAAAGAGAGTTTAGGTGTGAGATGGAGTTGAAAAGCATATAGAGAAAAAAAAGAAAAGATAAGGTTATGCATATTAGAATAAGGTCAGTATAAATAGTGGTGTGAGGCATGTGTGTGTAGTGACCTGATATTGGCATATGTGATCACTTAGTGTGTGCATACAAGAATCACTATACTGTTCACAGGCAGCACATGTATCTGAGGAAGGACTGTGAGTTTTGAACCTTAAAGAGCGCGTAGAGGAATCGCTCATGACCTAACATATTAGGTATTACTGGGCGGCGATGAGAGGTGATGAGACTTAGACGAGAAAGAGGCTCACGCTCTATTTATGCAGTCTGACAACTAGGGCGCAGCGAGTCAGAGTGCCACTTACATAAAAACTGTCCGCGCTTACTGTATCGCTCCATCGCACTAGTATAGCCGGATAAAGAAGTCCACTCCGTGACGGCCCTGAGTCTACTCGCATGCGTGAGCTCAGTCCTCATGTAGTAGCAGTTAGTGCCTCGCTAGAGATGAGTAAGATTGCTAGCGCACATCATACCATAGATTCACGAATTATCGGGATACGTGCGCAATTAACTAAGAGAAAGAGTGAAGAAGATGAATAAAGATATGAGAGGTGATGAACCTATACAGCATGACCAGAAGATGGAGAGAGACCATACGGAATGCTGAATGAAGAGACAAAAAAATCAGAAAGACTGTTAGAGAATAAAAATGGTGCAACCGGAACTTAGGCTATACTGATAAGTATACTCTGTCACTCCGAAGACGCCTGTCTATGAGGCTGTACATCTGGGCGCAGTAGAAAGATCATGAGACCACAGGCTTTGATCTGTCTCTGTAAGAACCGCCCAGAGTAATACTTCCTTATCGCGAGCGAGAATGGTCTGTAAACCTGTCATGTAAACGTAAACTAACTAAGATATATCTCAGACCTCAGGTCTTCTCGCTCGCTGTAATAGACTCACTCACTCTAGGTATCGGGTTGCATCAAAGAGGTGTATAGATACACGATAATCTGTATTCGCAAGCGTGGCTAGAAATAAAGAATCGCAAGAGGTTACGTGTGGACAGAGACGAGCGCCCTCATGAGATTTACGATTCTAGTGAGGACTACAAGAGTAAAGAAAGAAGATGGCTACACTTGTTGAGGTAATGCCTCTGAGAACAAGGCTAAGACGCGAATCTTATACTAGTTGTGAAACTGAAGTCTATAAATGGACAAGGTGCTATTTGTAACCTCTCCGCACACATGCAAGGACTCCTAAGGATCCTACAGATGACTTCAGCTATCTCTACGCACCAATAGATACGCGTACGAGATGTCATTGTATGTTTTTAACCTGTACATACTCCACTCTCACTAGAGTTTCGCAAAAGGCGCGTCGTGCAGACGTAGTTTACACCAGAGTGAGCTGAGTTGTTTGTTATGCAAGAAATAGATGATGGTTTGCCACTAGAGCAGTGCCACGATCGTATTGCAATTCTTACCAGACAGACTTGTCTTGGTAGAGATCTATACGCGTCACTGTCTTGAGCAGTCACAATACATACGCGACAGCTTCGCGCGCGATATACCTAATGCCCGTTACCTTATGTTAAGGAAAGGATGATCTCTCCTCTACTGCTGTGACAAGTCTCTCACTAATGCAGCACTGATCGCGGCGCTGTACTAGACAAAAACCATAGTAGGCGACGGGCTAGAGTTATTTGTATAGATCTTATAGCTGCCTGGTATCTAGCTCTATCTGCTAATTGGTACTGATGTCGCTCATCTACATGGGGTTGCTTGAAAGTATGTTTTGCTATACGCGCTTTTCGTTTATGGCTTCAAGAATATATAGCATATATGCAGAGACTCGCTAGCAGACATCCCTGATCGCGAGTCCTGCGATAGCCTAATGGAATGCGTCTTGCTTGCACATAGTGTACTATCCTATGCCAGCTAACAACTACACTGTCAGATGTGGCTATGCTCAAGCACAGCAAGATGGATGTTCGCTGAAACATGAGCGAATCATAGCAATGAGTAGTCGTGTCGCGACTTGCAGACCTACCCAGAATTCCTCTAGCGCAGCAATTGTGCGGTGATAAAATTGACATGAGAAGGGATGTCGTGGTCTTGTCTGAGTCCACAGAGGGGTATACGCTACCCGTTAGCTCAGATCAAGTGTGTCTTATGTAATTAGTGACTGAAGTGGAATTCATTTCTAATCTCCTAGTGCACCAGTCATGGCAGAATAACTGAATGAGCCGACGCATTGCCAGTGGCCAACTAACGTGGCGACATTTGAGTCATAAAAGATTGCCGCGCCCCCCGCACCCATAGTACGAAGACAGTTATCTTCTGGGAGATTGAAGCTGCGCCTAACGCAGTCTATTAAAAAGATTTTGTGTCTAAATAAATACACCATCTGTGACACAATCGCCGGCATAAATGTGTCTTCACATTGTTGACAAATTATGTGTTGTTGCACACTAACTCGCGTCAAATTATGTAGACCACGCACATCAGTGCAGACACTTTCCAAAATACTAACTACCCCACCCCCACCGCGCATCTACGCAGCAGAAACCTGCGACTGGAAAGACCACAGCCATGGCCAACCGCCTACAACCTCATTCGTCCCATCTCTAATACTCACCTTGACCCCCCAATCACCTCCACCCCTACCCCTGCCTAATATCGCGCGATCCCTTGTGTCCACGCCGGCGTCTCTGCGAACGCCGCCACACCCACCTGTCCACATTCCTCATCTCTCCGTGCACCCATCGCCTCCGTACCCGGCCCGCCCCTCATTATCCGCCGCGCCCCTCCCCGCTTCGACAGCTCCCTATCCACTCTCGCTCTCCCTAATCATTTGCACCACCCCCCCCCCCCCCCCCCCCCCCCCCCCCCCCTGACTAGGGAATTCTGGGAGTTGAAGTCCACAAGTCTTAAAATTGCTGACTAGGGAATTCTGGGAGTTGAAGTCCACAAGTCTTAAAATTGCTTGACTAGGGAATTGAAGTCCACAAGTCTTAAAATTGATGACCAGGGAATTGTGGGAATTGAAGTCCACAAGTCTTAAAATTGCTGACTAGGGAATTCTGGGAGTTGAAGTCCACAAGTCTTAAAGCTACCAAGTTTGGAAACCCAGGGCTGAGACTCATCTTAAAATATTCTAAAGCACCACACGACACACCCACATGGCATTTAAAGGCCCACCCCATCATTCTCAACACCACTGGCCTCAAAAACTGATCTTTTAAGAATAAGTTAGATTTTTAAAAAATCTCTTGGTTAAAAAACAACAACAACTTGCAATTAAATCTTACCCTGACTACCCTATTTCTATACTTGCTGTCTCATAAATCTAGATTAATGGCTTAGCTAAACCCAGAACTGCCTTCCAATCAAATGTGGGTCTATGGTTTACATTCCCATTGCTTCCGTGTTCCAGTTCAGCCATCCATTCTGAAAAATATGTTATATTAGCTCCTGTTTCGTGAATGGCAGTCTAATGTGTCAAGACTGTTAAACATGTTTATTGCTGTCAGATTTTTGACACGGCAATGGCAAAGCGAAGCTGAACCACACAAGGCACATGGGAGTATACCATTTGCTTCTGCGCATCACTCTAAACCTGTGATGGCGAACCTATGGCACGCCTATCAGACATGGCATGCAGAGCCCTCTCTGTGGGCACATGCACCGCCGCCAGCTGCTCTTCTGGGGTCTGTTGCACATGCGTGCCGGCCAGCTGGTCTCTTCCGGGTTCCGGCATGCGCATCACACCGGTCTGGCACCCATGTGCATGCCAGACACCAGAAGAGAGCAACTGGCCGGTGCGCATACGCAATGGACCAGCTGTCCGGCGCACATACGCATGATGGAACCCGGAAGAGCAGCTGGCCGCCATGCGCAACATCCCGATGCTCTCTTCTGAGTTGCGGCGCACGCACCAGTTTCTACACTCTGTGCCAAAAAGGTTAACCATCACTGCTCTAAGCCATAATGTGCTATATAAACCATGATTCACGTAGTCAACGCTGTCACAGATTTAACAAACCTGGCCTATAGGGAAGGCGAGCAAAAAAAGTGTGAAAAGGAGCAACACCAATGAGTATTCCTCACATGGCTGCATCTAAAGCTTTAAAACATCAGGAATGGCATCTACTATTCTTGAAACAACACTGTAAATATTGTTGGATTATTACAATAAATAACGCGAAAAGTCCATGGGATGGAGCCCCGTTTTCCACCTGGGAATCAAAGGCGACCCTACTAAGAGTTGGTGAATAATTTTTCAGAGGCAGAACAGTAGTGAATAAGCAGCCGTTATTTATATCAAGATTTTCTCCTTGGCACTTTAAATAATTTCAAGACAAGGGATGTGCAACATTTAGTGCCAGTCTCCGAGAACACAGCTCACTTCCATTTAGCAAGAAACCTGCTGTAGCCAGCAGGAGATTTGCCTGGAATTTGAATAAAACCTGAATATGTGTAGGCTTTAAACTCTCCGGACTTTTGTTCCTTCCAAAACGCAGCTATTTTGCAAACCAGCAGCCGCGCTAAGCAAACAAGCAGCTTTATTTGGGAGCAAATCCTTTTATAGCAAAGCTAGGAAGACAAATCTGAAAGAATTGTTGGAAGAAATCTGTTAGGGGAAATATAACATTCTGCCTTTTTTTTAAAAAAAAAAAAAGTAATCCTAAAATATTTCCTTTTTCTAGGAGAGGGGTGGGTGCTAGCTTTCTACAGAATCCAAACCGCCAAAGAAAACGTCTTTGATCTTTGCATGAAACGTAATTTTTTTAAAACAAAAACAAAAAACCCTGTGTGAAATGTATTTGGTCCTCCCTGGATTATGAAGTTCAGGTAGTGAGATGCTAACCGAGGGGATTAAAACACCCTAAAAGATTAAACTCTACAAAGGAGACAGGAGAAATTAACAACGTTTGAGAGATGGTTAAGGGTATGTATGTATGTATGTATGTATGTGTATGTATGTATGTATGTATGTATGTATGTATGTATGTATGTATATTTGAAGACATTGTTGCAATTGTTCATCTCAACTTCAGGAAGATAAAAGGATGTATCTGTGCATTAGGAACCAACTTTTTCCCAGTCCTACGTGCTGGGAATCACGCTGCCACTTTTCCCTAACTCCATCCTCAGCCAGCCCTAATGCAGCGCCAGAGATGGTTACGTGGGGAACGTGCCATCTGGCAAAAAACGAATGGATCGCCCTTAGGAATCCTAGCTGAAGCATCACTTGGCAGCCGGGCCCACCTCTCCCCTGGAGGAGGAGTCAGGGCGTTAGGAGGTGGCATGCAAATACCGCTCACATTCACAAACTCCAAAGGCATCCAAGGCCAGCTTGGAGGGGGGTGGGTGTGCTTGGAAAAGAGAGAAGCCGCCACGCAACCAACCATCCCATTGTGGGTTTTCCATGCTATTTGCATTAGAGATGCTGCACGCAACACCAAGGCAGCTATTTGCATCCAAGATATTTGCAACTTTCCCTCCTCCCTTTTTTTTAAAAAAGAAAAAAATTAAAGCAGCAGATATGTGTTCCTGCAAAGGAGGAGTAGAATTCGCTTAGCTGGCTACTCATTCAGAAAAAAAAAATCAAACCCAGAGAACTGAAATACACAAAGAAGCATCCTGGAAGGATGCGATTTAAACACAAAAGAAAGAATTTCCTTTGTGATTAAGCCCCAGGGCTAGGTGTCTGCGACAGCCCCAATTTGCAAAAAAAAAAAATATTGGTGGGATTGGCTCCCGAACTGAGGCTGTAGATTTAACAAAACCCTCCCAGGGAAAAAGGAGAATTTGGGGGGGGGATTCGGGCAAAAGGAATACAGCTTTTCTACAAGGGATCTGGGATTTTAAAAAATAACTTGGCTTTTCAGGGTGGTTCTGAATGCCTATAAATCTGATGAGAGACTCTGGTTAGAAAACTCATTCTTCTAAAATAAAGTCTACAATCTTCAGCTCTTCCACTTTTCCTTCTGTGGTCAAGAGGTTTTTTTCCCCCTGTGCCCAAAACCCACTTACAAAGAGAATATCTGAGTAGCTCAAGGCAATTTTTGGGGAAAACTTGGCGGAGGAGATGGAGGAGGAACCAAAGAAGAAGGAGATGGAGGAGGAGAGGAGGAGAATAAGTGAAGGAGAAGGAGAAGACGAAGAAGAAGAAAGAGGAGGAGGAGGGAGGAGAAGAAGAGGAGGAGAATGAGAAGATGAAGAAGGAGGAGGAGGGAGGAGGAGAAGAAGAAGAGAATGAGAAGTCAAAGAAGGAGGAGGAGGAGGAAGAGGAGGAAGAAGAGGGAAGAGGAGGAGAAGAGGAGGAGGAAGAGAACAATAACAATAACACAACTCAATGTTAACCTGATATTTAAATAAACTCAGTTGGTATTTTTCTTTATTGCTTTTGCAAAAGTCAATGCTCAAGCTGTGTTCACACAACATATGAAGCCAATACCAGACATGCATTAATTTTATCAGAATGATCTGAGCTCTGAAACAAAAGCAACAGCTTTAAACTTCAGAGAGTATTAAGAAGAACCTAGACTTATCCAAGATGGTTTGAACTGGTCCCTCTGCATATTTCAGAAGGCTGGATTAGAAGACCTTTGTGGTCCCCTCTAAACTCCACAATTCTATGATTTGGCCCCTTCCTCTCAATGGCCTTGGATTGACACCTCCTAAAAGGGAAGAGAGGATCTGAGCCACAAAAGAATTCACACCCTTTAGTGTTTAGATAACAACCAGGAATCTCCTTGGCCTGGCCAATTGTTATCTCTAATTCTACTGCCTTTGCAGAAAATAGGCATAAAACATTATGTTGTGTTCACCAAAAAGCAGAGTTTTCTTATGGAAGGTGGTAGAGAGGAGGACAATATGAGGATTAAGCAGATCCCGGGATACCAGGGGATATTTTGATGGGATAAAGAGATTACATTTTTTGCAGAGGAAGTAAAAGACTGAAAAATGATAAAACCAGCTCAGGTATTTTGGCACGCTTCTGAACCCAATATCATGCGCAATAAACCCATTGTTTTCTTAATGAACACAACTATTTGATTTGCAAATTAGCCAATCTATAAATGAAGTCCATTCTAGCTAGATGGGCCCAGATTTCTGGGATTTATCTGTCTTTTCAAGTCTTCGATGAATGACAAAAGACTATGAAACTCCCAATTTCTTCCAAGTAAAGTAGGAGGAAGATCCATAGGGATTCCCTGGGGAAGTTTTCTTTTAGCACACGTTTTCACAAATAATTCAGAGGAGGAGGAGGAGGAGGAAGAGAACAAAGGAGAATTTACAACCCATTATTTCTTCTTTGCCTCCCTGAGTCACTACAGAAATATTTTCGAGTGTGTTGGTGCCCAGGAAGGATTTGAAAAGGTGTTTTTACCTTCCCCATCTAAGGCTATCCAAAGTTAAATCAAGACTTTGGTACCAATCAAGGGTTTGCATCATTCCAACAAGTGATTTCCCCACCCCCCTACACACACACACACACACACACACACAATTGTGAGCCCTTCCAAGATAAGATAGTGGACAGAACTGCTGGTGACATCTGCCATTCCCTGGGTGGCCTTTAAGGATAATAAAGGGAAGGAGGAAATTGGGAAATAAGTGGATTAACAGAGTCTTAAGTACCGTTTCCCCACCCAGATACATATCAGGATAGGAAATCAAAAGGGATATCCTGGAAACGCAATTAAGACAGCATTATAATAAAAAAAGGGTACGGATAGAAGAGAAATATCTTTAACTCAGGGTTGAAAGGTGTAGTAGTCCTTGGTGCTCTCTGAGCTGGGCTGTTTTCTTGCAGATGTTTCATTACCAAACTAGGTAACATCAACAGTGCTAGATGGATGATGCACCGATGATGTTACCCAGTTTGGTGATGAAACGTCTGCAAGAAAACAACCCAAGGACCCCACCGTCCTTCTCCTCCACCCCATCAACCCTACTCCCTTCAAGCACTGCTGATGTTACTGTTGTGGCTGCCAGTGGCCAGCAGAGCTTATGGCAGACTCAGACAATGAGGAGGTTGGGGAGGAACATGGGCCAGTCCTGGAGTCTGGGGAAGGCTCTGATGAGGACTCTGCATTGGAGGCAGAGATGGAGCCAGGGACGTCTGACAGTTATCAGCTGCCTTCGGAGTTGGACATTAGTGGGGCAGAACAGCTGGAGCCTGTTCCCAATGTGCACATGCGTAGAGCTGCCAGGGGAAGGGAACAACTAAGAAACAAGGGCTGACTCAGGAGTAAAGCCACAGGTGGACGGTGAATGGTCCCCCCATAGGGAATAAAAGAGGAGCTACTGGGGAGTGGAGTTTGCAGGAGACAGTTAGTTCAATTCATTAGGGTGAAGATCTGTTCCTGACTTCTTGCCAAGGAATTGCTGCTACAGCGTGGAGTTTGGAAGACATCGGCCTGGCAGCTCTCCAAGTCTGACAAAGATCTGCAATTGTGAAATCTCTTGCAAGATTGTCGTCTGGGACTTTGCTGGAGAGGAATTCCCTTTAACCTAAATAAAAGAGCTTTTATCGGGACGAGGAGTCGGTTTCACGATCTTGGGAAGCCTAGGGTAGAACAGTTCCCTAGTTTGGTTCATGAAATGTTTTCAGAAAATCGCCAAGCTCAAGAAAGCACCAAGGACCCTGCAGTCCTCTCGCTCTTCCTCACTCTGCAAACCCCAACCCCGTCTAGCATTGATGATATTACCTAGTTTGGTAATGAAACGTCTGCAAGCTCAGACAGCAAACAACCAAGGCCAGATAAGCACCAAGGTTGTTAACTCTTAATGACCGCATAATTATTCTTTTTTTCTCCACGATGATTTTATCTATCCTTATCCTGGTCTCTCAACAACAAACTTGACAAAACTTTTAGGGTGGCCTCAGGTTTGGGCCAACCCCACCCACACCTCATCTGGTTAGGATTCAAGGTCCTGTGTGAAAGCAGGAGCCAAGTTCCCCAACTTTTTGGATTAAGAGCTGATGAAAAAGGTTGGAGACAAACACAACTTTCACACTGAGAAGACTGTATGTATGTGTATAGGGAAGCTGCTGTCACTAAGATAGTGTGTGTGTGTGTGTGTGTGTGTGTGTATGTAGATACACACACACACATATACATACATACACACAGACACACCACGTATATATTTCTCTTAGTGAAAGCAGCTTCCCTATAGATCAGGGGTGTCCAAACTTGGGAACTTTAAGACTTGTGGACTTCAATTCCCAGAATTCCCCAGCCAGCTATGCTGGCTGGGGAATTCTGGGAGTTGAAGTCCACAAGTCTTAAAGTTCCCAAGTTTGGACACCCCTGCTATAGATACAAATCTGGGCAACGGTAGAATAAATGAAGCCATGGCAGCCGAGCATCGGTGTCCTTAAATCGGCGCAACAGAGAGCAGGACTGTAGCCAAGGGTTGTGTTGTGTGTGTGTGGGGGGGTTATCTAATCCTGCAAGTACCTTTCACAACGGCTGGATCCAAGGACGTAAATGTGGGCCTTATCACCTGACAGCAAAGGTTCCTTTACCTGGATCACCTTCATTGCAGCCAAGAGGCTGCCCAAACAGCAGAAAAAGTGGCACCCCCAAATCACAAAGCAATCACTGGAGGGGGAGGGGAGAGGACCCGCGGCTCTTTTATCTGTACCCTTTCTCAACAAGTAGCTCTGGATTTCCACAACCGTTCATTTAGTGACCAGAGTTACGACCATACGACGCTCGTGCTCGTTGCAGTCCCCCCCGCCCACCGTAATCAGCGATCCAAACTGCAGCTTCCTTCATCGCCATGTGTGCTCTTCCCAGACTGAGGGGAAGAGAATCCCAAGGGGGGCGAGGGGGGAAACTGGAGGATTCACTTCACCAAGGGGTGAATCGCTTAACAACCGCAGCGATCTGCTTAACGGCCATGCCCAAAAGGTCTTCAAACGGGGCAAAACTCACTTCGCTCCCCAGCTCGCTTAAGGAGTTGCAGAGGTTTGGAGCCTCAATTGGGGGTCACAAGGGAAGGGAAACTTGTAGTTAAGGGGCTCAAAATCAAACAAATGGGGGGAGGACAGAAGGGGAGGGAAGGGGCAACTGACCTTTCGCCCTGCTCTTGCAAGGCTGCGGGGCATCTTCCCAACTTGACCACCCCAGAGATGGATAGCAGGCACTTTTTCCTGGCCTCCCCAGAGACGTCTCTGGATCTTGGGAAGAGAAACACAACCGCCTCCAGAGACCAGAAGTGCTTCCTTGGTGCTCTCCAAACTTGGTGGTTTTCTTGCAGACGTCCCCTTCTACTCTTCCCCTTTCTCTTCCTTAGACCATATTCCCTTCTAGCACTGATGATGTTACCCAGTTGGGTCATGAAACGTCTGCAAGAAAACCACCAAGCTGGGAGAATCACCAAGGACCCCACAGTTCTCCTTCTCCTTTGCTTCCTCCTTCTCTTCCTTTCCCTTCCTCTCCTCCTTCTCTTCCTTAAACCATAATCCCTCCTAGCACTGATAATGTTACCTAGTTGGGTCATGAAACGTCTGCAAGAAAACCACCAAGCTCAGAGAGCACCAAGGACCCCACGGTTCTTCTCCTTTGCTTCCTCTCCTCCTCCTTAAACCATACTCCCTCCTAGCCCTGATGATGGTACCTAATTGGGCCATGAAACACCTGTTAGAAAACCACCAAGCTCAGAAATCACCAAGGGCTCCACAGTTCTCCTTCGCTTCCTCCTTTTCTTCCTTAAACTTCCTCCTAGCCCTGATGGTGGTACCTAGCTGGGCCATGAAACGTCTGCAAGAAAACCACCATGCTCAAGGATGCCCCACGAGGGACAAACCCCACCCCCTCATTTTCAACACGGAGATTCTTCTCCTTTTCTTAAGAGGCGCTCCAGCGCGAGGGGCTTGGGAGGGAGGGTGCAGGTTGGGGAAGCCCAACGGGGAGGGGGAGCGAGCAGCCTGCACCGCCCTCCCCCTCCTGCGCGCAGAAGAGGGCTGGCGACGACCCGCCCCACCCTCCGCCATACGCTGCGTGCCATGCCCGGCATCGCCACTGATCCAGCCAGGATGGCACGAGGGGGAGAGAGAGAGAGAGAAAGAAAGAAGGAGAGAGGAAGGAAGGGGGAGAGAGGAAAAGAAAAAGAGGGAGAGAGAGAAAGGAGAGAGGAAGGAAGGGAGAGAGAGGAAAAGAAAAAGAGAGAGAGAAAGAAGGAGAGAGGAAGGAAGGAAGAGAGAGGAAAAGAAAAAGAGGGAGAGAGAGAGAGAGAGAGAGAAAGAAAAAGGAGAGAGGACGGAAGGGGGAGAGAGAGAGAGAAAGAGAGAGGAAGGAAGGGAGAGAGAGAGAAAAAGAGGGAGGAAGCGAGGGAGATCGATCAAGCGATCCGCCAGCCAGATCCGTCCGGGCTGCTATGCAACGCCCGGGCTCCGGCAGAAAGCTGAGGATGAGGATGTTGCGGCGGCGATTACGGAGCTCTTTGCAAGCGGAGAAAAAAACCCAAAGCAAGCCCGCTTCGGCGTTGCAAGCCACGCAGTCCTTCCCGGCAAAAGCGCTAAGGAAGCGGCCGCTGGAGACGCTGCAGAGGCATCGGAGGTGCTGCTCCGCGCTTGGCCATCGCCGCGGCCCGAGATGCCCGAATCCCCGCCTTGGATCCAGGCATCCCTTCCCCTCGGGAGACCGGCCACTTCCCTTTCCCGCGGATCGACGTTTATTCCCGGCAATCCCACCCCCGGCTTGGCTCAACCTCCCCTTCTCCTTCTCTCCCGCCTTGGCTTGAGCTGCAAAGCCGGCATCTCCATCGCTGCATCCCAAATCCGGCCGGGACCCTCCCTCCTGTCTTCCCCCCCCCTCGCTCCCTCTTCTCCGCTGGAGCCCCCGACTCACATCGGCGCGGCAAGGTGGGGTGGTTGTCTGGGGGCAGCCAAATCTTCTGGATCCGGCTCTGCGTCAGCTCCATGGGCATCTTGGCCAGCCAGGTGTCGGCGCGCTCCGGCTCCACCTTCGTTGCGGATGCGGGGCGGGGAAGGAGGGCGGGAGGGATGGGACGCAAAAAGGGGGCGATCGGTCGGTCTTTTTTGTGGGGGTGGGTGGGTCTTCTTCCCTCTGCTTTCCTTTGCAAGAGTGGAAGGGGGAGGCGGGCGAGGGGGAGCAGCCGCCTAATCGAGCCCTTGCAATCTCGGGCTCCTTCAACTGCCCTGCTTCGGGCCAAGGGAGCTTCCAATCCCTGGGACAAAACGCCCTTGTGGCAAACTGGAAGGATTGGGAGGGAGAGCGGCGATCCTGGCTTGATCCCGGGGCTGAGACGGGACGTAGGAGGCTGTGCCGGGGCGGCGTGGCTGGAGAAATGAAGCGCGGCCGCCCTTGCGCTGCTTTTTCTAGGAGCCGGCCGGCACTGTGACGTCACGAGGACGGCCCCGCCCTGGATTCTTTCTCTCTCCCCCCTCCCCACTCCGCCCACAACCCCCCCCCCTTCCGCGCGCAACTGTTGGGAGGGGGGGCGGAAGGAGGCTTTCTTTTCCCGCTGCTGCCCCCTCCAGGCGACTGGCTGAAGGGAAGGACGCCCGCGGGCCCAAGAATGGTCTCTCGCTTACCTCTTTCTTTCTTTCTTTTCTTTCTTTCTTTCTTTTCTTCTTTCTTTCTTTCTTTCTTTCTTTCTCCCTTTTTCCTTCTTTCTTTCTCTCCCTTTCCCTCTTCCTCTGTATTCTCTTTCTCTCTCTTTTTCTCGCTCTTCCTTCCTCTTTTTCTCTTTCTCTCTCTCCCTCCTTTCTCTTCCTCCCTCTCTTCCCCTTCTTTCTATCTTTTTCTCTTTCTCCCTTTTTCGCTCTCTCTTCTTTCTTTCTTTCTTTCTTTCTTTCTTTCTTTCTTTCTTTCTCCCTCTTTCTTTCCCTTTCCCTCCTTTTTCTTTCTCTTTTTCTCTCTCTTCCTTTTTCTTTCTCTCCCTCCCGTCTTCCTCTTCCTTCCTCTCTTCCCCTTCTTTCTATCTCTCCTTTTTCTCTTTCTCTCTTTCTTCCTCTTTTTCGCTCTCTTCATTCTTTCTTTCTCCCTCTTTTTCTCATTTTCCCCTTTTTCTCTCTTCACCCTTCTTTCTCTTCCTTCCTCTCTTCCTGTCTCTTTCTCTCTCTCTCTTCCATTTCTGTGGTCACGTAATTAAAATTCAGCCACTTGGCAACTGGCATGTACCGTATTTATGATGATTTAAGTGTCCTGGGGCTCATGTGAGGACAGTTCAACCAGCAAAGTCCATGGGGAATACAGATTCACTTAACAGACTTGTGACTAACTTAACGACTGCAAGTGATTGACTGAAGAATTTTGGGCAAGCCAAATTGTTGGAAGTGCAAAAAAAAAAAAAAAAACCACCAGGCACCTTTTCCCCTATGTGGTGGACATGCAATGAGGCAAAAAGATACTGGAGAATGATACAATTATGGCTGGAACAAATGGTGGGAGATCAAAATCTGGTCAAGCCAGAAATTTTCCTCCTAGGCATCATACCTGAGGGGTATAAGAAAGATGTGCTTTATTTAGTTATCCGTGCATTGGCTGCGGCGCGAAGAGCCTATGCGCAGTACTGGAAAAAAAGAAAGTATCCCAGCAGCGTTAGACATAATTAGAAAAATCTTGGCCTGTGCAGAAGCAGATAGGCTTACCCTAGAATTAAAAAATAAAGGGGAATCTGAATACGATGAAGTTTGTAACAGATTTCATTGTTGGTATAAGACAAGGTGACAAGACTGGAACAAAGTGTAAATGATGTGATTCGATAGAAGGATGGATAATGTACTAAGTAGACTGACAGCTAATGGATGAGATTATGCGTATATACTGTGATTGTATGGCCACAACGTCTTCATTGTGCTGCACTATTTTAAATCCAAAAACCATAAAAATATTTTTTTTAAAAAAAGAATTTTGGGCAAGAAAGACTGCGAAAAGGCAAAATTCACTGAACTGCCTTGCTTAGCAATGGGAATTTGGGATTCTGTTGTGGCTATGAGGACTTCCTGTTCCATAATATCTTGGCAAACTGCGTGAACGCAGCCATCGTAGTTTGCAGACCCACTTTGTGGACTGGTGTGTTATGAAAACCTGACCAAGAATAGCTTATTCAACAAGCAGAGGGTAAACAAATTGGAATTTAGCATCATGTGAGCCTGGAAATAGTTCCCTCCCAAACATTAGTGTTTTCTAGGAAATAAGAACACTGGATTCAGGAAAAGATTGCTGTACAAACTATTTTGGATGGAACATAAATTTGAGGGATTTTTGGCTCGGTTAAGTCAAGACTCATCACTCTCCCACAAAAGCAGGAAGAAAATAAAAGCCTGAAAAAGTGAACTTGGGAAACGGGAGAAGAAAGAAAACAAGATTATTTATTTTTCTGCTTTCAAAAGTGAGATTTTTTTCGCGCAAGAAACCAGAAGAAAAGGGCTGTGAGTTTCACCGCGAATCAAAAACTAAGGAAATGGTTTTGAAAAGTTACACCTAAGAAAAAAGGGGATGGCAAAAGGGAGGGGAAAAAACCCACATTTTTTTGTCCTGAAATTTGGAAAGTTATCAGCGCTGCCGATGGCAGCTCCCCGGGCGGATTTCAAGAACCCTGGTGCAACTTTTAGACCAGGGAAATTTTCAAGAACTTCCAAGTGATGTCATCACCCTGGACTGGTGGGATCCTAAGATCGCCCAAGAGAGATCATCTAACTGGGCAAGGAATGCCTGGAGCTCATTCCACAGGTGTGAGCTGTTAGTCCAACACTGCATCTTAAGACACTTGAAACAATCCATTTTTGGAGCTTTGGGACTCTGCAGCGGGGAGGGATGTTTGAGACAATATGGGACAGACAGGAGGCATGCAAGTCACCTGGTGTAGCTAATGCTTTTCCAGGGTAACGTTTTGGATTGCATAATACAAAAGCCAGTTTGGTGTAGCGGTAAAGGCATTGGGCTAGAAATTGGGAGACGGTGAGTTCTAGTCCCGCCTAAGTCATCAAAATCAGCTGGCTGACTTTGAGCCAATCACTAGGAGACAGTGAGTTCTAGTCCCACCTTAGACATTAAAATCAGCTGGTTGACTTTGGGCCAATCACTAGGAGGCGATGAGTTCTAGTCCCGCCTTAGACATCAAAGCCAGCTGGCTGACATTGGGCCAATCCCCAGGAGACGGTGAGTTCTAGTCCAGTCTAGTCTTAGGTATCAAACCCAGCTGGTTGACTTTGGGCCAATCACTAGGAGGCGATGAGTTCTAGTCCCGCCTTAGACATCAAAGCCAGCTGGTTGACATTGGGCCAATCCCCAGGAGATGGCGAGTTCTAGTCCAGGCATAGGCATGAAAACCAGGTAGGTGACATTGGGTTCATCCCCAGGAGACAGTGAGTTCTAGTCCCGTCTTAGGTATCAAAGCCAGCTGGTTGACCTTGTGCCAGTCACTCTCTTTCAGCCCTAGGAAGCAGGCAAGTGGCAAACCACTTCCAAAAATCTGAACAGATTGTCCATGCAGTCATGGATGGAAGGAAGGAAGGAAGGAAGGAAGGAAGAAAGGAAGGAAGGAGGGATTAGTTAATAGCTGTGCTTTCCTATCATGGCGGCTACTAAGAAACACAACTTAGCTGGGCCCTCACGTCTCTGGGTCCCTTCCTGTGTCTTTCCCCACCCTTGTAACCTAAATATGGCCACCGATCCAGCTGCTGATTTAAAATCTCCCCTCTTGCCCCCAGTATTTTATCACCCTAGAGCAGGGGTCAACAAACTGCGACTCTGGAGCCGCTTGTGGCTCTTTCCTCCCTCTGCTGCAGCTCCGTCACCGGTCGGCACCACAATTTTGAGAGGAGCTTCTGGTGGTGGGGGGGGGAAGAGAAGCACAGTGCACCAGGAGAAGACTCTATGGCAAGGGAAGGGTTTTCCAGTTGTCTCCACAATTGATGGGGCTTTCGGTTAGGACAGGTAGAGGGAAAAGGACGCCGCACTAGGAGGAGACTCTATGGTGGGGGAACTGAACTTCCGGTCAGTTCTAGAATTGAACAGGGGGCTTCCGGTTAGGACCTTTGTGGCTTCCGGTGTTTTCTTTTCTGTGGGAAACGGGTCCAAATGGCTCTTTGAGTGTTTAAATTTGCCGACCCCTGTCCTAGAGCATTCTGGGAAATATAATAACGGTTGGTGAATAGAAAACAGTGGAACTCCACATACAACTCTTCAATCCCCACCATCCTCTCAGACACCCAAGATGGCCAAGAACACAAAAGCTTGCCCCAAATCAGAGAGTTAACCTCGTTTTCCAGCAGAACAAAGTGTTACAGCATTTGGATAAGCCACAACTTCATTTTGCGCAATTGACTCGATGGGAGGATTGCAACAGACTCCTCGAATTGCAGTCTAAAATAATTTCTTGGCAGCAGGGATCAATCTCAGCTTCCTATCTGAAAAAAAAAACCCCGCAGTGTGTGTTGACGGCTCAGTATAAAATATCTAAAGAGCAACAGGACTCACATCAATTCGTCAGGGGGGAAAATATCCAGCGGTACATGTCGCATAGCCTAAAGTCCTTGGGTTGCTAAAATGCTGTGTATACTAATACTAATAGCGGGGAAAGTGGGGTACGTCTTGTACCCTTTTTCACATACAGAACATACAAAATAGTAGACTTGGAAGGAAAGAAAAATAGAAATAGAAATAGAAAAGAAAGAAATTAGACTAGACTAGACTAGAATAGGAACAAAACAGAATAAAGAATAGACTAGAATAGAATAGATAATACATAATAGAATAGAAATGGTAGAGAATAGGAATAGAATAGAATAGAATAGAAAAGAAGAGAAGAGAATAGGAATGGAATTAAATAGAATATAGAATAGGAATGGAATGGAATGGAATAGAATAGAATAAAGAATAGGAATAGAGAACACAATAGAATAGGAATGGAATAGAGAATACAGAATAGAATAGGAATGGATTAGAATAGAATTGGAATAGTAGAGAATTGAGAATAGAAATGGAATGGAATAGAATAGAGAATAGAATAACAGAGTTGGAAGGGACCTTGGAGGTCTTCTAGTCCAACCCCCTGCTTAGGCAGGAAACTCTGCACCATTTCAGATAAATGGTTGTCCAATCTCTTCTTAAAAACCACCAATGATGGAGCACCCACAATTTCTGGAGGCAAGTTGTTCCACTAATTAATTTTTCTAACTGTCAGGAAATTTCTCCTTAGTTCTAGGTTGCATCTCTCCTTGATTAGTTTCCATCCATGGTTCCTGCCTTCAGCTGCTTTGGAGAATAGTTTGACTCCCTCTTCTTTGTGGCAACCTCTGAGATATTGGAACAATGCTATCATGTCTCCCCTAGTCCTTCTTTCTCTTAAGCTAGACATACCCAGTTCCTGCAACCGTTCTTCATATGTTTTAGCCTCCAGCCCCCTAATCCTCTTTGTTGCTCTTCTCTGCACTCTTTCCAGAGTCTCCACATCTTTTCTACATTGTGGCGACCAAAACTGAATGCCGTATTCCAAGTGTGGCCTTACCAAGGCCTTATAAAGTGGTATTAACCCTCACCTGATCTTGACTCTATCTCTCTGTTGATGTAGCCTAGAACTGCGTTTGGCTTACTACTTCCTTTCTGCAGAATTTCTTCTGGTCCAGTTAGACTAAGTGGCGTTTGTGTGGTGAAAATACCCCAGCAGTGAAATCCTTAAGAAGGAAGAGGCCAGCAAGAGAGGAAAAGTTTAAGCTATCAGCTGCTCTCCCCTGTGGCTGTGGCTTGCTCCTCACGTTCACCCGCCCTGCTTGTCATTCATCTTGGGTTGCAGAGACACACAGACATCCGTCAGTGCACAGGCGGAGGCTCTCGGTCTGATCACCATGCAACCATGCGTCCCTCTCATGCGCAGAGACGGCCTTCGGCTGGGAGTAGCAGACATAACTTGGCAAGGTGTCCAGAAACCTTCTATGACTCACCCAGAGGAGCTCAAAATAAACTGATTTTGCTGGAGCAGCAACACCTTAAGTTGCTTCAGTCAAGCAGGAGATCATCTAATGCCGCTGGGGTGAAAAGGTGCTTATTAGAAAAACAAAGAGGACGACTCAACCGATCTAGAGTAGATGGGTCTGTGTGTATTTCTGCTCCAAAGAAAGGCAGTTTCAACCCTGCCCTTACTCTCCTTACTCTTTTTTACTTACTTTACTTTACTTACTTCTTACTTACAAAAAAATCTCTCTCCAAAATTCATATTTTCCTTAACGTTTGCGTCTGCGTAAAATTCACTAAAGGAATGAAAGGTTGTAAGTTGAGGACTACCTGTATCAATTTAAGATCACGGGAAGCGTTATTACCACTTTATAAAGCCTTGATAAGGCCACACTTGGAATACGTCATTCAGTTTTGGTTGCCACGATGTAGAAAAGATGTGGAGACTCTAGAAAGAGTGCAGAGAAGAGCAACAAGGATGATTAGGGGACTGGAGGCTAAAACATATGAAGAACGGTTGCAGGAACTGGGTATGTCTAGTTTGATGAAAAGAAGGACTAGGGGAGACATGATAGCATTGTTCCAATATCTCAGGGGTTGCCACAAAGAAGAGGGAGTCAAGCTATTCTCCAAGGCACCTGAGGGCAGAACAAGAAGCAATGGGTGGAAACTAATCAAGGAGAGAAGCAACTTTGAACTGAGGAGAAATTTCCAGACAGTTGGAACAATTGATCAGTGGAACAGAAGTTGCCTCCAGAAGTTGTGAATGCCCCAACACTGGAAGTCTTTAAGAAGATGTTGGATAGCCATTTGTCTGAAACGGTATAGGGTTTCCTGCCTAGGCAGGAGGTTGGACTAGAAGACCTCCAAGGTCCCTTCCAACTCTGCTATTGTATTATTGCATTATTTATTTATTTTTAAAGCAAAGGATGTGACACCTGTTAAAACCTGTTCTTTGGTGGAATAACAGTCCAGAGGTTGGGGACATTTCCAGAAAATTCAGGAGAAATGTCTTAACGATGATTCAACTGTGGCCCCAGTGCAGTGATGGCTAAACTTTTTCACATTGCGTGCTGAAAGCGGGTGTGCGCATGGTAGCCCCTGCACCCATAATGCAATGTGCACGCGACACCCCCCTCCACACGCCATGCCCCCCTACACATGCGCCTGAGATCCCCCTGCTCTTTCCGCCTCCCCTCTGCACATATGCACGCAACCCCCCATGCCCAGTTTTGGGCCTAGTAGGCTTCCCTGCAGCCTCCTGGGACCAAAACTGGGCTGTGAGGGGGGCTCTGTACCCTCTGCATTCCCCCCACACCGTGCATGCGACCCCCCCCCACATGTGTGCACATCTCCCGCATGTGCCCCACTCCATGCATGGCCGCCAGACCTGAAAATTAGCTGGAGGCACACGCCCATGCGCAGTGGAGCTGAGCTGGGGTGACGGCTCGCATGGCCACCTGTGGCATGAGTGTCATAAGTTCACCCTCATGGCCCTAGTGAGTTGCCTAGTTCCTTTGGGGGGAAAATAATAATAATGTCCATTTCTAAAGAATGGGTTGAATAGTTAAGAGGCTGTGGATGAGATTTCTCTGAGTCATATAGTTTTATGCTGCACCATTGCATGTCTCGCTTCCAAGTTACTGGATGGGGTTTTCCCCGCAGTGTATCCCACCAGCTTGATTCAGTGCTGAAAGGGGAAGCATTTCCTCACTTCGAAAGTTGAATTGCCCTAGTCTAGGGGTCAGAAATCTGTGGCTCTTTTCTCCCTCTGCTGCGGCTCCCTGTTGCTCAAAATATGCGTTATATCCACCAATGTGCGACACCCGCTGGAACGTGATTTCTTGAACTTTTCAACCCCCAGTAGGCCAAACATGGTGAAATCCAAGAAAACAAAAGTTTCAGGAGAAAACAGAATGTTTACTTCAACTACGTAGGAAATAATCAGTCATGGGAAGAGTTTTTGTGGTTCCCTGTGTTTTATTTTCTGTGGAAAACGGGTTCAAATGGCTCTTTGAGTGTTTAAGATTGCCGATCCCTGCCCTAGTCGATTAGTTGACGTACAAGCCACTTGATCCCTGCCCATAAAAAAATCTACAATGATTTGAGCGAGTTGGGATTTTAAAGGTTCGAAGATGATTTTCCGGAGGGTCAGTGAGATTTGAGATTTCTGGACCTAAGCTACATTTTTCAGTCCCAAAGATCCTCTAAGCCAGGAGTGGGCAGTTAGAGTAACATTACGACCTGTGGATTTCACTTCCCAGAATTCCCCATCCAGGCAACTTTAAGGCTTGTGGACTTCAACTCCCAGAATTCCCCAGCCTGGCAACTTGGGAATTCTGGGAGTTGAAGTCCACAAGCCTTAAAGTTTCCAAGTTTGGAGACCTCTGATCTAGGGTGTTGTGCGAACGCAGACAGAACAGGGGGAAAGCATCTCTTTCACGATCCAGATCAGGAGAATGAGGTGATTTTCCAGGGGCTTTTAAACCAGGAAACGACAAGCATTTAGAAATAATCTGTTTGTTTGTTTTTAACAAGCATCTCCTTCCTGGAAACCGATTTACACAAAATGAAACAGGGGTCGAGGGAGCATAGACCAAAAGCATCAATGCCGGTGGGAAGGTTTTTTTGTCACTGTAAACTTTACACTGTAAACAGTGTAAAGTAATATCTCCGGGACAGAAAAGTGTATATAGAAGGGGAAGGAGCTTAGGACCCATGTGAAATTAGATGGTTAGGGGCCTGGAACCTAAAGCTTGTGAAGAACAATAGCAGAAAATGGATATACTCTAGTGAAAATACAATAATACAATACAATAGTAGAGTTGGAAGGACCTTGGAGGTCTTCTAGTCCAACCCCCTGGTTGGACTAGAAAAGAAGAACTAGAGGTGACATATAGCAATCTTCCAATAGTTAAGGGGCTGCCCCAAAGAAGGGGTGGTGGTCAACCTATTCTCCAAAGCACCTGAAGGCAGGACAAAAAGCAACAGATGGAAACCAATCAAGGAGAGATGCAACCTGGAATTAAGGAGAAAGTTCCTAACAGTGAGGACAATTAACCTGTGGAACAGCTTGCCACTAGAAATGGTGGGCTCTCCATCATAAGAGACTGGACAGCCACCTGTCTGAAATGGTTTACGGTCTCCTGCTTGAGCAAGGGAGCTGGACTAGAAGACCTCCGAGGTCCCTTCCAACTCTGTTACTCTGTGAGATCAGTGAGAAGGAGCTGAGCCTCGATTCCCAGGTCACAAGCTGTTTGATTAGTTCATTTCCTCAAAGGGAACTTCCCCTCGAAGAGTCTTACTCAGAGCCTCTGGCAAGAGCCCATCACTCAGTGCGGGCCCTGCCTGTTAATTGTGTCACTTAAGGTAAATGCTGCAATAAAAGAGTTCAGCGGTTTCATTTTGAAGTGCGCGACTTGAGGCAGGGGGAAATCAAGGAAGTGCACAGTTAAGCTATCTCAGGGTTTCCCAATCTTGGCCAGTTCTTAAGAATTGCCGCTTCGTAACTCGGTTCACACAACTTGCTAAAAGCTCAACTTGCTAAAAGCTCACGCACAGAACTCTTGCGTTTGCAGGAGTTGGAATTCTCCCCCCAAACAGAAAGAAGGAATGATGGCTTAATAGGATTAACACCGCATGACTTCACGCTAAGCCATGGTTGAATTCCCATCGCACACCCAGGCACAAAAAGAGTCAATATCATTTTAGCCTGTATGGATCCAGTTAGCTTGTGAGCCAATGATCACTGACCCAAACTCTACATGCTTAGTCTTTTCAGATTGGTATGAACCTTCAAATTTCTAAGTTCTATTATCTCAAGACCTAAAATGGACACCTAACATCAAAAACGTCATCAGAAAAGCACAACCAAAAATGTTCTTTCTACGCCAACTCAGGAAGCTCAAACTGCCCAAGGAGCTGCTGATCCAGTTCTACAGAGGAATGATTGAGTCTGTCGTCTGCACCTCCATAACTGTCTGGTTTGGCTCTGCAACCCAACAAAACAGAGACACAGACTTCAACAGATAATTAGAACTGTAATCAAATAGTTCATGGATAAATGAGCAACAGACTAAGGCAAGGGAGACAACTATGCCCCTTAACCAGAGGTGGGTTTTTGCCGGTTCGCCTCGGATTGGGCGAACCGGTAGTAGCGGTGGTGGGAGGCTCCACCCACCCGCCCGGATGCTTCTGTCCATGCGCAGAAGCATCCCGCAAGAACGCACGCGCACGCAAGCAAACTGGTAGTAAAATAAATTGAAACCCACCACTGCCCTTTACGACTTGTGTACTTCAACTCCCAGAATTCCTGGCCCCTTTGCAATTCATGGACTTCCACTCCAAGAATTCTTGGCCCCTTTATGATTTGTGGACTTCAACTCCCAGAATTCCTAGCCCCTTTGCGACCTGTGGACTTCAACTCCCAGAATTCCTGGCCCCTTTACGACCTGTGGACTTCAACTCCCAGAATTCCTAGCCCCTTTACGACCTGTGGACTTCAACTCCAAGAATTCCTAGCCCCTTTACGACCTGTGGACTTCAACTCCAAGAATTCATGGCCCCTTTACGATTCGTGGACTTCAACTCCCAGAATTCATGGCCCCTTTGCGACCTGTGGACTTCAACTCCCAGAATTCCTAGCCCCTTTATGACATGCAGACTTCAACTCCCAGAATTCCCTGCCCCTTTATGATTCATGGACTTCAACTCCCAGAATTCCTGGCCACTTTACAACTTGTGGACTTCAATTCCCAGAATTCTCAGGCCTTTTACGACCTGTGAAATTCTTGGAGTTGAAGTTCACAGGTTGTAAAGGAGCCATAGCTGTCCACACCTACACTAAGGCAAAACACACACACACACACACACACGCTTCACAGGTTGTGCAAATGTAGCTATCAGGTCTTTCATGAAGCTGGGTAAGCGGATTGTGTGAGTGTGGCCTGCAAAGGCACAATTGTGTGATTCAACAACTCCTCAGAGCTCCTTGTTCACTTCAGCGGGCAACCCAGTTTCTTTTTTTTTAATTTAAAAAAGCAGAATATCAAACTGCACAGAACTCTTTGTATCTCAATCCGCGGGCAGAAGAATATGGCAAAAAACAACCACCCAGATTTCCATTCCCATGGCAAGAGCTTTGGGAGCTGGCAGGCTTGAGGAAAAAATGCCCTCAAAAACTGAATGCAAGTTGCCAACAGCATCTGAACAAGGAAGTGGCCAAAAGAATATGTTTTTGAGGAATAAAAGTCTCTAAGATGCCTACTTAATTAATTTTTTAAAAAAATCAGCATCTTAAACGCCGGATGAATTTTAAAGGCGTTTTGTGGCTTTCTGATTTTGCTGTGTGCATATTAAAGAGGGAATAATTCTTCCTTAAACACGGGTGCTCGGTTGATGGAACGCACGAGGTTTCTTCTTTAATTAATCAATTTAAGCGGTAGGCATTTACATGTGAATAGAAGCCGTGAATCGACTCCGGAATCGCATGAGGAAGGAGTCTTAACTTTTTAAAAAACTTTCCAGGATGATCAGAAGGGGGACAAGAGATTGGGACGAGGAATAAAAGCGGTAAAGACCTCTTTCGGTATTTGCACAGGGGGTCCCGCACTTACAACCATTCGTTTAGTGACTGGTCAAAGCTATAACAGCACAGAAAAAAGTCACTGATGACATTTCTCACACGATAGTTGCAGCATCCCCATTGTCACTTGATCAAAATTTGGGAGCTTGGCAACCTGACTCGTCTTTATGACGGTTGCAGTGTCCCAGGGTCATTTGATCCCCCTTTGCGCCCTTCCGAAAAGCAGAGCCAACGGTCCCTTCCAACCATGTTATTCTCTGTTCTATGTTGAGCATCTTGAAGTGAGGAAGATGATGTAATGCGGCTGCCAAAACAAAAAGCCAACACAATCCTAGGTTGCATCAAGAGAGGGATAGAATCAAGATCAGGTGAAGGGTTAATAACACTTTATAATGCCTTGGTAAGGCCACACTTGGAATATTGCATCCAGTTTTGGTCACCACGATGCAAAAAAGATGTGGAGACCCTAGAAAGAGTGCAGAGAAGAGCAACAAAGAGGATTAGGGGACTGGAGGCTAAATCATAGAACGGTTGCAGGAAGTGGGTATGTCTACTTTAATGAAAAGAAGGGCTTGAAGTGACGTGGTAGCGTCTTCTAACATTTGAGGGGTTGCCACAAAGAAGAGGAGTCAAACTATTATCCAAAGAAGCTGAAGACAGGAACCATGGATGGAAACTAATCAATGAGAGAATCAACCTAGAACTGAGGAGAAATTTCCTGACAGTGAGAACAATTAATCAGTGGAACAACTTGCCTCCAGAAGTTGTGCTCCAACACCGGAGGTTTTCAAGAAGAAATTGGACAACCATTTGTCTAAAAGGTCTAAACCATTTTGCCTCCTGAAGCCTCCGGAGGGCGAAAATCAGCCCTATGGGCAAACCGGAAGTCCGTTTCCAAACTTCCGGTTTGCGCATTGGGTTGATTTTCGCCCTCCGTAGGCTTCAGGGAAGGCCGAAGTCAACTGGCGGAGCTGACAGGGCAACACCTTAAGTGCCTCCTGTGGCAGGCGTGCCATAGGTTCGCCATCAGGGTCCTACACTTTAAACCTGCTCTTTCAGGGAAAATCCGCGAAGCTCCGGAATGTATTTTTCAGGGTCATTGTCTGAATGTACCCTCCATCTGGCTGGGATTCCTACAAGGGCTGGTTACTGGAGCCCTTTCCGATGCCTAGAGACTATCCTGAAAAGCAGAGGGAGGCCAAGCCAACCGGGCCAAAAGTTTGTTTTGCAAAGCCCTCGAAAGCAGCTGACACAGATGGGAAAATGAAAAGCTGAAAAGGGTTTCGACGCGCCCGTTTTTGGGTCCTGGCTCCCAGCTTGCCCAGCACGGTTGACTTCAGAGGGCGCCAAGCAAATGTTCTTAAGCTTTCACAGGGGGGGGAGGGGGGAAGATAATGAAACGATAAGACGTGAAGGTCACCCAGCCAGGATTTCTTTTATAACATTGCCTGGTACGGGCCAGGGAAGGTGCCAAACTTGTACGGTTCTGAATAGCCTCAGGCTGCACAGAGAAAGAAAGAAAGAAAGGAAGGAAGGAAGGAAGGAAGGAAGGAAGGAAGGAAGGAAGGAAGGAAGGAAGGAAGAAGGAAAGAAGGAAGGAAGGAAAGAAAGAAGGAAAAAAAGAAAGAAGAAAAGAAAGAAAGAAGGAAGGAAGGAAAGAAGGAAGGAAAGAAGGAAAGAAAGAAGGAAGGAAGGAAAGAAAGAAAGAAAGAAGGAAAGAAAGAAGGAAAGAAAGAAAGAAGGAAGGAGGGAAGGAAGGAAGGAAGGAAGGAAGGAAGGAAGGAAGGAAAGAAAGAAAGAAAGAAAGAAAGACTCTCCGGAGAGCTGGAAAAATGTCCAGGACAAGGAAAGCTAAGATTTTAAAGAGGCAGAAAGAAAGAAAGAAAGAAAGAAAGAAAGAAAGAAAGAAAGAAAGAAAGAAAGAAGGAAGGAAGGAAGGAAGGAAGGAAGGAAGGAAGGAAGGAAGGAAGGAAGGAAGGAAGGAAAGAAGGAAGGAAAGAAAGAAAGAAAGAAAGAAAGAAAGAAAGAAAGAAAGAAAGAAAGAAAGAAAGAAAGAAAGAAAGAAAGACTCTCCGGAGAGCTGGAAAAATGTCCAGGACAAGGAAAGTTAAGTTTTTAAAGAGGCAGATTAAAAGGAGAGAAAGAGTGATGTGGCCTCTTTTTAAAGTATCTGTAGAAATCTTAAAAGACGCTTGCTCCTGGGAGGCAAATCTAGACAGGCAAATCTAGACAGGATACTAAAAAGCAGAGACATCAGCCAGCTCTCCCGGCTAAGGTGGAACTTGAACTCATAATCCCTTGCTTTCTAGCCCGATGCCTTCACCACTAGACTTACATGCATTACAGTGTTTTGATACCTCCCCCTCCCAAAGCTGTTCCTCTGTGCACTGCTCAAAAGAGGGCCAATCGGATGCATCCAGATGCGTGGGTTTACAAAGACCATCATTCCCAGCCAGAATGGCCAAGGGGAACTTCAGTGGAAGTTGCAACTTCATCTACTCCAGGGGTTTGAACACCTGGAGAAGCGGTTCCATTGCCCAGAAAGCAAGTTTGAGATTAAGCATGATTTATTTCCTTTTGCAAATCTAGACAGCAGACTAAAATGCGGAGATATCACACTGACAACAAAAGTGTGTCTAGTCAAGGCTATGGTTTTCCCAGTTGCAATGGATGGCTGTGAAGGTTGGACCATAAGGAAGGCTGAGCGCCAAAGAATGGAGGCCTTTGAACTCTGGTGCTGGAGAAGACTCCTGCGAGTCCCTTGGACTGCAAGGTGATCCAACCGGTCAGTCCTAGAGGAGATCAACCCTGATTGCTCTTTAGAAGGCCAGATCCTGGAGAGGAAACTCAAATCCTTTGGCCACCTGATGATGAGGAGGAAGGACTCCCTGGAGTAGAGCCTCATGCTGGGAAAGATGGAGGGCAAAAGAAGAAGAAGGGGACAACAGAGAATGAGGTGGCTGGATGGAGTCACCGAAGCAGAAGGTGTGAGCTTGAATGGACTCCAGAGGATGATAAGAGGACAGGAAGGCCTGGAGGAACGTTGTCCACAGGGTCGCGACGGGTCGGACACAACCTCGCAACTAACAACAACAAGAAATCTTAGCAATTACAAGGTTTTGATTACGATCTTCAAAGCGCTCCATGGCACAGGACCTAGTTACCTGCAGGATCGCATCCTGCCCCATACATCCCTACGACCAATCCGCTCACACAGAGAGGGACTTCTCCGGGTGCCGTCCGCTAAACAGTGTCGGGGGCGACACCCAGGAGCAGGGCCTTCTCTGTGATGGGCCCAGCCCTGTGGAATGACCTCCCCCTTGACATCAGGATTACTTCCGATCTCCGCTCCTTCCGTGCAAAGCTCAAGACCCACCTTTTTCAATTATCTGACCTGGCTCAGCCGTAGTTTATCCTATTCCTCCTGACAGTCCTTTTTAAATTTGTAATTTTACTATGGGGTATTTTTAATGGCTAATTTTATTATCATTATTGTGATGTATTTAATTGTTACCTCCTCCGTATATGTCTATGTATGTGTATATGTATGTTTATATGCATTTATGTATGTTTTTATTGTACGCCGCCCAGAGTCCCTTGTGGAGAGGGAGCGGCTAACAAATTAAATTATTAAATTATTAGTATTATTACAAAGAAAGCAACTTACTCACTCAAAAAATAAATTAAGAACAGAAACGCACCGATGTTCTGTTGGAAGCAAGGAGTACAGATAGTCCTCGACCTATGACCACAAGGGAGCCCCAAATTTATGTTGCTAAGCGGGAGAGTTAAGTGAGCTTTGCCCCATGTTGCGATCTGGCTTGCTTGCTAGTTGTTAAACGAATCACGTCAGTTGTTACTAGGTTAGTAATCCCGCTGTTAAGCGAATCTGGCTTCCCCTTTGAGTTTGCTTGTCCAAACGTCACAAAATGGGGATCACATGACCCCGGGACACTACAACCATCACAAATCCAGTTGCCAAGCGTCCTAATTTTGATCATCCGATCGTGGGGATCACGCGATCGCGACGGTCGTTAAGTGTGAAAAAATGGCCCTTAGCTCCCTTTTTTTCAGTGCTATTGTAGCTTTGAACAGTCACTAAATGAAGTGTTTTAAGTCAGGGACTGTTCTGTATTTGGAATTTTCACCAGGAAATGTTAGGAGCCCAGTTCTTAGAAACAGGAGTAACAGCCATTCCGGACATTGGTTCTCCCTACACGTAAATATTTTTTTGCTGCAATAAGGAACTCTCTCTCTCGTCTGCCAGTGGGAAATTACCCTTGTAAACAAACTTTTTACAGCACCAGGTTAGTGTTAAATTTCTGGCGCAATTAAACACAGAAAAAAAAACAGACTTGGGGTTAAAAAAAGAAGAGAAAAAAGGAAGACAAGCGTCTGCTAATGAGGAGACTAGGCTGGAATAACATGTAATTTGCACACCCCGCAGCTATATTTAGGAGGAAGTTGATAGAGGGTGAAAAACAGTTTAGCCCTAACTGGTTCTGGCTTGCGTTGTTGCTGGGTATCTGAATTGCAGTCCGCCACAAGAAATAATAATGATTCTCATCCAGGCTTTTATTTTCCGTTGAATTTCTCGATAGGTAGTTCTCGATTCACGAGGACACCTGGGATGAGAATTTCCGTGGCCAAGCGGGCTGGTTATTGAATCGTGCCCAGTTTCCACCACCAATTTTGCCAGGGTTGTTAAGAGAATCACGACAGTCCTTAAGTGAGTCACCTGTCCATTACTTCAATCCGGCTTCCTCCACTGACTTCGCTTGTCGGAAGCCAGCTGGAAATGGCAATCGTGTGTCGTTTTTCACCCCCTTTTGAAGACTTTTCGCTTCTCATCCAAGAAGCTTCTTCAGCTCTGATGGGACAGTGTCAGTCCTTCCCCATTGTTCTGTCAGAGCTGAAGAAGCTTCTTGGATGAGAAGTGAAATGTCTTCAAAAGGAAAACAAGGAAGTCCAGTTGCCGCCTGAAAAAGCACCTTTGGTGTTAATGAGAAGGAAGAGAAGACCTTGAAGCCTCTTTTGTTAGTTTAAGTAACAAGCACAGGTTGGATTTTTAAAATATTATTTACAAAAGTTTTGCTCCGTGCAACCCATTTGCTTCGTGTAAGTCTTACACACCTGTGTAGAGACGTCTCTACCAGCCGGCGCAAAGGGCACCTTCAGTTGGTACCTAGGCAAGCTACCTGGGACTTCTACCAAAGCGTGAACCGTGGCTCGAACCCAAGGTTCATTCGCCATTCCCAGCTTTAGCCCAGATCTGTCACTCGTTTCAAATCAGAATAAGAGTCAACCTACTGGCTGCCTTACAAGCGGATCCTCTCCCGTTGTTCTGACCTAGGGGTCACCAAATCACGAAGCAGACTCCTTGTCCCCCTAAAAAAATCCTCTTTTTATTTGGCTAATGTGAATTCCTCGCATTCACCTCCAGCAAAGTCCCGGCAGAGCGTCTTTCAAGGGCGAATTGTAAACACAGACCTTATCAGTCCTTGGATAGTTGCCAGATCGATAGCTTCCAGAGGCAACACTGAACAAGGAAATACTTGGCAAGGAGTCTCTCAAATAAGCAAATTTTGTCTTCTGCAAACACCACTCCCCTTTTGCTGCTATTGATTTCCTACGGGAGGGACAATTCACTGTCCATCTGTGCCTTTACTCCCGAGTTGGCCCTTATTCCTTAGCTGTTCCCTTCTCCTGGCAGCTCTGCACATGAGCACATCGGGAACAGGCTCCAGCTGTTCTTCTGCCCCAATGATGTCCGACTCCGAAGGCAGCTGAGCTGGTATCTGTTGGACGGCCCTGGCCTCATCTCTGCCTCCCGCACAGAGCCCTCGTCCAAGCCTTCCCCAGACTCCAGGACTGGCCCATGTTCCTCCCAACCTCCTCATTGTCCAACAGGTAGTCCTTCACTTACAACCTCAACTGAGTTGGGGTGCTCTCTCAGCTTGGTTGATTCCTTGCAGACCTTTAATTACCAAACTAGGTAACATCTCCAGGGCTACAAGGAGTGGGGATGCTCGCCGAGCTTGCTGGTTTTCTTGTGGACAATTTCCATTTTTAAAGTAGGTAACATCATCCATCCTAGAAGGGAGCGGGGGAGTTTGATTTCCGAGCTTGGCTGTTTTCTTACACATGTCTCATTACCACACTAGGTAACATCATCAGTGCAGCATAAGAACAGTCCACAATAAGAATTGATGGGGAGGAGAGGGCTCATTTCTCCTCCTTTGGATAATACTGTGATGTCCCAGCGCACGGCACAGAGATAACACAAACAGCTGGCAGCTCAAACTGCCCTTTATTTGCTCCAAAACTCCCCAAACGTTCCCGGCAAGTCCCAGAGCAGAGTGATAACAAACTCCCACATAAACCTCAAGCAGCCTCTGACTTTTATGCACCAAGGCTGCATGGCAACGAATCCCAAATGTATTTGGCAAAACAAGGGCAAACTAAGGAGTTCAGGGTGCAAAATAGTCCACTTCAGGAATTCAGTGTTTGTTCCCGACAAATGCCCCTCCCCACAGCGTCTCTTTAAGTCTCATTTCCCCAGGTGTTCCTTCTGAAGGTGGGCAGGGCACTCTCCTCCTGAGTAACCTCCTCAGACTGTGCTGATCATGCCTTCTCTGCGCTCTCCGAGCTCTTGGATCAGGAAGGGGTGGTTCTTGCTCCTTGCCTGAGCTCCGCCTCTCATGTTTATCCTGCCTCCCTTGCAGGACTTACTAATTCCGAAAAGCCTTGCCTGGACTGACTCTGCCCTTCCCCGGTTTCCTCCAAGGCCAACGGAGCTGCCCTCTCAATCTCTTTTGTCAGTTCTTGCTCCAGCTCATCTTCACCCCACCCCACCCAGATTCAGACTCCAACAGGGGCATGACAAATATGTTGGTAGGTTGGGACTTTCTTGCCCCACATTCGGGCAAGTCCTTTTGGTGCCCCTCGGCCAATGCCCCGGAAGGTGGGACGTGCTGAGCAATTCCTCTTAACATTTTCTCAGACGTGCAAGCGAGTCAAAGCTTTTTGATCCTCCAGCAACATTCCATGTGGAGAAAGAGCGCTTATCCGTGCGCAGAAAAAGCTGACACTGGCACAATGTTGCGCTGGATTTACACAAGCTTAGCGACAACGTTGTGGGTGCCCGAGGCAGGGAAGGGGGGTTAATCTTGCTGGAGTCGATGGCTCTACATCTTTGTCTAAAAGCCTGAAACCTGGAGGTGTCGATGGAGAAAGAGAGTGGGAAGGAAACTTCTCTTACGTCTCACGCCACAACTGAGCATTCAAGATTTCCAAAGCTCTTGACTTGGTGGAAATCTGCCAAATGCTTAGAAGGCTTTGTTCTTTTCTCCGGCTGGACAGTCCTGCCAAAACTTTCAGAATCAGAATAGAGCTGGAAGGGGCCTTGGAGGTCATCTAGTCCAACCCACTGCTCAAGCAGGAGATCCTGTCCCATTTCAGACAGGTGGCTGTTCAGTGTCTTCTTAAAAACCTCCAGTGGTAAAGCACCTTTGTCTGAAAGCAGGTTGTCCCTTGAGTTAATTCTCCTCACTGTTAGGAAGTTTTTCCTTAATGCCAGGTTGCTTCTCTCTTTGATTAGTTTCCATCCATTGTTTTGTTTTGCCTTCCTTCTGGTGCTTTGGAAATCCCCCTCTTCCTTCTGGCAGCCCCTCAAATACTGGAATGCTGCTATCATGATCCCTTCTCTTCTCTAGATTAGCCAAACCCAAATTCTGCAACCATTCTTCATGGGGTGGAGTGGAGTGGAGTGGAGTGGAGGGGTGGGGTGGAGTAGAGTAGAGTAGAGTAGAGTAGACTAGAGTAGAGTAGAGTATAGAGTAGAGTAGAGTAGAGTAGAAGAGAGAAGAGAAGAGAAGAGAAGAGAAGAGAGAAGAGAATATAGACTAGACCAGACTAGACACAACACAGTTGGAAGGGACTTTGGAGATCTTCTAGTCCAACCCACCTGCTCAAGCAAGAAACCCTATACCATTTCAGACAAATGGTTGTCTGATCTCTTCTTAACAATTTCCAGTGTTGGAGCATTTACAACCTCTGGAGGCAAGTTGTCACACTGATTAATTGTTCTCAGTGTCAGGAAATTTATCCTTAATTGAAGGTTACTTGATTAGTTTCCATCCATTGCTTCTTCTCCTGCCTTCGAGGTGCTTTGGAGCAAATAGATATTGGAACAAAGCTATCAGGTCACACACACACACACACCCAGTCCTTTTCATTGAACTAGAAATTAAGACTTTATTAAGGATGAGCTTAGTTGCAATCTTTGGATATTTATCATTCTGGTTACTATATAACAGCAGAATTTGGGTTAATAATTCAAAAAGCAAGCTTAAGGGTGTGACCTTAACCTGATCTTAATCTGTGTGGGCCAAACTACATATTACTCCAGGATCTCTTTTGTAACTGACTCAGAATAGAAGCTCAACCGTATGATTTGGGTGCTGAAAATCACCACTACAATTTCAAGGAATGAGTAATCTTCCAAAAGAAAATCACTCGGAGGAAGGGGTTATGGTGTGGGAAGGGGAGAGAAACAGGAAATCAGGAGAAAATCATCACCACACAGAGAAAAACGGAACGCTATTTTTGTCTGCTTAAAATTCTGATTGAATCCTGAGAAAGCACACACCCATCCTATAAAATCAGTATCGTGCCCCTCTCCTTAATTCCCTGGCTTAATTTAATCATATGTATTGATAGCAGCAAGGACTGTATTTGCATAATGTTACAAAAATCAGAACACTCCATTAAACGAGGATGTAATTCGGAATATATTAGACTGTGCAGAGATGGATAGGTTGACATTAAAAATAAAGGACACAGAAGAGACAGAATGTTACTTAATATGGATAATAGACTTGACGAGCAGTTAGAGATAAGAGGTGGAAATTAGATGAAGAAAGATTATTGCTATGTATGAATTAAACATACGGTTAAATTATGGTTTATACAAATAAATATATGGTTTATAGTTATAAATATGCTAATGTAATTAACAGAATGATAAATAAGCTAATGTGAAGAGAAACCTAGTTAAAATTATTCTGTTACACTATTGTTATTTTTGTTATTAGTATGTGTTAATTTCTTTCTGTTTCTTCTTTGCTTTTTCAGTAAATGATATGCCCTAACAATACTGTATTCAAAATGATTTTTTTAGCATCTAAATGATATTTATTTATTTATTTAAAATACAAATAATATAAACATAGTAAATACAAAAAAAGAAAGAAAAAGGAAAAAAACCACAAATATTATAGTGTATCCCCTCCCCCCAGAGACCTTTTTTTTTAACCCTTATATTTCTTCATCTATAACAACTTTACTTTTACTTTACTTTTATTTAATTTATAAACCGCACCCTCTACTCCAAAGAGACTCGGGGCGGTGTACAGTCATTTTTAAAAACACAATATAAATACATATAGATATAGATGGAGGCAGCGGCATACAAACTGTACAATAACAATTAAAATTAAAAATTAGAAATACATTAAAAAACTACCCCTAGAAAACTACCCCAGAATAAAATAATTGCCAGGAGGATAAAGATGGGACTATGGATGGGCTAGGCCAGCCAATTGGAACAGGTGGGTCTTGAGTTTCTTGCGGAAGTAGCGGAGGTCAGTAGTGGTTCTGATATCAACTAAAATATATACAGTATATTCCAATTGTAGCCTTAATACCTTCCAAAATAACATATATTCTTGAATAAGGTTTATTCCCTTTGCCTCCCACCAACACTGATTTTATAAAATTCCCCCCCCCCATATTTCATTAGAACTATTTACTTTAATCATCCCTTTTTTAAATTTAATTTCTGTTGCTAATCTATCATTTGTTGCCATACTCCAAATTTCACTATACCACTCATTTCTTTGAATATCCAGCCATCACTAATCGAGCTGTCATTATCAAATTTACAATCAATTCTTCTTTTGTTTCATTTATATCCCATTTTTCTACCAGCAACAATAATACAATCCTCGGTGACATTATCTAAATTTACATTAAAAAGTGCTCTAATTTCTCTAAACACCGTCCACTATCACAATCCCACCACATATGTTTATATGTTCCAACCTCTTTCTTGCACCTCCAATAAATATTTGTATATTTACCATCTATTTGATTTAATTTAGGTGGTGTTAGGTGCAACTTCCATATCGCTTTATATCCATTTTCCTTAACTCTGACATATTCTTATGTACTCTTCTATTCCAAATATTCTATTCCACTGTATTCAAAATGTTTAATGAACAAAGAGGAAAAATAATAATAAAAATAATTATATGCTTAACCCAGACCCCAGAGCTATTCCTAGGACATGGTCAAAAAATCTGACATGCAGCCACAATGGTAAGTCTAAGCTTTACTGGGTGTTTATACAGGTAGTCCTCCACTTAGTGACCGTTCAAAATTATGACATCCCTGAAAAAAGTGACTAAGGGCCCTTTTCACACTTACCACTACAGCCTCCCCATGGTCATGTGATCAAAATTCACATGCTTGCCAACTGACTCGTATTTATGACGGTTGTAGTGCCCGGGGACCATGTGATTACCTTTTGCGACCCTCTGAGAAGCAAAGGGGAAGCCAGATTCACTTAACAACTGTGTTGTGCTAATTTAATAAGTGCAGTAATTCATTTGACGACGGTGGCAAGGAAGGTCACAAAACGGGACAAAACTCACTTAGTAAATGTCTCCTTTGCAACAGAAATTCTGGGCTCAATTGTGGTCGTACGTTGAGGATTAGCTGTATGCATTTCCAGGCCATCGGAAGGAAAACTAGAGGGGGCTCCGTAAGGATGAGAACTAGAAACTCTGAGCGCCCAGTTTTGAAATCTTCCTGTAGCTAAAGAGCTTTGATGATTGCATGATCTTCTTTCCTCTTTATTTCCAAACAATGCAACCGCTGAGGGAACACTCCGATTGCTTCTTCCTTTTCCTACAATTGTGTTTTGAAATAACATTAGAATTGTAGAAGTGTCGGTCATCCCTAGGAAAGCAATCCCATACGCAATTAAAAGAGTGCAGAGAAGAGCAACAAAGAGGATTAGGGGACTGGAGACTAAAACATATGAAGAACGGTTGCAGGAACTGGGTATGTTTAGCTTAACAGAAAGAAGGACCAGGGGAGACATGATAGCAGTCTTCCAATATCTCAGGGGTTGCCACAAAGAAGAGGGAGTCAAGCTATTCTCCAAGGCATCTGAAGGTAGAACAAGAAGCAATGGGTGGAAACTAATCAAGGAGAGAAGCAACTTAGAACTGTGGAGAAACTTCCTGACAGTGAGAACAATTAATCAGTGGAACAGAAGTTGCCTTCAGAAGTTGTGAATGCCCCAACACTGGAAGTCTTTAAGAAGATGTTGGATAGCCAATTGTCTGAAACGGTATAGGGTTTCCTGTCTAGGCAGGGGGTTGGACTAGAAGACCTCCAAGGTCCCTTCCATCTCTGCAATTGTATTGTATTGTAAAACCCTGGCTAAAATAATTGATATAGACCACCAGCTCTTAAATTCATCATCCCAGAGGAGTATAGATCAGCGACCCGCAGCTCTGGAGCTCCCTGTGGCTCAAAATATGTGTCACAACCCCAATGTGTGACACCCGCTGGCACGTGATTTATTGACCTTTTCAACTCCAGGTAGGCCAACCATGGTTAAATCCAAGAAAGGAAAGGTTTCAAAAGAAAACAGAATGTCTAATTCAACTACATATACTAGTTTTGTGGAAATAGTCAGGCACAGAATGGTTTTGTCTCTCCCGGTGATTTCTTTTCTGTGGGAAATGGCTCTTTGAGTGATTAAGGACCCCTGGTATAGATTAACACCAGGATTAACATAACAATCAAGAAATAAACCATGCTGCAATCAAGGAACTGTCTAACAAGCAGTTTACTTTATTATTAGACCTTGGGCCATATCAAAGTGCAGAGTTCCAGACAAGAATTATTACTAAAATCTGATAAAAATAATTTGCAATTTGAATTGGAATAAACTACAATTTAAAATGAAATGGGAATAAAGTGCAATAATTTAATATACAGATAAATAAAATGTGATAACATTATATTTTGGTCTCTCCCCCTCCAATCTACCCCAATCAGTCCCACATATGCTGATATCAACTGAACCATTTTGCTTAAGTACACAACGTAATGTGTTCTTGCGGTTTCTTCAATGAACCAACTCACTCAGCGCACCAACTCACTCAGCGACCAAAAGCAACTGACCACCTCGTCGTATTCTGAGCTCTTTTATTTGACCACTCGTGATTATTTCAAAGTAAGTTGTGCTTGGTTAGAAAAAGAAAATGAGCCATAGGACTTCTCTCTTGGAAAAACATTGCAAGGGGTTTTAGGCAACGAAGTTTTTACAACTGACCCAGTTCATAAGACGGGAAAACAAAGCAGATGCCAAGAAACAGCCCTTTCTTAAAATACTTCTCTAATTGATCCAGGAAATGGGCTTCCAGGTTCCTGGTAAGGAAGTTATTTTTATATTCCAAAATCAGTGCGCTGAGCTGTTTCAGGTTCCTCTCTATGATCCAGCACTTTCCATATTTCAAGGAATTCTTGCCATAAAACCTTAATGAGAAAACCTACAATCCAATGTTTGATATCTTGGCAATGCTAGGTTAGACTTTTCCTTGGATCTAGAGAACGGCTGCTAATCAGCGGAAACCAATGATCTGACTTACAATAATACAATAGTAGAGTTGGAAAGGACCTTGGAGGTCTTCTAGTCCAACCCCCTGCCTAGGCAGAAAACCCTATACCGTTTCAGACAAATAGCTATCCAACATCTTCTTAAAGACTTCCAGTGTTGGGGCATTCACAACTTCTGGAGGCAAGCTGTTCCATTGACTTGGTTTAAGGCTGTCTCCATCTTGAGGAGTCCCTTCTCAACTTCACGTTTTCTAGATGTTTTCAATTTTCCGTTCCCAGGTTTCTTGCACTGTTTGGAGGAATTCTGGGAACTGTCTCCCCACACAGCTGCAGGACCACCACATTAGGATGGTGTATAGTCTAACAGGATTTATTTTTAAAGTAGGGGGAATACTCCCCTTAACCTAAAGGCGCTTTTCAAAAAAGCAACTGGACTTCCTCGGTTTTTTTCCCCCTCTGAAAACATTTTGCTTCTCATCCAAGAAGCTTCCATCTGTTGTGATGGTGGGGGAAATGGAAGGATAGGTACTGATAGTTGAGACTGGATGGCGGGGAAGGAGGGAAGGATTAGTTCTGACAGAATGGAGGGGTTAAAACTGTAATGATGAATCTCTGGCATGCGTGCCAGCTCTCTGCGGGCATGTAAGCTGTTGCCCAGCTCAGCTCGACTTCGCATGCATGCACGCCTCCGGCTGGCCAGCTAGTTTTCGGGTCTCTACTGCGCATGTAGGAGACATGCATGCACGTGCAGGGTTCATGCACGGGGGTCAAGCTTGCATGAGCGGAAGGGCAAGGTAGCACAGGGGTGTATGGCGCCCACACTTCATTTTTGGTACCAGGCGGCTTCAGGGAGGCCATTTTTGCCCTCCCGGAGGCTCAAAGCAAGCCTCCGAAGCCTGGGGAGGGCAAAAATGTGCTCTTCCCCACCATAGTGCAGGGGACCGACGAGGCTGCGCAGGGGGCATGCACGTATGTGCAGGAGGGTGAGCGCATTGCATTGTAGGTGTGGTCACACCTGCACAATTTTGGCACGCGAGGAGAAAAAGCTTAGCCATCACTGAGTTAGAAGGATGGTATTTCTTTGGGATCGTATTCTGCCCCATACATCCCTACGACCAATTCGCTCACACAGAGAGGGACTCCTCCAGGTGCCGTCCACCAGACAGTGTCGAGGGGCGGCGCCTAGGAGTAGAGCCTTCTCTGTGGCGGGCCCAGCCCTGTGGAATGACCTCCCTCCGGATATTAGGAATACCTCTGACCTCCGCTCCTTCTGTGTAAAGCTCAAGACCCACCTATTCCAAGTAGCTGGCCTGGCTCAACCATGATCTAACTATATCGCTCCTGACGGGTTTTTTTTTATTAATGTAATTCAATTGAATTTATTTTTTGGGGTTTTAAATAATGTGACTTTTTAATTGTTTTAATTGTTGTTTAATTGTTTTTTAGCTATCAGCCTACCTCCTCCTTGTATACGTCTTATATACGTCCTTGTTATATGTATGTCCTGTCCAGATTTGTATTGTATTGTATTGTACTTTGTATTTTATTTGTTTTGTTGTACGCCGCCCCGAGTCCTTCGGGAGAGGGTGCGGCTTAGAAATAAATATTGATTGATTGATTGATTTGCAGTCATCTGGTCGTTGGTAGTCTCTCTGAGAGCTCTTGAGAGTTTATCCTTGCTGAATCAGAGTGAAATTGATTGTGGAATCTTTTTGGAACTGCTGCAAAGACTCTGTTGTAGACTAGCGAGTGGTGTTGTCTCCCCCTCCTCTGTTGAGAGAGGGCTATTCAATGTTAACATAAATGGCCTTTTCCCCCTCATATCCCTCCTTCCTGTAGAACTGAAGAAGCTTCTTGGATGAGAAGCGAAATGTATTCAACGGAAAAAGAACGAGTTTAGTTTCCTTTCGGAAAAGCAATCATAACTTGGAGGATTAAGAATAAGACTCCTTTAAGTTGGTACCTAATTCTTGGTGACTTCATGGATACATTACAAGTAGTCCTCGGCGTACGACCATAACGGAGTCCAACATTTATGTTGCTAAGAGAGAGAGAGTTGTCAAGTCAACTTTGCCCCATTTTATGCCTTCTCTTGCCACCGCTGCGAAGCAAAGCAATGCGGTTGTGAAGTTAGTAACTTGGTTGTTAAGTGAACCTGGCTTCCCACTGATTTTGTCAGGTCGCAAAAGGGGACAACATGACCCCGGGACACAGCAACGGTCATTAAGTATGAATCAGTCACACGACTTCCAGACGCTGCCGCCGTCATAAATTTGAGCCAGTTGCCAAGAGTCTGAATTTTGATCGCGTGGTTGTGAGGAATGCCACAATGGTCGTAAGTGTGAAAGTCACTATATTCAATCACGCTGTAACTTCAAACGGTCACTAAATGAAACATCGTAAGTCGAGGACTACCCGGACTAACCAGATTCAATCTGCTTAGCTTTTCTAGGGTCAGCTCTCAACCGGACTCGGGAGCCTGAGCACCTCTGTCTGATCCATGCTGGATGATACCACCGGCTGTCCGTTTACTGAATCAATTGCCTTCCCAAGGCTATTTCCCCAATGACATCATAAGGCTGCTGTTGCCACAGCAACCGGCCCACCCGCTTTACCCAAGCCGGGTACCTGGTGATGTCATAAGTGACTCAGGCCCTCTGGCTTTGCAGAAGCTTTTTAAAAAACGTGTGTGTCTCCATGCGTGTGTATTTGTCAAGATTTTATTGTTTCCTCCTCTGTGTGTGTGTGTCTTTTAGCTCGCTGGCAGTATTAGTCAGACAGCAACCATAAATACTTTTAAAATGCTAATGGGGTGGGGGGGGGGGGGGGAATAATGCCTTTTTGCTTGTACTACCGGTAGTAGGCTGCTAGAATACAATACAAATCTATCCATGGCTGCTTGTGGCAAATGTAAACCCCACTGAATTCACTAGGTTTTTTTTAAAAAGGTTTATTTAAGAGTGTTTTAATTCCGCATTGTTTTTCAACCTGAGGAACCTATTGTAGAAGTTCAGCCTCAGGAATATTTCCCATCTGGGGTATAACAGGACTCGGAAGGGACCTTGGAGGTCTTCTAGTCCAACCCTCTGCTCAAGCAGGAGACCCTATACTCTTCCAGACAAATGGCTGTCCAACATCTTCTTAAAGGCTTCCAGTGTTGGGGCATTCACAACTTCTGGAGGCAACTTCTGTTCCACTGATTCATTGTTCTCACTATGAGGAAATTTCTCCTTAATTTATAGTTGTAGGGGCTTCATCACTGGTGATTTTTAAAGAAAAGACTAGAGAGCCCCGTTTTGCTTCATTCTACGACCTTTCTTGGGGTGTGTGTGTATCTCTTTGCCTCTCCCTGTCTCTTCCCCTCTCTCCCTCTCTGCCTCCTCCCTCTCTCTGTCTCTGTCTCTCTTTCTTTCTGTCTCTCCTCCTCTTTGTCTCTCTCTCTGTCTCTGTGTCCCTCTCTGTCTGTCTCTCTCATCCGTCTGTGTGTCTGCCTCTCCCTCTCTCTTTATATCTCTCCTCTGTCTCTCCCTCTCCACCTCTCTGTGTCTCCGTCTGTCTGTCTCTGTCTCTCTCTCCCTCCCTCTCTGTCTGTGTGTGCCTGCCTCTCCCTCTCTGTCTTTCTCTCTCTCTCTCCTCTGTCTCTGTCTCTCCCTCTCCACCTCTCTCTCTATGTGTGTGTGTCTCTCTCTCTATCTCCTTCCCTCCCTCTCTTTCTTCTTTGCAGGATAGATGATCTAAGATTCTTATTGACCCAAAGAATAAGGTTTACAGCTTTAATGTCTAACAAGGTTTAAAATCAGGCAGCCTCTGGGTGGGCATGTGGATTGGGACACCCTTGTTGTAGCTCAAGCAGGAACCTCCATACCATCTCAGACAAACGGCTATCTAACATCTTCTTAAAGACTTCCAGTGTTGGGGCATTCACAACTTCTGGAGGCAAGTCGTTCCACCGATTGATTGTTCTCACTACGAGGAAATCTCTCCTTCATTTATAGTTGTATGGGCTTCATCACTGGTGATTTTTAAAGAAAAGGCTAGAGAGCCCCGATTTGCTCCATTTTACGACCTTTCTTGGGGTGTGTGTGTGTGTGTGTGTGTGTATGTGTGTTTAGCTTAAGAGAAAGAAGGACTAGGGGAGACATGATAGCAGTCTTCCAATATCTCAGGGGTTGCCACAAAGAAGAGGGAGTCAAACTATTCTCCAAGGCACCTGAGGGTAGAACAAGAAGCAATGGGTGGAAACTAATCAAGGAGAGAAGCAACTTAGAACTGAGGAGAAACTTCCTGACAGTTAGAACAATTAATCAGTGGAACAACTTGCACCCAGAAGTTGTGAATGCCCCAACACTGGAAGTCTTTAAGATGTTGGATAGCCATTTGTCTGGAATGTTATCGGGTTTCCCGCCTAGGCAGGGGGTTGGACTAGAAGACCTCCAAGGTCCCCTCCAACTCTGCTACTGTATTGTATTGTTAACCCCTCTGGTCAGTCAAAATCGTTGCATGGTGTTTGGGAGCAAGCAGGTTGCAAAAGCTTTGGAGGGGGTGGGGGCCCGCAGGGGTGTGTTGATCGCTGGCCGTGCAATAAATCCGTTTCATAAAACTGGTAATAAATCGTATTTCATAAACTGGCGAGCGCCTCGCTTCCCGGAACGGTACGTCCTAACTGCAGGACTTGTGTACACACCCAGCCTTCGCAGCGTTGGACGGGGTAGGAAAAAAAAGCCAAACCTGTTGCCCCGTGTGTGTTATTTGGGGTTGAGCAGCAGCCTACTACCGGTAGTACAAGGGGAAAAAAAGGCGTTATTCCTCCCCCAATTAGCATTTTAAAAGTATGGGTGGTTGCTGGCTGGCTAATACTGCCAGGGAGCTAAAAGACACGCGTCCCCCCCCCCCTAAGAGACAGACAGACAGCAGCTGCAAATAAACCCTTTTTGCAAAAGATGTTTTTGTGCTCTTGCTCTCTCTGTGCAAAGGCTCCACGCCCCGCGCTCGCCTTGTTTATCAGCTCCGCGTGTTTTCTCGGAAAAATCCCTCCGGGCACGGAGGAGACACGCGAGCGGCTCTCTCCGGGGCACGCTTTTTTCACGTGCTCGGGCCATGCAGCAGACGCGTGCGCGGTCCCTTGGCGGGCACGGAGCCAGGGAGTAGGCGAGGATCCCTCTTCTATCGGAGGCGGGGAATCTGCATCTTTTGTGCTCTCTCTCCATAGGAATCCGCCTTTAAAAGGGTTTTTTTTGGGGGGGGGAGGGTTGCATTTGAGGAAGGGGGAGGCATCTCCCCCTCCCCAGGTTTGCACGCCCCGGGGTGGGGATGGGGGAGAACTATCCTTGTCAAAGCGGAGGAAGCTTTTTGGATGATCCTGCGTTCAGTTTTGGTCACCACGGTGTACAAAAGATTGGAGACTCTAGAAAGAGTGCAGAGAAGAGCAACAAAAATGATTAGGGGACTAAAACATATGAAGAACGGTTGCAGGAACTGGGTATGTCTAGCTTAAGAGAAAGAAGGACTAGGGGAGACATGATAGCAGTGTTCCAACATCTCAGGGGTTGCCACAAAGAAGAGGGAGTCAAGCTATTCTCCAAGGCACCTGAGGGCAGAACAAGAAGCAATGGGTGGAAACTAATCAAGGAGAGAAGCAATTTAGAACTGGGGAGAAACTTCCTGACAGTTAGAACAATTAATCAGTGGAACAGAAGTTGCCTCCAGAAGTTGTGAATGCCCCAACACTGGAAGTCTTTAAGAAGATGTTGGATAGCCATTTGTCTGAAACGGTATAGGGTTTCCTGCCTAGGCAGGGGGTTGGACTAGAAGACCTCCAAGGTCCCTTCCAACTCTGCTATTGTATTGTATTTGTATTGAGAAGAGAAACGTCTTCAAAAAAAGGGGGGGGGGGAACCAAAAAAGTCCAGTTGCCTCCTGAAAAAAAGCACCTTTGGGACAACCTGGATGACTGAGAAAAAAAAGAGAGAAAAAAAGAAAGAAGCTGTGACGGATAAGATAAAGGGATTCTGTTTCAATAAAATGGTAGTGATGGAGATATTTACAAGGTAAGGAAAGGAAAGAAAGAAAAAGGAAAATGAATGAAAGAAATAAATAAATAAATAATGTAACTGATTAGATCAGTGTTTCTCAACCTTGGCGACTTTAAGTCCTGTGGACTTCAACTCCCAGAATCCCCCCCCCCCCGCCAGCGTTGCTCCATGGGCCAAGCGCTGCAAAATCCCGTGGATCTGGGCTGCAATTTGAGGGTGGTTGCTAGAAGGTGGCATTCTGGTTGCTCCTTTGCTGCCCTCTAGTGGCAGCTCCCGCCCCAGGTAATGGCTTTCCCCCGCCTGCAATGCCAGCCGATAGATTCTTTTTCACCCACAGCTGTTGATCTCGTTTGCAAAAGTACTGTACAGCGGGGGGGGGGGGGGGGGAAATCGAGCAGGTCTGGAGAACCGGTAGCGTAAACTTTGAGTAGTTTGCAGAACCGGTAGCAGAAATTTTGAGTAGTTCGGAGAATCGGCAAATGCCACCTCTGGCTGGCCCCAGAGTGGGGACGGAATGGGGATTATTGCAGTATCCTTCCCCTGCTACGCCCACCAATCCACATCCACCAATCCACACCACGCCCACCAAGCCACGCCCACAGAACTGGTAGTAAAAAAATTGCATTTCACTGTATAGGAACTGTGCCATGCAGGGGAAAGGTTGACCGGGCTGGAATGGCAGCAGCAGGTGGGTTTGTTGGTTGCGACAGTATCTGCCAGGCATTTCTCGGTGTTAATTTGAAATATAGCTCCAAAGGAACAACGCATCGCATGGCCAACTGACCTAATTGGCACGCAAGACATGTAGGAGAATAGGATCAGAAAACCCTGATTATGACGTTACCTACCTCTGGTAACGCGACGTTCAGAAACTAAATTGAACAAGCTTAGAGAGCAAACCCCAGCCAAAAAGATCTTGGTGTTCTCCATTTGCCCGGCCCTTGGAACAGGTGGCATAAACAAGTGGCAGGCGGGGGAAGCCCTTACAGGGGCGGGAGCAGCCACTAGAGGGCGGCAAAGGAAAAACCAGAACGCTGCCCTCTAGCGGCCGCTGTCAAGATTGCAGCCCAGATCCGCAGGGTTTTGCAGCGCTTGGTGAACTTCTGTGGGGGGGAACGCTAGCCAGGGGGATTCTGGGAGTTGAAGTCCGCACATCTGCAGGCAGCCAAAGAAGGAGAAATTCTTCATTCTCTTGCAGCCTTAGAATGAATGAGCTGGAAGGGACCTTGGAGGCCTTTGAGTGATGGGTTGAGGCATAAAGATAAAGGTTCCCCTCACACATATGTGCTAGTCGTTCCCGACTCTAGGGGGCAGTGCTCAACTCCATTTCAAAGCCAAAGAGCCAGCACTGTCTGAAGACATCTCTGTGGTCATGTGGCCGGCATGACTAAACGGTGAAGGCGCATGGAACGCTGTTCCCTTCCCACCAAAGGTGGTTCCTATTTTTCTACTTGCACTTTCACATGCTTTTGAACTGCTAGGTTGGCAGAAGCTGGGACGAGTAACGGGAGCTCCCTCCAGCATGCGGCGCTAGGGATTCGAACCGTCGAACTGCCGATCTTTCGGATCGACAAGCTCAGTGTCTTAGCCACTGAGCCATTGAGGCTTAGTGTTATCTTTAAAGCTGGCTTCAAGCCTTAGTTTTTATTTGCCTGGGTGTTTTCGCCTCCTAGGATCAAGAAGCGTTGAAGAGCAACATTGCATTTGCTTGTTTTTAAGAAAAAGAAAATAAAAACACCAGGCAAAAATGTGATTTTTTGTTTTTGTCGTTTCCTCCTTTGTCTATAGCCCAATGAGTTTCAACCTTGGTCACTTTTAGATGTTGAGGACTTCAACTCCCAGAATTCCCCAGCCAAAGTTAACTTAGGCTGAGTCACATCTCAAGAAACGAATCATTCTCCACCGCGGGGAGTTTTGCCCCATTTTACGACCTTTTCTGCAACAGTTGTTAAGTGAGTCACTGCAGTGGTTAAGTTAGTAACACAGTTGTTAAGTGAATGTGGCTTCCCCATTGTCTTTGCTTCTCAGAGCACATATGAGCTTGGCACACGGAGGATGCTGCGATGGTCGTAAGTGTGAAAAACGGTCATAAGTCACTTCGTTCTGTGCCTTTGTAACGTTGAACGGTCACTAAACGAATGGTTGTAAGCCCAGGAGCTGCTGTACAGGTAGTCCTCGACGTACATCCACAATTGAGCCCCAAAATTTAGGTTGTTAAGGGGGAAAATTTGCTAAGTGAATTTGTCCCATTCTACAACTTTTCTTGCCACATTTGTTAAGTGAACTGCTGCCGTTGTTAAATGAGTAACACGGTGGTTAAATGAATCTGCCGTCCCCATTGACTTTGCTCTTCAGAAGCAAAACATCTCCTGGACAACCGTCATAAATATGAGTCAGCTGTCAAGCCACTGAATATCAATCATATGACCATGGGGAGGCTTCATGGGCCGTATGTGGGAAAAAATGGTCATAGGTTGCTTCTTTCTGCTCTGTTGTAACTTGGAACGGTCACTAAAAATGGTTGTAAGTCCAGGAACACCTTCTGCCTTTCCCTGTGAGTTGTATTGGGTTGGTGTGTGTGTGTGTGTGTTTGTGTGTGTTTGTGTGTGTGTGTGTGTGTGTACACGTAGGGAGGCTCAGCCAATCTCATTGTACACATGTTGTACTCTTAATACAATACAAACCTTAATACAATAGCAGAGTTGGAAGGGACCTTGGAGGTCTTCTAGTCCAACCCCCTGCCTAGGCAGGAAACCCTATACCGTTTCAGACAAATGGCTATCCAACATCTTCTTAAAGACTTCCAGTGTTGGGGCATTCACAACTTCTGGAGGCAACTTCTGTTCCACTGATTAATTGTTCTAACTGTCAGGAAATTTCTCCTGTTCTAAGTTGCTTCTCTCCTTGATTAGTTTCCACCCATTGCTTCTTGTCCTGCCCTCAGGGGCTTTGGAGAATAGCTTGACTCCCTCTTCTTTGTGGCAACCCCTGAGATATTGGAAGACTGTTATCATGTCTCCTCGAATCCTTCTTTTCATTAAACTAAACATACCCAGTTCCTGCAACCGTTCTTCATATGTTTTAGCCTCCAGTCCCCTAATCATCTTTGTTGCTCTTCTCTGCACTCTTTCTAGAGTCTCCATATCTTTTCTACATCGTGGCGACCAGAACTGAATGCAGTATTCCAAGTGTGGCCTTACCAAGGCCTTATAAAGTGGTATTAACACTTCACGTGATCTTGATTCTATCCCTCTGTTGATGCAGCCTAGAACTGTGTTGGCTTTTTTGGCAGCTGCTGCACACGGCTGGCTCCTATTTAAATGGTTGTCCACTAGGACTCCAAGATCCCTCTCACAGTTACTACTACTGAGCAAGGTATCATCTATACTGTACCTGTGCATTCCGTTTTTCTTGCCTAAACATAGGCAAGAAAATGTGGGCAAGACAATAAAAGTTTGAATTGAATTGAATTTAAATCAAGGTTTGAATTGACCTATACCAGGGGTGGGCTTCAAAAGTTTTAGCAACGGGGTCTCTGCCCGGTTGCTGGGTGGGCGTGGCCTAGGTGGCCTCCTGTACCATGGCGGAGGGGGAGGCATTTTCACACTCGAGCCTCTGGGAGGATGAAAACAGCCTCCCCCAAGCTCCAGAGGCTCCGTAGAGGCCCAAAACCAGTGGTGGATTCCTCTCCCTGTCACTACCAGTACGCTGTGCATGGGGCCGGGAATCCTGCATGAGTGCTGCACGCGCATGCACACTCCACCGCCCCTGCTGCTCGTCGAAGGTTGCATAGGCCCCACATGCTGTGCACACGTGCACAATTGTCCCAGTCGCTTTAAAAACAGGTGTGGAACGCGGGCGGATGGGTGGGCCAAATGAGCCACCGTATCGGTACAGTGGCCACTGCTTCCGGCTACTACCGGTACGCACATATCGGGCCGTACCAACCTGAACCCACCACTACCCAAAACGGGCCCATTTCCGACCTTCTGCAGCCTCCTGGAGGCCTGTTTTTCGCCCTCCCTGGGCCTCCCTGCATCCAACATGGCCCACGGAGAGACTCCTGGGAGGGGAGGGGCAGGTGGGGCGGGGCCAGCCAGGAGTGGGATTTGGGGGTTCGCCGAAGCGTGCAGAATCTTTCCTAGAGAATTGCCCGAATCCAGGATAACCCAGAGCAGCCCACCCGACCTGTACTGTGAGCGGAGAAAGGAATTTCGTAATCGGTGTGGCTGGGTGGGGACCCGTTCATGCGCACGTCTAATATTAGCACATACCAAAAGAGTGTGTTTGTCAACATTACAGGCAGCTTGTCTGAACAGGGAACCCCAGCCAGGGTGAGTCAAGCAAGGGGAAATGTAAAGAAAATTTCAACAACAGGGCTTCTGATTAGCTGTTGCGCCAAAAATTGTTGAGTGTGCGGGTGGAAGAGCGGGTGTATGTGACAGAAAAACAGTAAGCAAAAAAAAAAAAAAAAAATCTTTTCCCCCTCTATTATTTTAGAAGAAAGGTTTCCAAATGGGGACAAACGCACTGATGATGTAACCTAGCTTGGTAATGAAATGTCTGCACGGAAACGACCAAGCTCAGAGACCACCAAGGCCTCTAATACACCTATTAAATTTAAGCCCTCTTGTCTAATGATCTAATTATGTCCTCCAGCAGGGGAAAGAGAGACCCCCTACTTGTTTTACTTTAAGGACGACAAAAACCAGAAGTCTGAACTGACCCGCAGGTAATGGGAGAAAAGCCCAGGTAGGAAAGCAAGCTTCCAGGTTTTAAAAGTAGAGTAGAAAGAAAGTAGAAAGAAAGAACCATTTCCTTAAAACCAGAGAATTATACGGAAGTGTTGAGGTAATGATGGTTTAATAGCTGACCAGCTGCTGTGAGGCTGTAAACCGATGAAATGAGAATGAGTCGTCAGGGTTACTGCCACTTTAAGAAGCTGTCTATATAAGGGAGGCCATGTGAGGGTCTCTCTTTGTGTGCTTCCGTGTTATACTTGAAGATTGATTGATTGCCTGGTTTTGCGTAGTACAGCGATGGCGAACCTTTTTTGGCTCGCGTGCCATAAGTGGGGGGAGCGCAGGGAGGTCGTGTGCAGACATGCTGTGCCCATAATGCAATGCGCACCCCCAGTGCGCATGCGTGCACTACAGGCGCGACCCCCCCCTTTTTCCATGCTTTTTTCACTTTCCCCAGGCACCAGAGGCTTTATAGGAGCCTGGGGAGGGTGAAAACAGCCCCCTGCCCCCCCCCGGAAGCCCTCCGGAGGCTTCAGGGATTTTCAGGAGGCTTCCCTGAAGCCTCCGAAGCAGTCAAAACGACCCTCCGAGCAAACCGGAAGTCACTTCCGGTTTGCTCTGAGGGTCTGATTAAGCGCTCCGAAGGCTTTAGGGACCTCCAAGAGACTTCCCTGAAGCCTTCGGAGTGCTCAAAACGCCCCTCCGCTCCGAAGGCTTCAAGCACCTCCAAGAGGCTTTCCTAAAGCCTCCGGAGCAGTCAAAACAACCCTCCGAGCAAACAGGAAGTCCATTCCCGAACTTCCGGTTTGCCCATAGGGCTGATATTTTGTGCTCCGGAGGCTTCAGGGAAGCTCATGAAGCCTCCGGAGGGCCTCCGCGCGGGGGGGGAGGCTCTTTTCGCCCTCCCCAGGCTCCTATAAAGCCTCTGGAGCCTGGGGAGGGCGAAAAATGGCTTTTAAAAAGGGTGAACTCAGCTGGCCAGGCGTGCCATAGGTTCGCCGTCACTGGCTTAGTACATGAATGTACGTATATATGTATATATAACAGAAGCAGACATTATGATCTCTGGAACGTTTAAAACATATTGCTCACTGAGCTTTCGTAAGCCATTGCTAACATCGTCAGAGTGTGAAAGCCATTAAAGCGATACCTGCCTTTATACAATGTTAATCAATTTGGCCATTGCGCGTGTGATAATTCTTACCATTTGCGCATTGATCTGTCTATGGCAGACATTGATCACTGCATATAGAATTCTGGACTGGAACTGTGGCGAACGGCTGTTCATAATGTAACTCGCATTTTTAGTACGTTTGTGTGTGTGTATCTACATACATGTAGATAATCCACTGTGTACTGTATTTTGCTTCTGGGTTGTGTCAAAATAGGAGTCACACTGTAACACACTCTGAAAAGAAGGAAATCCATCTAGATTAGGATACCTATGACCCCTTTTTAAGCTTTGGACTTCAACTCCCAGAATTCCTGAGCCATGGTAAAAAAAAAAAAAGATGTAACTCACTTCACCACCAACTCGCTTAGTAACGGAAATTCCGTTCCCAGTTGCAGCCGTACATCCGAGGACTACCTGTACGTCTTAATTGCAGCTCGTATTTCTCAGGAAAATGTAATACCATTTTGCAACCAAGGCCTAACTGACATTAGACGACATCCAGTTAACGGGTAATGAAATGAATTTTCGTGTGTGTTTTGAGCAGCAAGAGTGAGAACTGAACGCAGAGCAAATTTGGGGCGTGGACGTGTTGCTTCCTGTTATGGTTTCATAGGCACTGGGGGGGGGGGGGAGCTTGCATTTGTGAAAATGCCTTTTTATTTCTGTGTTAAAAGATAAACTGCAGAGGCTGAAAAAGAGCTTTAAGTAAGTTTGTGCAGGGTTAAAAAACACTATTCTACTCCATGCAGAGAATCAGGAAGCTCTAACTTTACTATCAACATTCCCTTCCAGGTTGCAGGAAGAGGTCCATCAGTTACAGCTAATGCTCAACTTACAACAATTCATTTAGGTTCAAAGTGACAAGCGCACTGAAAAAAACTGACCGATGACTTTGATATATATATGTCCTTTGCAGCATTCCCACAGTCACATGATCAAAATTCAGACCCTTGGCAACTGATTCATATTTATGACGGTTGCAGAGATCCGGGGTCACATGATCCGCTTTTGAAATCTCCGGACAAGCATCAAAGTTGGTGCAGAATCCAGATTCGCTTAACAAGCCTGTTAATAACTGAACCAATGCACTGAGCAACAGTGGTAAGAAAAGTCGTACAACAGCACCTCACCAATGTTTTCATTTAGCAGCAACATAAAATTTGGAGCTCAATGGCGATTCTCTCTCGGGGACTAATTTGCATTTGACAAAATGGGCCTCCCTCCCTGCATCTAGAAATCTAGCCGCGATAGGTAGAAAAGATGGATGGTTGGATAGGTGGATGGATAGGAGAAAGAGAAAGAGAAAGAAAGAAAGAAAGAAAGAAAGAAAGAAAGAAAGAAAGAAAGAAAGAAAGAAAGAAAGAAAGAAAGAAAGAAAGAAAGAGAAAGAAGAAAGAAAGAAGAAAGAAAGAAAGAAAGAGACAGAATAAAATAGTTTATTGTCCCTTTGAATGTACATTTATCAGCATACATTAAAATGAAATTTTGTTGCATTCAGCTCTCAAAAGACCTCCACTTCCAATATAAACAAAACATGACAAGAGAAATACAAAATGATGCACGTACCCACGTATATTAAATGACATGGAGAAACAACACAGTGTAGTCCGGATGTATGCACAGGTACAGTATAGGTGGTACCTTGCTCAATAGTAGTAACTGTGAGAGGGATCTTGGAGTCCTAGTGGACAACCATTTAAATAGGAGCCAGCCGTGTGCAGCAGCTGCCAAAAAAACCCAACAAAGTCCTAGGCTGTATCAATAGAGGGATAGAATCAAGATCAAGTGAAGTGTTAATACCACTTTATAAGGCCTTGGGAAGGCCACACTTGGAATATGGCATTCAGTTTTGGTCGGCACGATGTAAAAAAGATGTGGAGATTCTAGAAAGAGTGCAGAGAAGAGCAACAAAGAGGATTAGGGGACTGGAGGCTAAAACATATGAAGAACGGTTGCAGGAATTGCATTATGTCTAGTTTAATGAAAAGAAGGACTAGGGGAGACATGATAGCAGTGTTCCAATATCTCAGGGGTTGCCACAAAGAAGAGGGAGTCAAACTATTCTCCAAGGCACCTGAGGGTAGAACAAGAAGCAATGGGTGGAAACTAATCAAGGAAAGAAGCAACTTAGAACTGAGGAGAAACTTCCTGACAGAACAATTAACCAGTGGAACAGAAGTTGCCTCCAGAAGTTGTGAATGCCCCATCACTGGAAGTCTTTAAGATTATGTTGGATAGCCATTTGTCTGAAACTGGTATAGGTTTCCCGCCTAGGCAGGGGGTTGGACTAGAAGACCTCCAAGGTCCCCTCCAACTCCGCTATTGTATTGTATTGTATACATGTACACAGTGAGAAAAATGAATCTTGCAAGTTTACCAGACGGGTGGCATAGGGCAGTGAGGGCCAACCTTTTTGTAAAGGTGTGCCAAAATTGTGCTTGTGCGTGCCCAGATCCACAATGGAATGCACTCCACCCACCTGCGTGTGTGACACACACACCCACACACCCTGCATCTGCATGTACACCGTCCTGCAAGGGGGGGTGGAAGAGTTTTTGCCCAGGCTCCAGGGGCTTTCCAGATGCCTGGGGAGGGGAAAACAGCCTCCCCCGGCCCTCCAGAAGGCTGAAAGATGTGCGGGAGCTGAGGCCTGGCTTGCCAGGAAATATGGCTCCGTGTGTCACCTGTGTCATGCGTGTCATAGATTCACCATCGCAGGCATAGGGAACAAAGCTCTTACGGAATCGGACTGTCCTGCTAGAAATAATTGGAAACCTCCTCTGAATGGACTTTCTATCCGAGGCAGGGAGAGAGAGACAGAGACAGGGAACAATGAGGAAGAGAGAGAGAAATGAGGAAGACGGAAAGAAAAAGGGAAGGAAGAGAGAGAGAGAAAGGAAGAGAGAGAAGAAGGAAGAGGCAGACAGAAAAATGAGGACAAGAGAGAGAGAAAATGAGGAGAGAGAAAGAAAAAAGGTGAAGGAAAAGCGAGAGCGAGAGAGAGAGGAAGAGAGAAAAAGGAAGAGAGGAAGGGAGAGACAGAAAAATGAGGAAGTGAGAAAGAAAAAAAGGTGAAGGAAAAGAGTGGGGAAGAGAGAGAAAAAGGAATGGAGAGAGAGATGAGGAAGTGAGAGAAAATAAGGAAGAGAGAAAGAAAAAAAAGGTGAAGGAAAAGAGAGAGAAAGAGAGAAAAAGGAAGAGGAAGGGAAAGGAAGGAAGAGAGACAGAAAAACGAGGAAGATAGAAAGAAAAAAGGTGAAGGAAAAGAGGAAGGGAGACAGAAAAATGAGGAAGAGAGAGAAAAACGAGGAAGAGAGAGAAAGAGAAAAAGGTGAAGGAAAAGAGAGAGGAGGGAAAGGCAAAGAAAAAGGAGGAAGAGAAATAATGTGGAAGGAAGAGAGAGAGCAAGAAAGAAAAAGGAAGGGAGAGAGAGAGAGAGGATGAAAGAGTGAGAGAGCCAACGACTTGAGTTTTACGGGCTTCTGCCTTGTTTTGCTTGAAGGAAGAGGAAGGAACTTTCCCTTTCGGTTCAGAGAAATTGCCCACTGCCCGCCCCGCAGCTCCAAATCCAATGCCGACGCCGCGCAAAGGGAGGGAGGGAGGGAAGGAAGGAAGTCAATTCCGCGCACGAAGCCCAGCCGCGTTTTTTACGGACTCGGGACCGAAGAGCCAAGAAGTCAAAAGTCCTCGAAACTCAGGATTTCATTTACTCCTTGCCGGGGAAACAGCCCCCCCCCGCCCCCAGCAGAAAAGCCCCCCCCCACTTGCCCAGGTGTGAGAGAGAGCGCCTTACCTTTCCGGAGAGGCATGATGGCTAAAGCGTGGCGCGTGGAGCCCACCGCTGGCTTTTGCCCTTCGGGGTCGGCGCTGGATTCGGGCCGGCCGCTCCCTTTCTTGCGCAACCCGCCTAGCTAGGAAACCGGAGCGGCCGGGAAGGAAACCGACAAATTTGGCAAATTCTTTCGAGCAGCGTCACCGCTTTTGGATCGCGCGGCGGGAGCGCGCGCGGGGCTTTGCGACCCGCCCAGGTGCGCGCAAACTCGGGGATCCTTTCCCCCCCCTCCCCTCCCTGCCTGGTTTTCTCCGCTGCGCCAGGCAGAGGGAGAGATTTCTGCAAGGTAGATAGGTGTGTGTGTGTGTTGTGTTGTGTTGTGTTGTGTTGCCGAGGATGCTGTCTCTCGTGGATCGGAGGAACCGAAGAAAGGAAGAAATGCAACACTCTTTTTTTTTAAAAAAAAATTCATATAAGTATCCCTTACTTCAGGGGTGTCCAAACTTGACAACTTTAAGACTTCTGGACTTCAACTCCCAGAATTCCCCAGCCAGCCATTAAATCCACAAGTCTTAAAGTTGCCAAGTTTGAAGACTTCTGCACTGAGAATACAAACTGGCTGGGGAATTCTGGGAGTTGAAGTCTACAAGTCTTAAAGTTGCCAAGTTTGGACACCTCTGCCTTACATCTTAAACATTATTATTATTATTTTATCCAATATTGTATCAGTTCCTCTCACCATCTACCCACAACAACTCTCATTTGCTCTTCTGCTTTCCATACACCATATTATACCTAGTTCTACAACAATCTTACTTCCTCTCCCTCTCTCTCTCCTCCTCCCTCCCCTCCTTTCCTGTTTTCTACTTCCCCTTCCTCTCTCCTTCTCCTCTTTCCACTCCTTCTTTCTCTCCTACGCTTTTCCTCCCCTCTACTTCCCTCTCTCCTATCCCCTCTCTTCCCTCCCCTCTTCCGCTCTCTCCACTTAGGTTTACATGGTGCATTTCAGGATCTGAGCAGACTCAATTTAATATTGGTGGTATTAATCATCTTATTCCACTAATCATCTCCCATATTAAGAATTTTACATACATCCTCCTTTTAAATGTATACATATATAATTCCATTATTGTCCCCCTCCCCCCCCGTGCATATTTTTGAACCGGATTCCAACATAGGAAAGAAACACCTCAGTAGTAAATAAAAAGAAAGCAATAGTAATGGGCTCCTTCGGTGCAATCCTGAAACAATTGCAGTATCCTTTGGAACACCAGGGACGCAGTTGCTCAGTGGCTAAGATGCTGAGCTTGTAGATCAGAATGGCTGACAGTTCGGCAGTTCGAATCCCTAGCACTGCATAACGGAGTGAGCTCCCGTTACTTGTCCCAGCTTCTGCCAATCTAGCAGTTCGAAAGCATGTAAAAAATGCGAGTAGAAAAATAGGGACCATCTTTGGTGGGAAGGGAACAGCGTTCGCTGCACCTTCGGCGTTGACTCATGCCGGCCACGTGACCATGGAGACATCTTCGGATAGCGCTGGCTCTTCGGCTTTGAAACGGAGATGAGCACGGCCCTCTAGAGTCTGGGAACGACTAGCACGCATGTGCGAGGGGAACCTTTGCCTTGGAACATCAGCGGGCATTGACAATTTCACCATTAGTCAATTGCAAATAGCAGCTTTACTATAACAGCTTACATCTGAGGACGTATTTGTAACATCAGCAGACAGCCACATCTGCCTATCCCAGTTCCTTGGGAAGGGCTCCATAGATGGATGCAAATGTCAAATCCAGGCTGAATATCTGGTGGGGTGACAAGCCATGATGAGTCTTTAGGTTCTCCAGATGTTTTCTTGGAAGGGGAGGCCTCCAGGTGTCTACTTCATTGGACGGGAAACCAGCTGTGAAATTCCCGTTCGGTTCAAGCCAATGGCTGGATTCGCACTCTGCGCTGAATCAGCCTTTCTCAAACTTGGTAACATTTATGTGAATGGACTTTCAACTCCCAGAATTCCCCAGCCAGCCCATCTTGAAGTTGCCGAGTCTGGAAAAAAAACCTGCACTAATGGGAAAAGGATGGGAAGAAGTTTTGCGACACAGTGTTTATTTTCAGACTTTGGAATTATAAATTGTCAGTGTGTGTGAACAATGGCTTTCCTAGTGGTCTCCCATCCAAGTACTTACCCCAGTCTGATCCTGCATAGCTTTCTGAGATGAAGTAGTAGCATAATGTTATTCTAGAATAGTAATTTTCCCATCTCGGCAACTTTTAAGATTGGGTGTACTTCAAGCCCCAGAATTCCCCAGCCCGCATGAGGAATTCTGGGAGTTGAAGTCCGCCCATCTTTAAAGTTGCCAAGTTTACAAACATTGCGATGTGAGCGATGTGAGAGCCGGGCCTCCAGGTGTGGTCACGAGCAGAAGGGCGGAAGGGAGGAGGAGGGGGAGGACACCATTCCTATACAGGGCTCTTTAATCCCAACGGTCGCAGGGAGGGGCAGATACGAGGACAGCTTAAGAACTTACAGTCGGTTGGGAGACCGTGGTTGCTGGTTACACCCGGTCGCTTGTACCAACCCCCGCGTTCTAGGTGGTCAAGAGTTACAGACCCAAGGCCTGAGGCTGTTGTTATGCAATGCGAGGTCCGTTGTTAACAAGGCCCCCCTCATTCACGATCTAATTTTAGAGGGGGAGCCGGACCTCGCGGGAATAACGGAGACCTGGTTGGGCCACGAGGGAGGTCTTCCCCTCGTCGAAATGTGCCCACCAGGCTACCGAGCATTTCACCAGCCCCGGGCCCAGGGAAGGGGCGGTGGGGTGGCAGTAATTATTCGGGAGGACTTAGAGCCGAGGGAGTCTACTGTGCCACAGACGTCCGGATGTGAATCCCTTGTTGTGAAATGGGGGCCTGGGAGACAGTTGGGCCTGCTGATAGTATACCTGGCTCCTCGCTATACATCAGCGGCCCTGCCCGAACTCCTCGAGCTGATCGCATCGGTGGCGGTTGAGACCCCCAAACTTTTAGTGATGGGGGATTTTAACCTGCCTTCGATGGGAGAAGCATCAGAGGGGGTTCGGGAGTTCATGGCTTCCATGACAGCCATGGACCTGACTCAAATGATCCAGGGCCCGACACACAAGGGAGGACACACTTTGGACCTTGTTTTTGTCTCTGGCCAGTGGCTGAGTGATCTGGGAGGAGGGGACTTAACCATCACTCCCCTGTCATGGTCAGATCACTCACTCCTTCGTCTTGACTTCCCTGGTGCTACCTCCCGCTGCGGGGAGGCGGAACCGGAAAGTTCCAGATGGTTCCGCCCCAGGCGCCTGATGGAACCTGATAGGTTCCAGACGGAGCTTGGGCCACCTCCTGTAACCTTGACCCGCCCCCGGGTAGAGGAACTGGTAGTTGCGTGGAATAATGCAACTACCGGGGCCTTGAACCGGGTGGCGCCTTTGCGGCCTCTCCGGCGGCAACGATCCACGCTAGCCCCTTGGTTTACCGAGGAGCTAAGGGTGATGAAGTGCCGCAAGAGACGTCTAGAGAGTCGTTGGAGATCCTCTCGCTCCGAATTTGATCGAACACAGGCACGAGCCCATTTAAGGACGTACCTTGTGGCATTGAGAGTGGCCAAACGCCAATATTGTGCCACTCTCATTGCATCCGCGGAGAACCACCCTGCCGCCCTGTTTCGGGTGTCCCGCTCCCTCTTGTTTCAGAGGCCGCGGGAGGCCCCCCTACAGGGCAGGGCAGAGGAATTTGGTAAATATCTGCAGGATAAAATCGCTCAAATCCAGAAAGATTGGGTTCCTGTCAGTGATCCAATGGAGACGTCCATGGCGAGTCTTGAGGTATCGATCTGGGAGGAGTTTGACTTGGTTGCCATCGAGGATTTGGACAGATTGCGTGGACGACTGCGACCCACCACGTTTATTTGACCCGTGCCCCTCCTGGCTTGTACTGGCATCCTGGGAGGTCACACGAGACTGGCTCCTGGGCCTAGTGAATGCTTCGCTGAGCGAGGGGTCTCTCCCGGCCGCCTTGAAAGAGGCGGTGGTGAGACCCTTGCTCAAGAAGCCTTCCCTGGACCCTTTGGAGCTGGCCAATTATCGTCCCGTCTCCAACCTTCCCTTTTTGGCGAAGGTTGTAGAGAGTGTGGTGGCCTACCAGTTTCCACGACATCTGGAGGAAAATGATTATCTAGACCCGCGCCAGTCCGGCTTCCGCCCCGGCCACAGCATGGAGACGGCCTTGGTCGCGTTGGTGGATGATCTCTGGAGGGCCAGAGACAGAGGTTGTTCCTCTATCCTGGTCCTATTAGACCTCTCGGCGGCTTTTGATACCATCGACCATGGTATCCTGCTGCGCCGGCTGGAGGGGTTGGGGGTCCGGGGCACCGTTTTGCGGTGGTTCGGCTCCTACCTTTCTGACCGGACGCAGCGTGTGTTGGCAGGAGAAGAGAGGTCGACCCTACGCCCCCTTACTTGTGGGGTGCCACAGGGGTCGGTCCTCTCTCCACTCCTCTTCAACACATATATGAAGCCGCTGGGTGAGATCATCCATGGTTTCGGGGTGGGATACCATCTGTACACTGATGATACTCAGCTGTACTTTTCCACCCCGAACCACCCCAACGAGGCCATCGAAGTGATGTCACGGTGTGTGGAAGCTGTATGGATCTGGATGGATGACAACCGACTCAAGCTCAACCCCTCCAAGACGGAGTGGCTGTGGGTACCAGCTCCCCGGTTCAGCCAATTAATTCCATCATTGGCCATTGGGGGCATTCAACTTGCCCCCGTGGAGCGGGCGCGCAATTTGGGCGTCCTCCTGGATGCCCGGCTGTCCATGGATGACCATGTGACAGCCGTGGCAAGGGGGGCGTTCCACCAGGTTCGCCTGGTGCGCCAATTGCACCCCCTACTGGACCGGGACGCCTTACGCACAGTCACTCATGCGCTGGTGACGTCCCGCTTGGACTACTGTAACGCTCTCTACATGGGGCTTCCCTTGAAATGCACCCGGAGGCTACAGTTGGTCCAGAACGCAGCCGCGCAGGTAATTATGGGGAGTACTAGGTACTCCCATGTGACACCGTTCCTGCGCGAGCTGCACTGGCTTCCTGTGGTCTATCGGGTGCGTTTCAAGGTTTTGATAATAATCTTTAAAGTGCTCCATGGCTCAGGACCTAGTTACTTGCGGGATCGTATTCTGCCCCATACATCCCTGCGACCAATCCGCTCGCACAGAGAGGGCCTCCTCCAGGTGCCGTCCACTAGACAGTGTCGGGGGGCGGCGCCTAGTAGAGCCTTCTCTGTGACGGGCCCAGCCCTGTGGAATGACCTCCCTCCGGATATTAGGAATACCTCTGACCTCCGCTCCTTTCGTATTAAGCTTAAGACCCACCTATTCCAAGCAGCTGGCCTGGCTCAATTTTGATTTGATTTAACCATATCGCTCCTGACGGGTTTTTATTGGGTATTTTAATTATATTTAATTATCTAGGGGTTTTTAAATACTGTATTTTAATTGTTTTATTTATCAGCCGACCTCCTCCTTGTGTATGTCTCGGTATATGTCTCTGTTATATGTTTGTTTTGTCCACATATTTATTTCATATGTTTCATTGTACGCCGCCCCGAGTCCTTCGGGAGAGGGTGCGGCTAAGAAATAAATATTTATTATTATTATTATTATTATTATTATTATTGCTCTCCTAAGCTAGTGTGAAATCATTTGTTCTCAAGACATTTCCTTCCAAGCGACAGCTTGCCCCCATCCGTCGTTATTTTTAATCCTGCTGTAAAAAGTTTGATTCTAATGTGTTTTTTAAAAAAATGATTTTTAGCCAAAGATTTTACTTTGATCCTGCTTGGCTTCAAATCACCCAGAATTTGATTTCTTGTACTTGATAAGCTAAGTTAAGATTTTGTATTCTTCCCCAATCTTTTGAGATTGTCACCCTTTACCAACACGCACACCACACCACAAATAAATCACAATCTTATCGCATTATGCAAACTAGTGTGCATTGTTTACAGGAGATAATAGCAATTCCGACAATTGACCAAATAAACCAGGAATCAAATAACCATGGGCTTGTATGCTGTGAAAACAACCATGGGGCCATTCCTGCTAGTGTGGGAAGTAATGTGGTATTAAGGCAATAGGCTTGCGGCGTAAAATAATTGTAATTTACTCAATTAATTCTGGTTTTCTGGATCCGCAGAACATAACCGGACAATTAATCAACCACAGAAGCTGGCTTGCAGTTTAACCTCAGGCTGCAAATGTGATTGACTAACTTGTAGCTGACTTAACTGTGTGAATAGTGCCAAGCTAGCCCCTTACGGGTGTCACAAATGAAGAGATGTGATGTCATTCAAGAGGTATCATTGAACAACAACAAAAAAAAAAAAAACATTTCCTAGAGTTCAACAAAGGACAGAATCTTCTTTATTAACCAATGGAATAGCTTTACCTCCTGGAATTGTAGGTGCTGCATTGTTGGGGGTTTTCAAGAAAAGCCTGGATAATCATTTATCTGAGATGGTATAGAGTCTCCTGGCTTGGGCATGGGGGTTGGACTACAAGACCTCCAGGGTCCCTTTCCAGTCCTATCATTCAAGTATTTCAGGGGTGTCACTGCGTTGTTTGTCAACTTGAGCTTATATTCTGAGTTATACAGTAGAATTGTTTCTTATCTGACAATGATTTACTGCGCATGACATAATACATCACACATTCATTTACTTTCTTTCTGATCTTCCGTTCGCCTGCCAAAGGAGGTGGGCAAAATAACTCTTGCCCAAATGTAAGATTTAGATAGTAAGATTCGTATTATTTTATATTAAAGTTGTTCATTAGAATATGTTCTCAGGTTTTATTTTCTGCTTATCTGGAAATATGCTGCTTGGAAGGCCGAGGATTCACACCTCGTTAATTAAAGGGGGGGAAACTCCCTCCTTCACAAGGGGCTCAAAGAATATAAGGATTTAGAGGGGGAAAACAGAAAAAAAAGTACTAAATATACAAGTATATATTCAAGAGCGAGATATAAAGGGGAAAAAAAACATAGTTAGGCTAGGTTAGCGAAGAAAGGAATAAGAAATGATACTAAACTATATTTAGGTTTGTGGAAATACCATCTCAAATCATTGAGATTTGAAAGAGACACCTGTAACAACAGAAAAAGAAAGGGAGAGAGAAGGAGAGGAGGGAAGGAAGAAAGAGAGAAGGAGAGAGGGTAGGAAGGGGAAGAGGAATAGGGGAGAGGTAAGGGAAGAAGGAAGGGGAAGGAGAGGAGGAAGGAAGGAAGTAGAGAAGGGAGGGAGGGAGAAAAGAAAGGGAAAATAAGTTAGTGTTAAAACAGGCGGAAGTGGTGATAAATAAAACAAGCCAAACTGTATAAATGGAATAACAAATGCATAAGAATGACAAATGTAAAGAATAACAACTTATGTGAATGCATACCTATAATTCTGTGTAAGAGAATAAAAAATAATAAAACTTAAAAAATAATAATATAAGGACTTACCTTTTACACCAAGGTGGACCATTGGCCTATCCAGGTTCTAGTTTTTAAATGTGATCCTTAGCTACTACTGGCTTGCCCCTACTTCAAACACACAACCAAATGCTACCACACCTGACCTGGTTCACACAAAAAACCACACTTGTGATTTCGAGCTAACTGAACAAGCTGTGTTGTCCCCCTTCCCGTCTTCGGTATTTTCAATGTCTTCTCCCACTTCTGATTTAGCAACAAATTGCACTTTCTCTAGTGGTTTAACGGCAAACCACAGCTACCAAGAATATCGTGGTTTGCTATTAAATCAGGTGTGAGAGGGAATCAAAGCATGGGATGTGATATACCATCGGCAAATCAGAAGAGGGTTGTGGAATAGCCAAGAGACAAGGGCTGAAATCTTAAAGGAAATAAAATAAACCAGGAATCTTTAAGGAATTTTATACTACAATAAAAATACAAATAAAATCTGTCCGTCACAACGAATAAGTAAAGGCCATTCAAGGATCAGTTCCAGTTTGTTTAGAAAAGACGTTGCGGCGTCTCTCTCCTCTCCTCTCCACATGCAGCTGAAAACGGCGAAATCGCTAGATGGTGACATGTCCCGGTTTGACCAAAAAGACAATCAGACTTGTTCCGCCAGGTCCAAGACTCTGAATTTGTCCAGGTTGTAGAAACAGGCCTTCACCACTCGTCCTCCAAAGTATCTTCCGTTCAGGTCTACGACCGCTGAAACCCAGGCAAAATAGAGAACGTTAGCCACATTCCCAGGTAAGAAATGAGAAGACAGGACCCCACTGAGTTACAGTTTTTAAATTATGGTTAAGCGGAATATCCAACTGGGTCAAAATGGGGTAACATGGTGTTTCTCAATATTGGCAACTTTCAGATGGGTGGACTTCAACTCCCAGAGTTCCCCAGCAGGCTGCTGTGGCCCACCAGAAGAGCTGGCAGCAGATTCGGACAGTGAGGAGGTTGGGGAGGAACATGGGCCAGTCCTGGAGTCTGGGGAAGGCTCTGATGTTGGAGGCAGAGAGGGGGCCAGAGCCGTGTGCCAGTTATCAGCTGCCTTCAGAGTTAGACATCAGTGAGGCAGAAGAACAACTGGAGCCTGTTCCCAGTGTGCGCATGCGCAGAGTGGCCAGACAAAGGGAGCAGCTAAAGAACAGGGGTCAACTTGGGAGTAAGGCCACAGACGGACGATGAATGGCCCCTCCCAGAGGAAATAAAAGAGGAGCGAAAGGGGAGTGGAGTTTGCAAGAGACCATTAGTTCGCTTAATTGGTTCGTGACTCTCTGAGATTCCTTGCCAAGTTTTGCAGATATTGGCCTGTCAGCTCTCCAAGCCAGATAAGCTCTGTGACTGTAAATCCTCCCTTGAAAGGCTTTGCTGGAAGTGAAGGAGCAGAATTCACAGTCAATTAATAAAAGTCGAGTTTGCTTCATGCTCTCGGGAAGCCTTGGTCAGAAAACAGGCCAATTTTTCTCACCCTTAGCCATTTTTAAGACATGTGGACTTCAACTCCCAGAATTCTCCATCTGGCTGGGGAAGTCCGGGAGCTCAAATCTACCCGTCTGAAAACTGCCAAGATTGAGAAACATCGGGGGGTAAGGAGAGAGTTTCTGCAGCTACCATAAACTATGACAATATTTACAGGTGGTCCTCAACTTACGACTGTTCAAAGTTACAACACCTCAGGAAAAAGCGACTGATGAACTGCACTGGATTTGTGGCTGCTGTTCTACCCCTGTGGCTTTGTCGTTGCAATCCTGGGCCAATGGGCTCACATTTTCGACTGACTGCAATGTCGTGCAGTCACAGAATTGCAACGTGTGAGCCTTTGTCGAATTCTGGCAAAAAACACCCTTTGGGGAAATCGCTTAACCACTGCTATGAAAATTCTTGTAAAGTTAAGATTTGATTTAAGACCTCCACAATTTACCATGGACATTCCCAATCGTGGTGATAAGTTGAGGACTACCAAGGTATAATGAAGGATGAAAATGCACCTTTGGCTGATGGGATGGGAGGAGAGACTAATATCACAAAAACCAGTTTATCAGAGCAAAAGATAAAAACTAGCTACAATTGGGGGTTTCCTAGACAAGAGCAGTGGGTATATAGCCATCCCCGCTCCCATTTGTGCTACTTACGACCGCAATTGAATCAGAAATTTCTGTGGTTAAAAGTGAGACATTTGTTAAATGAATGTTGCCCCATTTTCTTGCCACCGTTGTTAACCGAATCACTGCAGTTGTTAAATTAGTAACCCGGTTGTAAAGTGAATCTGGTTTTCCCATTGACTTTTGCTCGCCAGAAGGTTGCAAAAGGGGATCACGTGACCCCGGGACACAGACGGTCATAAGTATGAACCAGTTGCCAAGCGTCTGAATTGCAATCATGTGACTGCGGGGATCCTGCAAAGGTCGTAACTGTGAAAAACGGCTGTAAGTCGCTCTTTTGCAGTGCCGTAACTTTGAACAGTTCACTAAATGAACTGTTGTGAAGTCGAGGATCACCTCCACAGCTTCTGAAACTTACAGGAAGTAGTGATCAAGCGATTCTTTACCTTTAATTGCAGATTCGACTCTTTCAAATTCCAAAAATATTCTGACGGCTTCATCATCAGGAGCGCCAGGAATCTGAATCAAAAACAGCAAGGATCAGGGCTTTTACAGCACAGTATAAATATAGCAGGGCGTAGTTCTGGAGCAGCGCTTTTTGAATTTGGCTACTTTTAACAGGAGTGGACTTCAACTTCCAGCATGCTGGCTGAAGAATTCTGGGAATTGAAGTTCACTCACTTTAAAATTTCCAAGTGTGAAATACACTTCGCTGGATTGTTGAGATAGCAGTTTTTTGGGGGTGTATTGTCCCTGAAGGTTTAGGACAACTTCCTGCAGCCAACTACAGCATTTCCCCCAAAATATGATTGGGTCTTAAATTAATGTTTGCTCCAAAAGACGCATTAAGGCTTATTTTTCTGGTGAGGTCTTATTTTCAGGGAAATACGGTAAATGCATCAGTCTGGCTGACAATCTTAAGTGGCGCTTAGTTTTGGGGTAGAGCTTATATTACAAGCATCCTGGAAAATCCTAGGTAGAGGCAGGTATTTCTCTCTCTGAGCCCACTGAGAATATATCTGCTGGGAAAAAAAAACCTCTGCATTGGTGATAGGAAAGGCATCCGGCTAATAAATACTCAGCTCTATTCAGTGGCCCAGACTCCACCCCCCGCAAGGGATTATGGGGGTCATTAAAAGAGGATGATATTTTAAATCTACCGTACTTTTTAAAAAAAAATGTGGGAGAAAGGGATGCCAGTCAGTACCTCAAAAATCACACACTTCCCAACTTTGCCATATTTTTCACATTCTTCTTTCGTTTCGCCTTCAAGGTCTTCGTCAACTTCCCCAGCTCCGACCATATTCTGAAACAAAAAATAACAATAATAGACTCTACGTTTGAAATGCGAGTTTTGTTTCTTTACTCTTGGACAACAATAGTTTTCCTTTAAAGCCAGAGATTTTTTTTCTCACAAATGTCTTATTTACTAAACGTATTTCTATTCCCACTGAAATCAGAAAGACTCTCGGGAGCTTCAGAGAATAAATTCACATTTGCCATCATGGAAGAGCTGCAGTCATATCCTTTCTACCTTTCTGATCATTTTAATATCACTTCATCCAGCTAATCGAAACAGCTTTTTTTGAGTCTGGGGAGGAAGAAAACGGCCTCCCCTGCACCCCCAGAGGCTGGAAATGGCCTGTTTTCCGACTTCTGGTTTGCGTGTTGGGCTGTTTTTCGCCCTCCGAAGATTTCAGGGAAGGCTCCTGAAGGCGAAAAATGGCCCAACACGCAAACTGGAAGTTCAGGAACAGACTTCACGGAAGTCTCCGGAGGGTGAAAAATGGCCATAATCAGCTGGCCAGCACACGCATGCGTTCTGGAGCTGACAGGACAACACCGCGCATGGCATAGGTTTGCCATCACAGGCCTATACCATTCCAGACAAATGACTGTCCAATCTCCTCTTTAAAAAACTCCAGGCTTAATGCCAACCCAAACCCTGAAAATCACCAATTCAGGATGGCTGATGAATCAAACAGGGGAAACTTACCCGCAATAAGACAACTTTGGTTGGACATTTCAGTATTTCTGTTAAAGGGTTTGAATCCGATTTCTTTGATGCATCTCCTATCCCAAAGAGGGGAAAAAAGAAAGCAGTAATGTTTTACATTAAATGTAATATTACTTAAGATGTGTGGACTTCAACTCCCATAATTCCCCTGCCAGCAGGCTGGCGGGGGAACTTTGGGAGTTGAAGTCCACACATCTTAATTTCACTAAGATTGATAAACACTGTATAGTACTAGATTATCAAAGGCTGATGATCAGAGGCTATCTGTTGAGTCCAAAGAAATCTTGAGCAGAAATTGCTACATTCCTAGAATATTTATAAAGATGAAGACATTCTAAAACCAATTTTGTGCAGAGCACACGTATACTAGTGCAACTGAAGTAAATATAGTCGTTGCTGTTCATTTTATTCAAAAGGGTAAGGTAAAGGTTCCCCTCGCACATATGTGCCAGTTGTTCCTGACTCTAGGGGGCAGTGCTCATCTCCGTTTCAAAGCCGAAGAGCCAAACACCAAAGTCACACAGAACGCTGTTACCTTCCCACCAAAGGTGGTTCCTATTTTTCTACTTGCATTTTTACGTGCTTTCGAATGGCCAGGTTGGCAGAAGCTGGGACAGGTAACGGGAGCTCACTCCGTTACGCAGCGCGAGGGATTCGAATCGTGGAACTGTCGACTTTTCTGATTGACAAGCTCAGTGTCTTAGCCACTGAGCCACCCTATATTAAAAATGATAAGTTTGCACAAATCTTGTTATATTGAACTATGATGGCAATTAATTTAAAAACCCTTTAACATCTTTTCAATAATGAACTACCTGCATTTTATCTCACATTTTCCTTTCCAGGGAGTTAATGTCAAAATATAACAGCACTTAATGCAGGGCAGAATAGGAGAGGAAAAAAATCAACTGTTTCTGGTAATCCCTGATGTCTTTCAGAGTTGGGAAAATATACGATTTGATACATCAAGCTGATATTGTACAACCCAATTAGCAGATGTTAGAGCTTAGCAGCACTGAAAAGCCTTCGTAAATAACCAAGGTTCCTGAGTGGAGGCTTCCTCTTTCTATAAATGCAGGAATTGAAGAAAGAGTGCATGTGTTTAAAAGGAGGAGGGAATCGCTCCCAATTTTACTGCTGTCGTCCTCTTGTCAGGCACTAAAGCCTGACAACTTTCTTTCCACCTGATGAAGCTAGCAGCCTTCTGGATTGTCAAGCCAAAAGATTTAGTGCTTCCAGAGCGACCAAAGGTGTTAGGGATGTAACCCTAGTCTTGGCTTGGCAATGTATATAAGCCATGATTGTAACAAATGTATCTGTTACTTTAAATGCTAGAGAGATGTGATTGGGTTGCTGTTACCTCAAGCAGCCATAAGAGGGAGCCAGAATGACTGTTAGCTCTCTGTTTGTTAGACGCTGATCGGTGTATTGTGAGGTACTGTGTTTTGCTAGTTAACTGTTTTGTGTGCTGATTATTTGATAACTGACTGACTGAACCGTGTATGACTTGTAAACTGAACTCTGAATAGCACTATATTTCCACATAGTAAACTACTATATTTTATACTATTCGGTGTCCCTGTATGCTGGTTTGTGCGTGCTCTTCCATATCACTCTCATTACGCTTCTCTACACATTCGCTCTCCTAACGGGGAGCTTACTTACTTAACAAAAGGGAAAAGATTATAATCTCACTCAAGGACCGAACTTTCAATTAGCACAATTTACAAAAAGGCTTTAGTTGATCAAGCTTGCTTAAACCTGTTACAAGGGGACACAAAGCGAATTTAAAGCAAAGGATGGAGACTTTAATGATCAGATGGGCAAGACTGGTCCAGCGCTCTGCATCATATCCCTATAGCAGGGATGTCAAACTCAAGGCCCGCAGGCCAGCTCTGAACTGTGATGTGGTTGGATCCAGCCCACAGGGCTATCCTGGAAAATGTAAGGGGCTGGCCTGCATCGCTTCAGCCCAGTCTACCCGCATTGCTTCGGCCTGGTCTTGTTGTGGCCCGCCAGTGGCCACCGGAACTGGCAGCAGAGTCTGACAGTGAGGAGGTTGGGGAGGAACATGAGCCAGTCCTGGAGTCTGGGGAAGGCTCAGATGAGGGCTCTGCGTCGGAGGCAGAGAGGGCGCCAAGTTCTCAGCTGCCTTCGGAGCTAGACAGCAGGGAGGCAGAGGAACAGGGGGAGCCTGTTCCCAGTGTGCGCATGCGGAGAGCTGCCAGAAGCAAAGAACAGCTCAGAAATCAGGGTTGACTTGGGAGTAAAGCCACAGGTGGATGGTGAATGGCCCCTCCCATAGGAAATAAGAGGAGCGAAAGGGGAGTGGGCTTTTGCAGGAAACAATTCGTTTCTTTGTTCATTCATTTCAGGAGTGTGAAGATCTGTCCGTGAATCTGAGACTCTGTGCCAAGGCTTTCCTTGCACATCACCTCATTTGGAAAATATTTACATGGCAGCTTTCCAAGCTAGATAAGGCCTGTGGTCATCAATTCCCCTTTGAAAGACTGCCAGGCCTTTTGCTGAATGTGAATGGGAGAAATTCACATTCGTTTAATAAAAGGGGTTTTGTCGGGACCAGGATTCTGCTTCGTGCTTTTTTGGGGAAGCCAAGGTCAGAACAGGTCTACCCAATGCAAAGAGGACACATGCCAGCAGTTTGGGGAGTGGTATCAAACTGCTACCCAATCCCCCACTTGGCCCCTCCCAGCCCCCCAGGTCAACCACCCTGATGCGGCCATCAATGAAATTGAGTTTGACACCCCTGCCCTATAGCAACCGCCTTCCTTGGAGACATTGTAGTAAAAGGTCACCTTGGACGCCCCCACTTCACCCCACAAGGACTCGGTAACTTACCTTTATCAGCAGCGTCTCCAACAATGATTTTGCCCCCCCTCTTGCTGGTTTTCTCTACCGACAGGGCGGTGCTCAGACCCTGTTCGTGCTTCCCCAGACCCTGGCCTTCTCGGAAGCCGTATTTCTGCATGATCTTGTGCGCCACCGTGCCTCTGGAGACAGAAGGGAGAATGAACGGACCCGTCAGGCGTGGGAAATCAAGTCGTGTGGGCGCTTTGGATGGTTGTCTGAAAGGCAGCTAGTCTCCGACTTTCAACCGTTCATTTAGTGGATGGAAACTAATCAAGGAGAGAAAGCAACCTAGAACTACGGAGATACTTCCTGACGGGGAGAACAATTAATCAGTGGAACAACTTGCCTCCAGAAGTTGTAGATGCTCCAACACTGGAGGTTTTTGAGAAGAGGTTGGACCTGTGTCTGAAATTGTATACTGTCTCCTGCTTGAGCAGAGGGTTGGACTAGAAGACCTCCATGGTCCCTTCCAATTCTGTTATTCTAGTGACTGTTCCAAGTTACAACAGCACTGAAACAAGTGACTTATGACAGTCTTTAAAACCGTTGCAAGCGGCCCAATGGTCACATGGTCAAAATTCAGCTGCTTGGCAACTGATTCAAATTTACAATGGTTGCAGAGTCCCTAGGTTGTGTGATCTCCTTTTCCTTCTTTAAAAACAACTTTTTAAAAAAGGAAAACAAGGGTAAACTTTCATTTAGAATGCGTCATCTTCTCATTTTATTGCTATTTTCACTTTCCTTCCTCACAACAGCCCAGATGGTAACAGCCGTTACCATGGCAACTCCAATGTGCTGTACAGTAGAAGCCACTTTAAGGCACAACAGGCTTTATCTTAACAGAACCGGAATCCAAAATGCACACTATCACTGTCAAAAGTACTGTGATTTGACACTATAGATATAATTCATTCCTTTTCATTTTAGTGGCCCAGGCGTTCCAGAGTTATGCTGGAACACACCCACACATAGCCATTGACATATATATATATATATATATATATATATATATATATATAGATATATAGATAGATAGATAGATAGATAGATAGATAGATATAGATTCCTAATGTGTTCTGCTACCGCCCCCTATTGTTCTTTTTCAGGAAGTTTCCCAAGGGCTCACCCCATGTTTGCAAGGAAGGAATTGCTGGGCCCTGTTGGGGAACGAGGTCTCTCGGGCTCATCGTACATCGGAGGAGGGATGGCAGCCTTGGATGATGAACCACGAGGCCTTGACTCTTCCTCGTAGGAGGATAAAGCTGTGGAGAAGAAGAAGAAGACGGGATATTTTATCCTCAAGGCAAAAATCTCTAAGCATTGATTCCTATGCTTTACTTGACCTTGCAAATAGCAGGTTTATTTTTATCCCTTTATCTAATCCAGTGTTTCTCAACCTTGGCAACTTTAAGTCCTGTGAACTTCAACTCCCAGAATTCCCCAGCCAGCTGGGAATTGAAATCCATAGGACTTAAAAGTCACCAAGGTTGAGAAACACTGATCTAATCAGTTACAGCATTTCATTCATTCATTCATTCATTCTTTCCTTTTTCTTTCTTTCCTTTCCTTACCTTGTAAATATCTCCATCACTACCATATTAATGAAACAGAATCTCTTTATCATATCCGTCACAGCTTCTTTCTTTTTCTCTCTCTTTTTTTCCTTCCTTCCTTCCCCTTCCTCTGTCTGTCTCTAATTTATGGCTAACACACTCTTTGCAAGCTAAAGAAGCGTCTCTCAAGAGATATACAAGACAAGGCGGCAGTTAAAATTGACTCCAGGATCCCACTACCTCATTCTTACATCCCTCCATGTTCTTCCAACGATCAAATCTATAGGTACCGTATTTTTCGGAGTGCCCCAAAAAGCCATTAAATTGGATCTAGTCATGTAGATGCCTCGATTTACGACCGTCATGATTTAAGATGGAAATGCCGGGGTCCCTTTATTTATGTTTGTTTGCTGCCCATCTCACTGTGAAGTGACTCTGGGCAGATACAGTCGTAAATCGAGGACTAGGTGCAATTGAAAGAAAAATGATCTAGGTGCGTACGTTCTTTGTCCTTCTCAACCAAAGAAGTAGGTGGTGCAATAGCAGCTCCTCCCATACCTGTGTAAGAAAAGAAAAAACCCAAATGAATAAAACTATCTATGAAAGTTATTATATAATAAATGTATTCATCTTTAAAAGGCCACAATTCTTGGTTGTGGGCTTGTTGTTGTTTTGGCTGCAAAGCTTGTTGTGTTAGAAGTCTAGGGAGTTAGAATAACGAGAATTTCTTCCATAGACATTTAGATCGCTCAAAAATTAATGGATCTATGATCAATCCCTCTGTTGCTTCAAGTAGGATGTAAATGGGTTAGAAGCTCATCTACGTCAGTGGTGGGTTACGACCGGTACACTTCGGTACGGGCGTACCGGTGCCTGCCGGGAGCACCAGGTACCGTTCTGGTACGGTGCTCTGGAGGTCCCACCCCCGCCCGCCCACGCTCCTTACCGATATTTGAGGTTTTCAGGACTTCCGTGCATGGAGCATACGCGGCCTGCGCGACGCTCTGCCGAGCAGCTGGAATGTCGCAGAGGGTGAGTATGCATGTGTGTGCCAGCTGCACATGTTCATGTGGTGGACGCCTGGCCCCGTTGCAACAGGATCTGGAACCCACCACTGATCTACGTCCACTTGAGACAACCTAGGACCGTTATGGTGAACCTGTGGCACGCGTAGCCATATTTGGTGGCACGCCAGCTGATTTTTCCCAGAGGGCCAGGGGAGGCCATTTATGCCCTCCACAGGCTTCAGGAAAGCCTCTGGAGGCTGGGGAGGGCGAAAAACGGCCTCCACTGGCCCTCCAGAAGGGCGAAAAATCCGCTGGCTGGCGGGCAGCCCCGGCCTTCCGGAAGCTGAACATGGATTGTTTCCAAACTTCTGGTTGGCCCGTTGGGGCCGTTTTCGCCTTCCCCAGGCTTCAGGAAAGCCTCCGGAGTCTAGAACGAGATCGCGCATGCATGAGCAAGTGGGCGGGGAGATTGAGTGAGCATGCTCGCATGCGCAATAGCGCACACAGTTTTGGCATGCCGTAAGAAAAAGGTTCGCCATCACTGACCTAGGAGGACAATCTAACTGATTTTTATTAAAAGGCAGGTGTCTTCGACACAGTATGCTGCAGGTCACAAAAACCTTTTAAATAAAATTTACTGTTCACAGAAGTGTTACCGCCAGCAGACGCCCACAGATTACGTAAGAGAAGAGGGTTTGATTCATGCATGCGTTGGGTAATGAAGAGAGTTTCTCACTTCGTTTCCGCCTCTCCCTCTCATAATCTTCGTCTTCATCCGAATCTGGATCAGGCCGTCGGGAAAATCCACTTGCCTCGTGTCTGTCTTTGCGCCTCCTTGAAATGGAAGCAGAAAATAAGATGACAACCTTGGCTAAATTCCTAGGGAACTCTGCTCTTCATTCTTTCCGTTTCCACTATCTACATTGAAACTGTTTGGTCCAATGTGTTTCAAAAGATTCTGATGAAGAGCAAAACGATAACCTGTTGGCACTGGCCATTCATAAAACTCCGCCAAAGTACACTTCTAATTCATAAAACGGATTTTATGCACAATATTTAATTCGGCTTATATGCGTGTACAGGCAATCCTCGACGTACGACCTCAATTAAGCCCCAAATTTCCACCTCTAAACAAGACAGGTGTTAAGTGAATTTTGCCCCATTTTACGATCTTTCTTGCCCCAGTTAAGTGAATTGCTGTCAATTCAAGTTAAGTTAGTCACATGACACCAAGGTTTAGAAGAGGCAAATTAAAAAACAATTTTTTGCACTCTGCAGACCTCCCCAAAAGGGCCCGTTTTTCACGAAAACGGGCCCATTTTCTTTTTCAAAAAAAGGGCATGATAGCCTTTAGGAGCCTTGCAGAGTGCTCCTGGGGGCTGCGGGGGGCAGAATTGAGCAAAAACCGGCCCGTTGTTTGCTCATTTCTGCCCTCCCCAGTCCCCAGGAGCACTCTGCAAGGCTTCTAAAAGCTATGCATAGCCATTTTGGAGAAGGGGGCGGAGTTTCAGGGGGCAAAAAAATGCTGTATTCAGTGTATAAGATGCACCCAGATTTTCAGCCTTTTTTTTTTTTTGAGGGGAAAAAGTGCGTCTTATACTCCAAAAAATACGGTATATGCTGGCTGGTCAGAAAGTCACAAAAGGAGATCACCGCCATAAAGGTGAGTCAGTTGTTGCCAAGTGTCCAATTTTTTAAAAAAATAAATTTTATTTGTACATTTTCCTTTAAAATTCACGAGTGCTTAATAAACAGTGTATTGTCTGGGTCAATTTACCTCTACGTAATATTAATGATAGCAACAACAATATTTACTTGTATATAGTAGTATTCTTCCAACTTCTAATTTCTACCTCTACTATCTCACCATTTGAAAAACAAATCCCATGTTAAAAAGTATTCTGCATCCTCTTTATCCTTTATCTTGAATGTTAACCTATCCATTTCTGCAGTGTCTAATATTTTTTTAAATTCTGCTTTCACCTGTATGAGTCCCCTCATTTTTCCAATATTGTGCAAATACAATTCTGGCCTTTGTCAACACATGTTGACAGGACCAAGGGTTTAAATTTTGATCATATGGCCGTGGGGATGCTGATGACTCACTTCTCCCTTTCTTCAATCTCTTTCTGCCTCTCCAGCTCGCGCTGCCTTTGCCGCTCCTCTCGCTGGCGTTTTACGACTTTCTCGTAATCGTTCGGAAACATCGGATCGTATTCATCCGCTAAAGGGATCAATACGTCTCCCGCTGAAAAGCCACTGGGGACGGGGTCCTGGAACGAAACATGGAAAGACATAACAACAAAAAGTATCCAATGCAATTCTTTCCAAAAAAGAGAAGATGCTCCATTTATTTGCCAGAATAAGATGGAAACTGCGTTCAACAGTCTCAAAAGACTGTTAATAAGCTACCCCGTTTCCCCGAAAATAAGAACCTCCCTGGATAATAAGCACAATTGGGCTTTTGAGCGCATGCGCTAAAATAAGCCCTCTCCCCAAAATAAGCCCTCCCTGAAAATATTGCAACACAACAGCAGCCATGAGGTGATAACGCTCGCCGCCTCCTGCACCTCAAAAATAATAAGATCTCCCCGAAAATAAGGCCAAGCGCTCATTTCGGAAGTCAAAAGAAAATAAGACCCTGTCTTATTTTGGGGGAAACACGGTAGCTGTGCACCAATGTCTGAACTGTGTAATTAAAACTAGCTGTCAGCTCCGGCCAGCCAAGAAGCCTGGAGCTGCCATTCAGGGGAGAAAACCAGGCTAGGTGCCAAGACTCACCAGGTTTCCCTCCTCCACAAGCTGTCTAGCTGAGTAATCTACAAAGATATTGATAACTGACTGAAAACAATCCATGATTAATTGCCGCTTGGTTCTCGTTCTGGGTCATGAGGGGATGGGTGTGCAGTTTATCCTAATTACCAAGTAACTTATAAAAGGTGGTGGGGAGTACCAGTCAGTTCGTGCCGGAGGAAGAACACAAACTGCATTTACAAACCGTTTCTGTGTTTGGCAGTTTCAATTAACCCTTCGGAAACTGTCAGATAAAAAGGTGGGAGGCGCAAGGACCTTTCCACGTAGGCCAGAGGGTATACCTCTCCACTAAATATCTCAGGCTGCCGTTGCCATGCAAGGAACTCGGGCCCAAATTCATTAGGCCTTTCCCAATCGTGCGAGTTATTAACCCGGTCACAGTGCAGCTAAGGCTCACCGCTCTACTGGGGAAAACACATCCAGTCTTCCACTGCAGCCTTCTAGGATCAGTTCAGGCATCTGATAGAGGAGACCCACTATGGCCGCCAGCCCCGGTTACTTTAGATGGGGAATGGCACTATGTAGTGCAAGACATACTAGATACCAGGTGGCACAGGGGACGGTTACAATACCTTGTTTTATGGAAAGGTTATCCCCCGTCGGAGGCATCGTAGGTTCATAGCAAGGACTGTAGGGCGCCCCACCTGGTAGCGAGATTCCACCGCAGACATCCCACAAAACAGGGGGGAAGGGGTCCTTCGACTCCTAACTGACTGTAATTTTTAGCTCCCCAAATGCTGTCTCCGTGGAAGGGGGCCGCATGTCAGCTCCGGCCAGCCAAGAGGCCTGGAGCTGCCATTCAGGGGAGTAAACCAGGCTAGCTGCCAAGACTCACCAGGTTTCCCTCCTCCACAAGCTGTCTAGCTGAATAATCTACAAAGCTATTGATAACTGACTGAAAACAATCCATGATTAATTGCCGGGTGGTTCTCGTTCTGGGGGGACACGAGGGGACACGCACGGGGTGCAGTTTATCCTAATTACCAAGTAACTTATAAAAGGTGGTGGGGAGCACCGGGTTTAAGTTTATTTGATTTAGTGGCAGCTCTGACAATTTATTCATTGTCTTAGTGCTTTGTTGGTCAGTTCGTGCCGAAGGAAGAATACAAACTGCATTTACAAACCGTTTGGCTGTTTTCATTAACCCTTTCCGAACCTGACACTAGCCTTTTTCAAAATAATAATCTTGTGTCAGGATTCCAAGTAATACATCCATTGCAAGCAAGACTCCGAGGCAGGTAGATTTCTCAAAGAATAGCTTTATTGGAAATATCAAATTGGCACATATCTGGTGAAAACCCCCTTGGTTTTCACTTAATTAAAAGTAAAAGTTTTCCCCAAAAAAAACAGTCACATGGCCCAATCAAGGCACCGTCTGCAGGTCTGGTGACATCACTCCTCTTTCCTCTGGACAGGTGTGAGAACGTCTTGGTTCCCAGGGGAAAATATTTTATTTTGACTACACAACCCCAGCTATCTCTAATCCCTCCTCCTTATCCCCCGCTCCAGAGTGGCAATATAAGACGGCTTCAGCCAGGTAAGCTTCAGGGTTGACATCCTGCTTTACGAGGAGACAGCTCCTCATCTTCATGGTTCTTGCTACTTTATTTTTCGGGATTCATTTCAATATTTATTTATTTATAAAATGGATTAGCTTCCCATCTTGCCGCATGGTAAATATGGGCAGTTTGCCATATCAAAAGATAATATTGTGTAATTTATAATAATGTAAATAAAATACTATAAAATCAAGCTACCGCATTTTTCGGAGTATAAGACGCACCTTTTCCCCACTAAAAAAGGAAGAAAATTTGGGTGCGTCTTATACACTGAATGTAGCTTCCCCCCACCAACTGTCCCCCACCCTTTGGCCTCTGCCTCCCAGCAATTTACCTCCTTACAGCAAATGGAGAAAATGGGGCTTGGGGAGGCCACAATAGGCTGTGGCAATCCCTGCAGCCTGAAACAGCTGATGATCGGGAGCCCCTAAACTGAAATTGAAAGTAAAACTTGCTGTTTGCTGCAATAAGGCAAATTGCTGGGAGGCAGAGGCAGATTTCTTCTTCTTCTAATCAGGCTAAACTGAAACAGGCTGTTTGCTGCAAGGAGGTAGGTGAATAACTATAAATGCCTATAGAATGTTCAAATTATTAGATTTATTTCTTAAAGACTGCTTTATTATTGTTCTAGACAACTTAACAAAATAAAGAAGATTTTTAAAATAAATGCTTAATCTGAAGAGGCCCAATGCTATTGTATCTTCTTTTAAATGGCAGAGAATAATGTATACTTCCAGAAAGCCACATCAATTTTAACAGGATCTGTACAAATATAATCTGAAGTGTAACACCACAAACAGTGTATATCTTCAGTACTGTTTGCTGTTTGGTGCAAGGAGGCAAATTCCTGGGGGGTGGGAATGGGAAGGCAAGAGAATGGGGTCTGTTGTTGATCACTCAACCACCCCCCAGCATAAAGCCCCTTCGTTAAAAGCCCCAAGCCAATTAGCAGAATCAAGTCTTTAAGCTCTTATGGAAAGCCAGGAGCATTAGCAATACCAATAGCACCTAGACTTATATATCACTCCATAGTGCTTTACAACAGGGGTCCCCAACCCCTGGTCCATGGATTGGAACTGGACCGTAGCATGCCAGAAACTGGGCCGTGCAAACAAGCAAAGCCCCATCCATGGGATGAAGGCAGCACATGAAACTCTGCCCCCTCTGGTCCACCAAAACACCTCTCTTTGTGGAATCGGTCCCTGGTGCCCGAAAGGTTGGGGGCCACTGTTTTATAGCACTCTCTGAGCGGTTTACAATGTCACCATATTGCCAACCATCTAGGTCCTCATTTTATTGACCTCGGAAGGATGGAAGCAGAGGTGGTATTCAGCAGGTTCTGACCAGTTCTGGAGAACTGGTAGGGGAAATTATAAGCAGTTTGGAGAACTGGTAAATACCACTCTGGCTGGCCACGCCCCCATCTATTCTCTGCCTCCCAAGTCCCAGCTGATCAGGAGGAAATGGGGATTTTGCAATAACCTTCCCCTAGAATGGGGAAGGAATGGAGATTTTACAGTATCCTACCCCTGCCACGCCCACCATGCCACGTCCACAGAACCGGTAGTAAAAAAATTTGAATCCCACCACTGGATGGATGGCTGAGTCAACCTGGAGACTGTCAGGATTGAACTCCTGGCTATGGGAAGAGGAGAATCCCAGAATGTGCGAACTTAACTCCCAGAACTCACAATTGCTGTGTGTGGACTTCAACTCCCAGAATCCCACAGCAGGGCTGGCTGTGGAATTCTGGATGTTGAAGTCCACACACCTTGAAGTTACCAAGATTGAGAAACACTGCCATAGCTGGTCCTGAACGGAGACATTTTGCTCCAGAGGAAGGCTGCCTTCAAAGGGCTGACAGCCTCTTGGTCAGGATACTGCGTGGCCTATTTTATAAGCCCCCATCTCACCTTCAAGCCAGCCGCCACGTGGGGTGGGGTGTCCGCTATCTGGCGCTCATCCGAAGCATTGCCCCGTTTCAGGTCGATGACAGGAGCAAGGACGGTGCTTTGTTTTGACCGCTGGCTCTAAAACGAAATGGCAAAAAAAATTAAAAAGCATGTTTCAGACGGCTTCCAAAAATTTTATTCCGTGACCTGCATTTTGTTCCTCTCATTACAACCTCCGATTATAAAGGGCAGCAGAAAATAAATTTAACAGATGGATGGATGGATGGATGAGGAAGGGAGGGAAGGAGGAGAGGGGGAGAGAAAGGAGAAAAGAGAGAGCTAACTTGCCGTACACTAGATAGGTAGATATGACATAGATGGATAGATAGATAGATGATATAGATAGATAGATAGATAGATAGATAGATAGATAGATAGATAGAGACAGACAGACAGACAGACAGACAGACAGACAGACAGACAGACAGAAAATAGATTGATAGCTTCAACTACAATTTCTATCTTCCCCATTTGGAAGACGTTGGTGATGGGAAGTGTAGTCCAAAGGCTCTACTATGGAAACATCAAGAGAATGCATGCTTCTAAGAAACTACCACCAGCAAAAGGCAATTTGATTGCATATATATTTAATCGTTTTCATTGACAATGATAAAGGCTTCATCACAAAAGGCTTATCTATATATTTTAATTTAAAGATACATCCATATAATACTGACGGCATGTACTTTTCACTATATCTCCATGACAAGTTAATCTCTTAAGCATCTGATTTAATCATCATTTCCCCTTAGATAAGTGAAATCTCGTTCCAGCTCCTATGCAGCATATTCTATTTAGATACATGAATGAATTCAATTACATCTAACACAGAAAGACCAACCTTTACACAAAATAGCTGTACATTAAAAAAAAATACCCCTCACAAACCTCTATAAAAATTGGAATACACTGAAATTCCTGAGAAAAATCTGCTCCAGTGAAGGACTTTCCATTTTTTCTTGTTCCATTTTTTAAACATTTAAAATAAAATCAGTCCCAGCATTGCTTACAAAGATGGGAAAACATTTGACACGATGTGGAAGTTGCAAAGCGACCTTGTGCTTCTCATAAGGTCGTCTTTCCCAGGATGGAAGTTCAAAGGAAGATGATGAAATCTTCCAAGTGTAGTACAAGGTTCTCCCCCAAGATGTTATGATAACTTTATAATTATAATTATCATTCACAAGCTCTGGAGAACCAAGGGCTGATGCAAGAGATCCCACGTTGCTATGAATGCTGACAAAGGAACACTTTCATGCCATAGGTCAGGGATGGCTCACCTTTTTGCCATCGTGTGCCAAAAGCGGAGGAAGGGGGGGGATTGTGCGCGCCTGTGGCCCCCCGTGCATGCGCGCACTGCCCCGTGCATACGCGCATGACCCCGCCGCTTCCGCGCTTTTGGCGCACGATGGCGCGGTGGACCCATTTTTCACCCTCCCCAGGCTCCAGAGGCTTTCTAGGAGCCTGGGGAGGGTGAAAGCGGCCTCCTGCGCCCTCTGCAGGCTGGAAATGGCCCATTTTATGACTTCTGGGTTGCCCGTAGGGACGTTTTTCGCCCTCCAGAGGGAGAAAAACGGCACAACGCACAAACTGGAAATCTGTTCCCGAACTTCTGGTTTGGGCATTGGGTTGTTTTTCGCCCTCCAGCGACTTCCCTGAAGTCTCTGGAGGGCGAAAAACGCCCGAAAATGAAGGCCGAAATCAGCTGGCCAGCACGTGCACGCGATTTGAAGCTGACAGGGCAACGCCTTGCGTGCCCTGAGAAATGGCTCCGCATGCCACTTGTGGCAAGCATGCCATAGGTTCGCCATCATGGCTCTAAGTATATTTTTTAAAATCCAATGCTCAATCTGGCTTGTACACCAATGGCCGGGTATACAGGAAGTCCTTGACGTATGACCACAATTGAGCCTTAAAATTCTGTTGCTAAATGAGTCATTTGTTAACTGAGTTTTGCGCCATTTTACGACCTTTTTTTTTGGCCACACAAGTGAATCACCGCAGCTTTCAGTTCATGACATGTTTGTTAAGTGAATCTGACTTTCCCCCTTTTGCTTGTCAGAAGGTTGCAAAAAGGAATCACATGGCCCCGGGATACTGCAACCGTCATAAGTACATGCCAGTTGCCAAGCATCTGAATTTTGATCACATGACTGTTGGGGATGCTGCGACATAAGTGTGAAAAACGGTTACGTGTCACTTGCTTTCAGTGCCGTTGTAACTTCAAGCGATCACTAAATGACCTGTTGTAAATTGAGGACTACCTGTACTTATTTCAAGAGATGTTAAGATTTTAAAAAAAAGATGCTAAAGATTTTTAGAATTAAGAGTCAGAATGAGGCTTTAGCACAGAGGCTTATCATGCCTTTGAAGCAACAATGGCTGTTTTAAATATGCAAGTAATGAAAAAACTTATGTGAATACAGGTAGCCCTCAACTTATAACACTTGCTTAGTGATCAAAGTTCTGATGGATCCCCTTAATATGTATTTATGATCCGCACCCACAACAACAGAAAAAGAAAGGAAGAGAGGAGAGGAAGAGGAGGGCAGGAAGGAAGAGATAAGGGGAGGAGGGTGGAAGGGAGAGAAAGAGAAGGAGAGAGGATAGGAAGGGGAAGAGGAAGAGAGGAATAGGGGAGAGGTAAGGGAAGATGGAAGGGAAAGGAGATGAGGAGGAAGAAAGTAGAGAAGGGGAGGGAGGGAGAAAAGAAAGGGAAAATAAGGTGGTGTTAAAACAGGAGGAAAGGATGGTAAATAAAACAATCCAAATTGTATACTATAATTTTATAAATGGAATGACGAATGTACAAAAATGAAAAATGTAAAGAACAAAAATAACTATGTGAATGTATACCTATAATTGTATGTAAGAGGGGGGAAAAACCTTTTTTTAAAAAATGTATTTATGATCAGATTTTGAGGTTCCAAGGACTGTCTCTACTCAGTCATTTGACTTGACTGTGATTTATGTCCTTGTCTAAAATTAAGTGTTTACTTCTGGTTTTCAACAGGAGCAACACAGGCCAGAGAATGGGCTCGATTAACGATCATTGCAAAAATGGTATTTAGTCAGGTCGGTCATATGGGCGTCTTGCTTTATAACTGTTAACGGACAGGCTCTATTATGGTTGTAAGTCGAGGATTACCTATATAGCCAGAGCTTAAGGGTGTTCCAAAAATCCTGGAAAGTACGTACATTTTTTATCAATCAGTATTGGAGGTAACATCTATGAGAAGTATTATTATTTTTTAATTTAATTTGTATCCCATCTTTATTATTTTTATAAATATCTCAAGGCAGCGAACATATCCAACATGTCTTCCTCCTTCGGTTTTCCCCACAACAACCCTGTGAGGTGGGTTGGGCTGAGAGAGCTATTGGCCCAAAGTCACCCATCTGGCTTTCACACTACAATTCATAATCTCTTGGTGACTGGCCCAAAGTCACCCAGCCGGCTTTTATGCCTTAGGTGGAACTAGAACTCACCATCTCCTGGTGACTGGCCCAGTCACTAGTCTGCTTTCATGTCTAAAGTGGGACTAGAACTCACCGTCTCCTGGTGATTGGCCCAAAGTCACCCAGTCTGCTTTCATGCCTAAGGTGGAACTAGAACTTACTGTCTCCTGGTGATTGGCCCAAAGTCACCCAGTCTGCTTTCATGCCTAAGGTGGAACTAGAACTTACTGTCTCCTGGTGAGTGGCCCAAAGTCACCCAGTCAGCTTTCATGCCTAAGGTGGAACTAGAACTTACTGTCTCCTGGTGAGTGGCCCAAAGTCACCCAGTCAGCTTTCATGCCTAAGGTGGAACTAGAACTTACTGTCTCCTGGTGAGTGGCCCAAAGTCACCCAGTCAGCTTTCATGCCTAAGGTGGAACTAGAACTTACTGTCTCCTGGTGAGTGGCCCAAAGTCACCCAGTCGGCTTTCATGCCTAAGGTGGAACTAGAACTTACTGTCTCCTGGTGAGTGGCCCAAAGTCACCCAGTCGGCTTTCATGCCTAAGGTGGAACTAGAACTTACTGTCTCCTGGTGAGTGGCCCAAAGTCACCCAGTCCGCTTTTATGCCTAAGGTGGAACTAGAACTTACTGTCTCCTGGTGATTGGCCCAAAGTCACCCAGTCCGCTTTTATGCCTAAGGTGGAACTAGAACTTACTGTCTCCTGGTGATTGGCCCAAAGTCACCCAGTCCGCTTTTATGCCTAAGGTGGAACTAGAACTTACTGTCTCCTGGTGATTGGCCCAAAGTCACCCAGTCCGCTTTTATGCCTAAGGTGGAACTAGAACTTACTGTCTCCTGGTGATTGGCCCAAAGTCACCCAGTCAGCTTTCATGCCTAAGGTGGAACTAGAACTTACTGTCTCCTGGTGATTGGCCCAAAGTCACCCAGTCCGCTTTTATGCCTAAGGTGGAACTAGAACTTACTGTCTCCTGGTGAGTGGCCCAAAGTCACCCAGTTGGTTTCCATGCTAAGGCAGGACTAGAACTCACTGTGTCCTGCTTGCTAGATTGGTGCCTTAATCAAACCTCTTTGCTAAATGAAGCATTTTACTTAGCAGAGATTCTCCTCTGGGCAGCTGACAATTAAAACCATTAAAAAAAGCACTTTCCAGCAGACTTTTACAGTAGTACCTTTGCTTGAGTCAGAGCAGCTTTTTTCACTTGCAGCTGAGATTGCAGAAGTTTGAAATTTTTGGACCAGCCTTCAGTTTTGGAATCACTGGTTTCTACTCCCAGATCATCATAGAGGGACATTTTTTTTCCTGGTTCAAAACCAAGAGACAGAAAAAAAAAGTGTTTTTTTGTTGAGGACATTCAATTTTGCATTTTCATTTCAATATTTTGCCTGAACGGAAAAGAAAAACTATAGAAAAAAATACACAAATAAAGAAATACATTAAAACCAAAACAAGCCAAAAGGGGGGAAGGGAATACTGTTTATATATATTACTTATTATTTTTATTTATTTTATCTATTTATTTCCTGCTTTGATTATTTTGATAAATTCCTTTCTCCCACTTTCCCCATAAGAAGTCTGTGAGATAAATTGGGCTGAGAGACAGTCACCTAGCTGGCTTAATTAAATATCACGTAGATTTCTAAATCTATCTCCGAACATTACAAGAGATCTTAAAACGATTCTGCAGAAAAACAGTCATTTTCTCATTAGCAAAACATCATATCACAATTATTAGCACTAAGCTGTATTCTTACTTGACCCACAAACAGTGTGATATAGAATTGAGATTTATACATTTCTTTATTTACATATAATTAAAAACATTCAAAATAGGCATGGGTTAGATAAATTTAGGGCAAGAAAAATAAAGATTTTTCCCCACCCCAAATTGCAAGAGATACAAAATACAATGAAAAAAAAGGAAATATTTATCTTCATACTCTACTACCTATTTGACAAATTGGCCCCACAGACAATACAACCATGTACATACCATTCAAAAGAGGCATTCAACAAGCCAAAAAGGGAACAAAAAGATCAAAATACCTCCACAGCAATCAACACCCAGAGGAGCAGAGACTAACACCAAGGTTAATATTAGATTAACAGCCAAGAAACTGCCATCAACACTAACAGGGCAAAGTCCTAGATAGAATATAAAATGACAGCAACCTTGCTCCACTCTAGCACTGATGATGTTCTCTAGTTTGGTCATGAAACTTCTACAGTAAAATTACCAAGCTCAAAGAGCACCAAGGACCCTACAGTTGTCATCCTCCTCTCCACAAACCCCACTCCTTTCTAGCACTGATGATGTTCTCTAGTTTGGTCATGAAACATCTACAAGAAAGCCACCAAGCTCAGAGAACACCAAGGAGACCCCCCTCCATCCTTCCACCCACTCATCCATTCTTCCACCCACCCTTCTATCTATCCTTCCATCCATCCACCCACCCTTCCATCCACCTATCCATCCACTCATTCTTCCATTCTTCCACCCACCCATCCATCCTTCCATCCGCTCTTCAATCCACCAATCCTTCCACCCACCCACCTACCTATCCATCCTTCCAACCCACCTATCATTCCACCCACTCTTCCATTCATCCATCCATCCTTCCAACCACCCATCCATTCTTCCATCCATCCATCATTCCACCCACCCACTCACCCATCCATCCACTCTTCAATCCACCTATCCTCCCATCCATTCTTTCATCCATCCATCCATCCTTCCACCCACCTATCATTCCACCCACTCTTCCATTCACCCATCCATCCTTCCAACCACCCACCCACTCTTCCATTCACTCATCAATCCTTCCACCCACCCACCCACCCATCCATTCTTCCATCCATCATTCCACCCACTTTTCCATCCATCCATTCTTCCATCCATCCATCCATCCATCCATCCATCCAGCCACCCATCCATTCTTCCATCCATCTATCTATCCACACATCCCTTTCTTCCACCCACCCACCCTCTTTCTCCCTGGGTTCCTGACTCTCTCCACAAACAATTATACTTTTGGATATTTTTGATTTATTCCTTCCCTTAGGACATGCAGGGGTGACACTGAGATAGAACTTTATCATATTTTATATCTTAAAATTATTGTTATTCTATTCCAATTTCATTTTAGACTGTATTTTATCCCAAATCCATTTTAGAATCGTATTTTATTCCAATTCCACTTTAAATCGTATTTCATTCCATTCCCACTTTAAATCATATTTTATCAAATTCCATTTTATATTGCTTTTATCAAATTTTAGTAATCATTTGTTTCTGGAACTTGATATGGCCCAAGGGCTAATTAATAAAGACTCAACCCAATGTCAATCTCAATTCCAATGTCAACGTATTTAAAAATAAATGTACTGGAAACCCCGATCCCCCCCCCCCCTTTTTTAAATTTAAAGTCCACATTCCTAAGAAACCAGGCCTTCAAATTCAGGGGTTACACCGCCCCCCCCCCCCCGTTGTCGCAAACCGAGGATGGGGGGGGGCTGTCACAGACGGCCCACTGCATATGCTCAGGAACCCGTTGGATCGCCGGGCGGACCAGAGTGGGCAGCCAAGAAAACCGAGTCTTACTTCTGAAGAGAGAGGGGGGGATTCCCGTCACGAGGGGCTTAGAGACCCCCCGAATAATCCTTTTCCGCAATACGAGCCCCTCGGCTCTTCTTTTCCCACTTTCAACATTCAGGCCGACGCTCCTAGTAGCAGATAAAACGGCCTCCAGCCCTTCCCCGTCACAAAGAACGTTTTTTTTTTAAAAAATTCTTACCCTTCCGTCGAGGCCGCAAGCCGGGGGCTCGCGTAGCACCCGAGGACGAAAAGAGCGCCCCTTCGTCGGCCGAGCGAAGCTCTCGCGTCACGGCTGACGGGAACCAATCAGACTCCTCCTTCTCAGCGCGCGGCCGGGAAGCGGCTCGGCTCTTGTTGGCCGCCGCCGCCGTCTTGGCCGCCTGTCTTGAGGCCGTTTGTGCGCAAACTCCGTAGTGGCCGCGGTGGGGTGGAGCCTGGTCCTCCCTTGCGGGAGGCGGAGCTACGCCGACTCCGCCCGCAGCAGCCAATGGGCACAGGGCGGAGAAAAAGAAGTTCCGCAAACGGCGAGGTTTGCTGGCTTTACGGCACGGCCGGTGTTTACGTAAACGGCGTAGGAGGAAAAGCAGCGGGGAATGCATTTCTTCTGCCACGTGGGTTGTGTGCATGCGTCGGGGTGGGTGGGGTAGAAGGCAAAGTAGGCGTTGCCTGTTGTGATCCAGTGAACAAGGGAGCAGCGCTTTCTGCAAGCCAAGGGGTTGACGATTGGTCGGTGGCAGCAGAGCATCGCTCTTGCCCAACGGGTTTGTTTGTTTGTTTGTTTACTAGCTGATAACCCAGAGTTGTCTGGGTATTTAATTATAGGGAGGAAATGTCCCGACCAAATGCAATTTCTTGTGTTGGATTTTCCCCCTTGTGGAGTACTCTGAAGCCGTTAGCATAGCAACTTCACTGTGCTGTACAGTAGAAGTCATTTTACCAAAGTACAGTAGAAGCCATTTAAAGGCACAACAGGCTGTATCTTAACAGAACACACACCCTGAGGGATGTATATAACATTTATATTGCTGCCTATTCGCCCATGGCGACTCAGGGCGGCTTACAGAATATAAAACCACATTTAAAACAATAAAAGCTAACAAAAAGAATCAAATCAATATGGTATAATACAACGAAATCACCCACCCCTGCCTCGGTGACAGCAAACCACCCAAACCATTTAATGGACTCCATCCCGCTCTGGGTTGCTCAGGTCCATTGGCAGAACCTTCTGGCACCTTCCTGAAGAATATTAGAGTGGGGGAATGAATCTTCCAAAGAGAGGAGCCACCACTAAGAAGGCCCTTCTTCTGGGTCCCACCAGGTATATCTCCCTTGGGGATGGGACCCATAACATTCCCTGCCTCCCCGCTCTGATGGGTTGGGTAGAGACGGTCCCTCAGATAACCTGACAAATCCAGCATCTTATCCATTGAGCCACAATGCCACCTCCTGGCATATGTAGACTTGCTCAAATATATCACTTTATCAGATACTAAGAACATTATTTCTCAACTTTGAAGTCCATAAATCTGAAAGTGGCTAAGATTGCAAAATATTGAACTAGAGCAGCGTGGACTTCCTTGTTTTCAGCACGGCTATAAGCAAAGATCATGCTTCCTAAGTAACTATATCAAACATAAAAGCAATTCTTTTATATTAAGAATAGGGTTGTAGGGTTTCCTGCCTAGGCAGGGGGTTGGACTAGAAGACCTCCAAGGTCCCTTCCAAGTCTGCTATTCTCTTCTATAGTTATAATTCTATTTATTCCATATCTGTTATTCTTAGCAGCAATGTTCTACTGAACACAGAAATTGTTTTAGCTCCCGGGCAGACTTAACCATATCAACCATGTCTATTTTTTCCCATTTTTTTCTGGGTTTTATCCTATTTGTTACAGATTTATTTTGTAGTTATTGTGTATCTTGGTACTTTTATTTTGTACGCTTTCTAAAATGATGGATAAATGAAACAAACTGAGCAGACTTAGCATAGGAACTGAGCCAGTAGTCTAGAGGCTTAGAGCAGGCCTTCGAGAAATAATTCACCCCTGAAAATAATGTCTTTATCCTGTGTGAGCAACTGCAAAACCACTTGTCTTCTTTCCTGGGTCTGACTACTCCTCTAGATCAGGGGTGTCAAACTCGATTTCATTGAGGGCCGCATCAGGGTTGTGTTTGACCTCGGGGGGGGGCGGGGGGGAAGCTCAATGTCATTCATGTCAGGGGTGCCTGGTGGCCTGAGCGCTCTGCCAGCGGAAACGGGCTCCCGAGCTCCATTTTTGGCTACCTGCAACCCTCTGCCAGTGAAAAGAGCTCGGGAGGGTTGCGTGCCCTCACTAGCAGAGTATTGCAGGAGGCTGTGACAACTGAAATGGGAGCTCGGGAGCCCATTTTTGCTGGCAGAAGCACCGTGGGCCAGTCCTTCGCTATTTCCAGGGCGGCCCCTGCGGGCTAGATCTAAGCATTCCACGCCCTGGATACCCCTGCTCTAGATTAAGACCTGGTATGTATTTAATTTAAGCTTTCTTCTGGAAACTTTTTTAATGTATAGAACTTTTACTACCTTAACTGACTTATGGATTTATAAGACCTTCTTTGCTTCAGCGTTCTGGTGTTTGCCAAGCATAGCATTTCCTCTGGTTGATCAGGTCACTGTGAAAAGCAGTGTTTAGTTTATGGTTTTCTACATATAGCTATACTGCAAGTGTACTTTGTCATTTGTAATAATTTGTAGTAAATTCAATATCTAGGAGGCTACAAACTTTTTACACAGGTCTTTAAAAAATTCAAAATTAGGGGAGAGATCATGTCAAAAATTCTGTTAAGGTTCCTTTAATTGGAAATAACCCTCATTTGAAGATCTTTATGCAAAATAAAACTTCCACAAAAGAAAGTTGGTGCATATTAGCTGAAATGAAGATACCCCAATGTTCAGTTTGTTTTATTATATTAAATATTAGTACATTGAAATCTACAAATTATAAGTCCCCACAATTTTTTCTATGCATTCTTCAACAAGAATATTATAAGCATACAACTGAGTGGAATTCCACATGTTCAGTTTTCCCTTCATAAGAAAAATGGCTTAGCGGTTGCTTTTAAAAAGTAAAAGCTAATCAATGAGGCATTTATTTATGAGGCCGCCACTTGTACGTTAAGCCACGAAAATGATTTTACTTAGTACTATTGTAATCAAATTTCTTAATAAAATTATATTAAAATGATTTTACTTAGAGCTGAAGATCAGTCCCTTGATCCAGCAAGAGATTCTTGCACGCAAGTAGTTTTCTAATTACAAAACAGAATGAGAATCCAAAACATCTTGTATAGTGAGTAAAATATTCCGAGAAGTATTATGTAAGGAGCACATCTAGAAAAGTTCTTACTCAAAACATACAGGATTGACATAATTTTGTGAACCAAAAGTTTCTCTTCATTATTTCAATATTAAAGTATTCTCCTGAAATTTTATTTAAATTAGGCTTCTCTCAGCTCCAGCAATTAGCTTTGCTTCAAGCTATGTCTAAATTCATGGCCTAGCAACTTACATACCAGAACAGCTAAAATGTCTTGTACAAAATTATCCCTCAGCGGACCAAGAATGAAAAGCCAATTTTTCTCTTTATGTAATTCAGATTTAAATCATTACCATATTTGTCTGGCAATATGATACATGCAAATATATTGGTTTTGTTGAGTTTTGGTGGGGAGGTATTTTTTTGTGATAATAAGTGAACCCCGCACCTGCGGGAATATGCTAGGAAGTAGTTTTTTTGTGATAATGTAATACTTGGTAAGATTTTCATATCATACAGCCTTATAACTTAAAGAAAAGCATCAAAAAGATTTCTCTTCTATTGGGCAACCACGACAAGCTCTAAATTCAGTATGTCAAGCAGCTTTTAAAAAAAGAAATACTACGACCCCTTTTGGGCAGCACCATAATGAAATCCTCAAAATAACTGTCTTTCCTGAATATCTGTCCTCCAGCAATAGGGTATCTTTCAACTGAGTTGGGAACATCCACTTTATACAAAAGAAATATTCCTGTACAAATATAAACACGAATGGTGAAGGGGAAACAGGGTTGCTAAAGCGGATTCCAAGTTTGTAGAGCCCCAGGTTTTGATACAATATACTTTGGAGATGGGAAATATGACAGGCCAAGTTTGCAACACCACCACCACCACCACCACACAAAGCAAGTGAAGTTTCGGCCGATGCAAGTCATTCAATGTCATTCACTAGCTGCAATTCAAAGACCTGCAGGTGTTCCTTAAACCGTCGATGTGCTTCGGCACTGTGTGGCCGCCGTTCACGCTGCAACTCACAGATGCGTAGGCGGAGTCTCTGTTCACGACGCCGGCAAGCTTGCAGCTGCCGCTGTGTTTTTCCTAAAGCATCAAGTGCTGCCTCGGCCCGCCTCTTCCACAGCAAGGCACTACCCACCTGGTAGCTGTGCTCATTCTGGATGTAGGCACCAGCTGGGGGTGGGAGTCGCAGCATGTAGAGTGAGAGAGAAACGGGTTGAGATGGATCCCCTACAGGTTCTGGGAGAGCTGGAGATGGAGAGGCCTCTTCTTGGCCAGTGGCAGCTGGTAACTGTTCCAGGGGTATGTCTGTCAGAGTGGCCAGATTCTCCGGTTCTGACCCTGGGAGATTCGGCTGGCTTCGAAGCTCACCAGTAGTGGGAGCAGCCCCAGGACTTGGCAGCTCTTGCATGGGGAAGCAAGAGAGATCCATACCCAATGGAGTTGACTCCTCTGCATTGCAGCAGCCACAGCTGTGAAAAAGGGATAGAATCGAGGTCAGGTGAGAAGTAATAGCTACCTACATCAGGTGCGACACTGAGTAACCAGCAGAGGAAAACCTGATTTCAGATGCAGGAGGCCCATGTAAAACAGAGGTGGGTTGCTCCCGTTTTGGGCTGGATCGGGCGAACTGGTAGTACCAGCAGCGGGAGGCTCTGCCCACCCGCTTCTGTGTCGCACGAGCAAACTGGTAATAAAAAAATTGGAAACCCACCACTGATGTAAAACATATTCTTCCTATAGGCCAGGGCTATTTAAGGCCCGTGGGGTGCTTAAATCCAGCCCACGGGGCCAGCCTGGAAATATTAAAGGACCGGTTCGCGGTGGCTCTGGCAGCTAAAACAGGCTGTGCACACACACACACACACACACACAAGCCTTGTTTTCACTCTCCACAGCCTCCTGCAGCACTCTGCCGGCTGAATATGGGTTCGAAAACTGCCCATACTATCTAGTACAGGGGTGTCTATCTCAAGTGCTTAAATCCGGCTCACAGTGCTGGCCTGGAAATATTGAAGGACTGGCCCACGGTGCCTCTGGCAGTTAAAACGGGCCATGTGCCCCCCACCCCCCATCTCATTTTCATTTTCCAGGGCTTGCAGCACTCTGCCACCCGAAAACAGGCCTGCACAAAAACGGGCTCAATAACTGGCCATGTGCCCCAAAACGCAGCAAAAACTGTCTGAAAATTGCCTAAAAAATGGGGCGTCGTGCAGCCCATTTTCGGCCAGCAGAGTGCTGCAGGAGGCCAGTGAAAACAAAAGCAAGGCCATGGGGGCTGCATGCAGACTCCCCGCACCCCGTTTTGGCCAGCAGGGTGTTGCAGGAGGCAGCTGTCTGGTCTCCCCCACCTCACCCCATGGAGAACTACTATGCTGATCTGGCCCTTGAAGAAATCGACTCAGTTTGGCACCCCTACTATAGGCTATAAGGAGCCAATATGGAGTGAAACTTGGGCGTGAGAAACAAGGCATTTTCTAGGCAGCCTAGAGTTATATTTTGTAACATACTACCATAAAATGATGTGGATGCATATAGCAAAAAGAAGAAAAAGATGGTTCAATTCAGCCACGAAATTACTTTCCAGGACTGATGTTTTTCACATTTTTAATATTCTTAACTTAATATTTTTCTCTCTGGTTCTAATCCCAGATTCCACCATTCCATCCTGTTATACACAAAATTCCTTTTAAACCTATTAATATATTAATCTATTAATGGCTGAATAGATTATGCTTTTTACTCTTTATCAAGAAGTAAGCATCACTAAATGTACTGAGACCTACTTCTAAATACTGTATTTTTCGGTCTATAAGATGCACTTTTCCCCCCTCCCCAAAAGTGGGTGGAAATGTCTTTGCATCTTATAGAGCGAATGTTGCTGAAGCCCCCGCCCACCCTTCGCCTCCTACCCTTCGGCCTCTGCCTCCCCACAATTTGCCTCCTTACAGCAAACAGCCTGATCAACTTCAACACAGCCTGATTTAGCATGAGCACCTGATTGGCGGTTGAATCGGCCTCCCAGAATATTGCCTATCATCTGTTCCTGGTTGCGGTGATCTGTCGCCTATTTCCGCCTCTGTGCATCCTGTTTTCCACGTGTCCTGTTTGACGGCAAAGGTGGGGACTCCTGCTGCTTGGAACGGGCTGAAAATGGGGTGGACGGAGCCGGCAATAGCCTGCGGAACAGCTAATTGTCAATATTGAAACTGACCAGGCTATTTGCTGTTTGCTGCAAGGAGGCAGAGGCAGATTTTTTTCCGTTTTCCTTCCCAAAAGCTTAAGTACAGTTGGAAAAATACGGTAAATATTCAGGGTTACAGAGGACATGAGGTCAGAAGAGTGGGACTCACATCTGCTTCCGTTGATACTTTGCAAGTTTGGAACTGTTTAATTTAGACTTCCGGCGTGGCTTTGCATGAAGCTCAAATATCGTAGGAACAGCCCCTTCTTTGAGACGATGATAGCCGCTACAAAAGAAACAACCCCCACATATCAAAGTTGTTACCGGCTCAGAAACCCCGGTATCTGGACTGTAGACCGCTGGAGGAGAAGGTAGATCTTCTGAGAGCTTTGGAATTAACTAGTTACATTCTATTTTGAGTATTATTTGTCCAGTTTGTACAGACCTATTAAATAAAGTAATTAATTTTGGGCACAAATAATTAGCTCTTTCCTTTCCTAATTCTGTTTGGTATCTACAACCCCAAAATCTTGAATCGAAATAATGTCAAGTTAAGTTATGATCAAGTTAAATATATGATATGTTTTGGCAATATTACTAGTACAGGGGTGTCCAAACTTGGGAACTTTAAGACTTGTGGACTTCAACTCCCAGAATTCTGGGAGTTGAAATCCACAAGTCTTAAAGTTCCCAAGTTTGGACACCCCTGATCTAGTACAAGGGTGTTAAACTCAAGGCCCGTGGAGCAGATACGGCCTGCGGGATGCTTAAATCCGGCCTGGAAATATTAAAGGACCGGCCTGCAGTACCTCTGATGGCTAAAACAGGCCGTGTGCACCCCCCATGCCTCGTTTTCAGTCTCCATGGCCTCCTGTAGCACTCTGCTGGCCGAAAACTGCCCCCAAACCGCCAGAAAATGGAACCGTGTGTGGCTGTTTTTGACCAGCAGAGTGCTGCAGGAGGCCATGGAGACTGAAAACAAGGTGCAGGGGGTCCTGCGTGCAGACCCACTGCGCTCTGTTTTGGCTGGCATGGTGCTGCCACAGGCAGCCGTCCCATCTCCCCCCCCTCTCCCCCGGCCCATGGAGAACTAATGCTGATCTGGCCCTCAAAGAAATCCAGTTTGACACCCTTGATCTAGTATAAGTAGTCAAGATCCTTTCAAGATTTCAATCACACTTATCGTGTTTCCCCGAAAATAAGACAAGGTCTTATTTTCTTTTGACACCCCCCCCAAAATAACGATTTGGCCTTATTTGGGGGAGGACTTATTATTTTTGAGGTGCAGGAGGCAGCGAGCATGGTCGCCTCATGGCTGCTGCTCTGTTACAATGTTTTTGGGGAGGGTTTATTTTAGCACATGCGCTCAAAAGTCTGATTAGGCTTATCATCTGGGGAGGTCTTATTTTCAGAGAAACGGTATTTTTTTCAAATGGATTTACCAGGTTTTTTTTTTGGTGGGGAGGGCAAGAGAAGAGTTCCATTTTAGTGTTATATACAAGTCTGGAGCTGGTAAGAATCTGACACTCTAGGAAAGAAAAAAACACCCCTTGATTTCTGATTGGAAATCACATTCTAATTTTTCAGAATGTGAATACCTTTCAGGTCACTTTGACTTCCCTTCCTTAGCCTTACTCTCTGCTATCTTAGCAGGTAGAAACATGTGTCTCACCTTTTCTGGATCTGGAAGCTCAGCAGGATTAAGTCTGGTTAGTACTAATGTGACACTAGCTGCCATACCTAAAGATAAAGCAGGCATAGAAACAAACAGACGAAAAGCCATGGATCTTGTTTAAAAAAAATCGTTTGGAAGATAGATAAGGAAGAGCCAAATCCTTAAAGAAATAAAGAAAAACATGTCACCCAAACAAAAAAAAATTGAACTTAGGCCTGAGAACATGGGAAACCTCTCCTCAAATTCTGTCAATAGCTACTAGACGTGAAAACTAATCAGGCAAGAATTGCTGCCAGTATTGTGAATCAATAAAGCAAGGACTTTTAGGCCCTGCAGCCCACTATCTCTTTGAGTCATCTTTGGAAGCAGACGTGGCAACTCCTGCCTCTCTAGCTAGTGCCTGGCATATCATAGTTAAAAGGATATGGATAAGTGAATGAGAATGTGACTGTGTGAGAAAGAAAGAAGTGAGTTCTAGCCCTGCTTTTGCTGCAAAAGCCGGCTTGGTGATTTGGGGTGAGTCACTCTTTCAGCCCAACCCATTTCACAGGGCTATTGTGGGAAAAAAATAGGAGGAAGGTATGTTTTCTACATTGAATTATATATAAAAATAATAAAGATGGGATAAAAATAAGATTTGCTGTCACATTAAATTCACTTGGGGTATAGCTGTTGACCAGACCAGTGAATGTGTGAGCAAGAGATCATAAGACAAACCTGGCTGGGAATGCTTGTAGCACTTAGGTTTGTAGTTTGAGAAATCAAAACAAACCCTAGAAAGGGCAATGGTAAACCATTTTAAGAGCCAGAGTGCCACAGTGGTTAGAGTGCAGTACTGCAAGCTATTTCCGCTGCCTGCCGGCTGCCTGCAATTTAGCAGTTCAAATCTCATCAGATTCAGGGTTGACTCAGCCTTCCATCCTTCCGAGGTGGGTAAAATGAGGACCCATATTGTTGGGGGCAATATGCTGACTCTGTCAACTGCTTAGAGAGGGCTGTAAAGCACCGTGAAGTGGTATAAAAGTCTAAGTGCTGTTGCTATTTTCAAATTGCTGCCAAGAAAATTGGAGATTTGCCTACAAAAATTACCAGAGGCTGAACTTGACTTGAATGAGACGGTTAACTTTTCAGCTTTAAAATGCATCTCAAGGTAATCCTTTGAGTGTGTGCACACCATTAGAATGATTTATGAGTGAGTTGTTTCCCATATTCATAGTATTTTTTTTTAAATGAATGAAAGTCAGAGGGAACAGGTATATTGAAAGGACTATAGGAAGGATAGTGTCTATATTTATGTACATTACTGTCCTACTGCAAACTGTCTACTTTAATTCTGCATGCTCTTTCATGTTTTTTAACTATTCCAATTACCTACCTGGTGCCCACTAGTTCAAAGCAATTCTTCTCAAAGTGCTTGGAGCAAAAATAAACATATTTAGAGGCAGGGTCCCAGACACCCTGCCCACTCATGTCCTTCCGCTGACAATTCTCCAACCATGTGGTTCGCCGTGGATTGTCCTTTGGCAATCTGTGAGAAGAGATATTAAGTGATTAACTCATTGGAGATTAGAGGCCACACGTAAGATTATGCATATTTTTTTCCCCAATCTCAAGTAAAATAGCTTTGATGGCAGTGTGACTACTGTATTTTTTGGAGTATAAGATGCACCAAGATTATGAAGAGGTAAATTTAAAAAGTTTTTGCACTCTGCAGACTTCTTAAAAACGGCCCATTTTTCATGAAAATGGGCCCGTTTTTTCTCAAAAAAAAAAAAAAAAAAGGGCATGCATAGCCTTTAGGAGGCTTATAGAGTGCTCCTGGGGGCTGGGGAAACGAGCAAAAGGCGGCCCGTTTTTCGCTCTTTTTGCCCTCTCCAGCCCCCAGGAGCATTGTGGAAGTCTCCTAAAGACTATGCACGGCCATTTTTGCAAAGGTGGCGCAGTTTCGGGAGGCCTGTATTCAGTGTATAACGCATCCAGATTTTTACCCTTTTTTTTGAGAGAAATACAGTACCTTTGATGGCCATCTAATGGGAGACTAGTAGTTTTCCTGTATAGTTGGTGGGCCTGAGATCTGTTCCAGGAGGGAACAGTGTATGTTCTTACATTCTTTAAAATCACTGATCCTACAAAGCTTGATTTTATGATGATGAGATGTTGCAATTTTAACAGCCTAATCCTACCAACTTTAAGCTTCATATGGGAATAGAGTCTGCAAAGGGCAAAGAATAAAATAATTTCTCACCGATGGAAAGAAATGCCTCGGTTGCGTGTTTCAGGTGTATCACGGGTGCAACAGCCAGTAGCAGAGCAGTGGCGGGGCATCTGCAAGAGAGGGGAAAAAACACCATATCATGTAACTCCCACTATTTTGAGGATAAAGTCATACATTTTTTTTAAGAAGAGATAAGTCAGGTACCCAAAAGACTCCAGAACTTGGTTAAAGTCCCAATATTCTCTACCAACAACTGTTGAAAGCAGAACTATGTAGTTTACAGAATGGTTTAGAGCATGGGTGTCAAACGCACCATGTCACGTTGCCATCATGTGACGTTTTGCAACATTTCCCCCCTTTGCAGAGCTGGGTATGGCCTGCATGTAGCCTGCATGTGACCCATCTGGCCCATGGGATGCCAATTTGACACCCTTCGTTTAGAGCTACATTTTAATCAATGGAAGGATACTGAAATCACTGTATTAATTAGCTGTCAGAAGTATTGTTCATCCATTATTCTGGCTTGCAAAATATACCAGCAAATTGTGCAAACTGACATCTATCTTTTCAACATGTCTATGAAACTAAGACTCCGAAGAAGCTGAATGTTTTGACATATACTGTACTTCTATACATTTTGTAAATTTTGAGATATTTTTTGATAAAAATCAAGAGTAGAACTATTTTCTTTTCCTGAGGTTTGGTAATGCACTGTATGCAACACTAGATAAATATATGGAAATCATCCCTGGGTGTGACAATGTGCACCAGCATTCATTTTTAAAAATGAACTTCCATGCAATTCAGATTTAAGGGAGCCTTTAGGATGAAGAATTATCCTTGCTAAAAAAAAAAACAGTCATGCTGGCGAGATACTTCAAGGTTATTTAGAGACCTTCATGCTTCCATTGCCTGCCATTTTAAGTACCATGGATGCTGCAGTCCCATGACCGGGTTTGCATTTTATTAAGCTCTGCTTTGAACAGGCCATGGTTTTTAGAATAAGCCACAACATAAATGCGATTTGCAAGAACACAAGAACAAGTTCATACAGCAGGTACAAACCCAACACAAGCAAGCGTACCGCATACTGCTTTATGTTGAGTCTCAACCTAGCTGCTATAATAATAATAATAATAATAATAAATATTTATTTCTTAGCCGCACCCTCTCCCGAAGGACTCGTGCTGGATCTCTTAATACGAAGAAGTGGGGTTGGGGAGACTCGCTTTGTGGATAAACTTCCACCTTATTTTTTTCATCCTTCCCATTACCTATCCCCCCCCTCCTTACAACTATAACCTTGTTGCTTGTATCCCTACGATTTATATTTTGTTTCCTAGTATGATTTGATTGCTTATTTAGTAACCTATGACTGTCACTAAGTGTTGTGTCTTATGATTCTTGATGAATGTATTTTTTTATTTTTATGTACACTGAAAGCATATACACCAAAAAAAAATTCCTTTTGTGTCCAATCACACTTGGCCAATAAAGAATTCTATTCTATTCTATTCTTCCATTCCATTCTGTATTTTCTATTCTAGTCCATTCTATTCTTCCATTCCATTCTGCATTTTCTATTCTATTTCCTATTCCTTGTTCTATTCTATTCCATTCCATATTTTCTATTCTATTCTCTATTCCGTTATGTGGAGAGAATATGAACCAGGGAGGCTAAATGCACCTGGCTGACCTTGAAAAGCTCAATAAATTTGGGGCCAGCTTGCATCTGGATGGAGGCAGGGCCCTCTTAACAGCCTTATGGGTCCCAGGCAAAACAGTGTAGCGGCAACTACTCCCAGAAATAAAAATGTAAACGGTGGATAAAATCAAAAACATATATTCCCCCCACCCCCCGTTAATTTCTATGAATGCACATTAGTATGCATTTTTTTAAAAAAATGCAGTAAAATGTAATGCGTACGTTGCTGTATTTATATGACACAAGGTGCATGGAAGGGTTTAACATAACAGATTCGTATGGGACCCCTATGCCCATCAAGCGTTAAGACAGCCCTGGATGGGGGACCACCAGGAAAGCCGGGGCTGTGAGGAACAAACAAAATGGTCCTGAGGAGAGAAAGGTGAGGGCAAATGGGCACCCTCATCACCACCACGTGCCAAGGAAACGTGCCACCTGGTGTCAACCAGGCTCTTAAGAGCGACTATTTTAAAAGAAAGGAAGGCGGGAAGCGCCTGAGGGAATTTCCCTCAGCCGCAAAAGCGGGGGGGGGGGGGGGGGGGGGAAGCATGGAGCACAATAAATGGGGCGTGGCTATCGCAGCCCGCGCTTTTCTCTCCCTCCCCTCCCCCCTTCTAGAGAGGTGTGTGTGTGTGGGGGGGAAAGAGCAGATGGCGTGACGGGGCCGGAGTGACACCACGCCTTACTCCGGGGGTGGGGGGGTTGGGAAGCGCGCGCAAGAACAGCTGCAGAAAGGGCATCCGTCTTCCCCCCCTCCCGTCCCACCCCCTCTTATCTTTCTCAGTGGGGTCGCCTCACCTCCCCACTCCCATTGCTCGAGACGCCGCCGCCGGCGCTGCCGCGGCTTGAAAGCCGACACGGAAAAAAAATGAGAATTGGGGGAATCTTCTCGCGAGAAACTAAAGCGCTCCCCCCCACCTCCGGGGGCGCGTAGAGATAGAAAATGTAGAGATAGAAATAGTAGAGGTGCCCAGGCTCCCGTTCCTGAGGCGCTCTTTCCTTACAAAGGAATTGGTCGTGCATGAAGATCTTTCGTTAGATGGGCCCCATCTTGGCTGCCGAGAGGTGGTGGGTGGAGGGGAATCCTTTTAGATGGCCTCCATCGGTTAACCGAAAACACCTTAGCTGCCTTTCATTGGCTGTCCGGCTTTTTGTTAATTCTCAGATGAACTTTTTAGCCATTGGAAATACTGAGAGCATATGCACCCAAGACAACGTGTGTGTATAATCACACTTGGCCAATAAAGAACTCTATTCTATTCCTATCCTATCCCAATTCATATTCTATATTTATATTCTATTCCATTCCAATTCTATTCTCTATTCTCTATTCCATCCTATTCTCTATTCTATTCCATTCCAATTCTCTATTCTATTCTCCAATTCTATTCTGTATTCTCTTCTATTCCAATTCTATTCTGTATTCTCTATTCCATCCTATTCTATGTTCTATTCTATTCTCTATTCTATTCCATTCCTATTCTCTATTCTATTCTATTCCTGTTCTCCATTCCATTCTTATTCTCTTCTATTCCAATTCTATTCTGTATTCTCTATTCCATCTTATTCTCTATTCCAGAAATGTCCAAACTTGGGAACTTTAAGACTTGTGGACTTTAACTCCCAGAATTCTCCAGCCAGCCATGCTGACTGGGGAATTCTGGGAGTTGAAGTCCACATGTCTTAAATTTCCCAAGTTTGGACACCCCTGCTCTATTCCATTCAATTCCTATTCTATTATGTATTCTCTATTCTATTCTGTATTCCATTCCATAAACACCTTCATTTATTTTACGTAATAAGGAAGCGGTTTACAAGATTCTATATAAGGTAGAAAAAAAACCATCCTGTTTAAAAAGCAGCAAATCCCCCCCCCCCCCCAATCCTCCCTCCTTTAGTTTGCCTGCTGTGCCATTTTGTTTGGATAGTGCTGCTCTCTATTCTTCCTATCTCTATAGACAGGAACCGGCTCTTCAGGAACCGCCCCTCCTTCTAGCCAATCCCCGCTTCAGCTGCTGCCTTCTGCCAATCAATCCCAGCCTCCTTACTTACTTACTCCAAAACTAGGACCCATTAAAAGCTTCCGGGCTGTGCAAAGGTGGGTTCTATTTTTTTATTTAATTTAATATAAATAGGAGCAGCAACATAATCAATATAAACAATGTGTTGTCTGTTTACAATTCTTTTGAGAAATACCCGTAGTAGTAGTAATAATAATAATAATAAATATAATAAAACTTGGCCATCGAAACTACACGGCTATGGATGAAGCATGTAGCAGTGATTCCCATTGTCATCGGGGCACTTGGCACCACGTCCAAGAATTTTACAAGGTACATCCACAAACTGCAGCTTCCTGCAGTAACCCCAGCGGAACTGCAAAAAACTGCGCTACTCGGAACATCTTATATTGTAAGAAAGTCCTTGATTGATCCCTAGGACGCTGGCAGCAAACTGTATCAACCATTAGCACCAGTCACTGGTATTTGTGATGCGTTTTTGAATGTTCACTTGGCTGAGTTTCATGCTTAATGAATAAAGTATATAATAATGGAATATGTATCACGCTTTACATCCATGAAGTGACATTGACAGGTTGTATCTGCCATGAAAAATAGGGGGCAAGGGGCTATTGCAAATCCATCAAACTGTAGAAGAAAAACGTACCATGTCCAAGAATTTTACAAGGTACATCCACAAACTGCAGCTTTCTGCAATAACACCAGCGGAACTGCAAAAAACTGCGCTACTCGGAACATCTTATATTTTAAGAAGGTCCTTGGTTGATACTTAGGACGCTGGCAGCAACCTGTATCAACCATTAACACTAGTCAGTGGAATTTGTGACACATTTTTGAATGTTCAGTTGACTTGAGTTTCATGTTTAATGAAATAACAACAACCACAACAATATAATGTTGATGATGATGATGTCTGGTTCAATGACATTGCAATACCTGGCGATGCACGAATTGAAGATAAGCAGCACGAAAAAATCACAAAATACCAGGACTTGCAAATTGAAGTTGAGCGACTATGGAAAAAGAAATCATGTTGTCCCAATTGTAATTGGAGCTTTTGGAGCAATACCTAAAGGGCTACCTCGCTATTTGGAAATTCTAAATTTACCTGACTTGAACATTCTGACTCTACAAAAAACCACCCTACTTGGAACAGCTTATAACCTCCGATGTTACTTTAACAGCTCCTAGGTCCTTGGTTAGGACTCTTGTTAGGCTACCAACCAGCCTCAAAGGCTGTGAATCTCACCAAAAATTAACCACAAATAATACTAATAATAATATCATCTAATAGTAATTTCATAATGACAATGCTCTTCCCTCATATTAATACATATCAATTGTTAATACTAATCAAAATTAATAAGTTACAATAATGAACCCTAATAGTGATATTAATCTTTCTCTTGTAATTTTTTAGAAGTTCTAACTTGTTCCTCTTATTTAACCATCGCTAGAACAGATCCCATATCTCAAATTATTCAGTGTCTTCCTTTTTTTTAAATTGAAGTGTTCGTTTGAAAGGCAGCTTCTATTTTTTTAAAAAAGTTGGATAGTGTGGATAATTCAAGGAGGAAAATAAAAATATAAATCAAACAATCCAACAATATCAAATTCTCTTTAAGGGAGCATTTTTTTTTTAGAATTTACAGGTAACATTGGAAAGTTCAATCAATGGTTTGAAGATCTGATTACACTTGACGCCTAGAAGGAGATTGGCTTATATAGATTTTGTTTTTTTCTATTATAAAGGCAATAAAATTGTATTAAATCCCCAAAAGTAGCTTTTTGTACTTAACGGTGCATTTTTTAAGCCAAGATGTTAACTTTGTGGTTACATAGAGAACCATCTATATTTCTTACTAACTTTAAAAAGAATTCTAACCTTGATAAAATGTGTAATAGGCAGGTAGATAAGATAGGATAGTATTTATTATAGACCTGTGATGGCGAACCTATGGTACATGTCCCACAGGTGGCACGTGGAGCCATTTGTCAGGGCACGTGAGGCGATGCTGTCAGCCTTCTTTTGAGGCCGGTTTTTGCCCTCCGGAGCCTTCAGGGAAGCCTCCCGAAGGCTCCGGAGGTTGAAAATCAGCCCTACGGGAAACCTGGAAGTTCGGGAGTAGTGACTTCTGGTTTGTCCATAGGGCCGATTTTCGACCTTTGGAGCCTTCAGGAAGCTTCCCTGAGGCCTCCGGAGGGTGTTGGGGGGAAAAAGCTGTTTTCGCCCTCCCCAGGGGAAGGCGAAAAAAACCACAGCAAAAGTGGGGTGTGTGTCGCTGAACTCATAGCATGAACCCCCGTGCTCCCCCCGCTTTTAGCACAGCAGCCAAAAAAGGTTTGCCATCGCTGTTATAGACATTACTTTTAAGCCATTTTGATAAGGATTTGATATAAAAAGGCAGATTATTGTGTTTCCCTGCATGAGAAAAGGAGAAACATACAAAGCAGCTCTCTGCCCGACCCTTCAGCTCCAGGGTGATGGGATTAAGACATAACCCTCAGCACGTGATAGGATTAGCCCTTTTATCCATCTCACCACATGGCACCTGGGAAAATTACCATATTTTTCGGACTATAAGACACACCAGAGTATAAGACGCACCATGATTTTGAAGAGGTAAATTTAAAAAAGGCTTTTGCACTCTTCAGGCCCCCCAAACCCTCTGCAAGCCTCGTTTTTTGCAAAAAACAAAAAAGGCATGCAGAGCTTTGGGAGGCTCTTAGAGTGTTCTTGGGGTCTGGGGGCAAAAACAAGCAAAAAATGGCCTGTTTTTTGGCCAAGAAAAAGGCCATATATAGGGTTTGGGAGGCTTGTAGAGTGTTCCTGCCCCCCCCCCCCAAAATGGTTGCTTTTTTGCCCTCCCCAGCCCTCAGAAGCACTTTGCATGCCTCCCACACCCTTTGCACGTCCATCTTTTGCAAAGGGGGTGGGGTTTCAGTAGGCTAAAAATGCTGTATTCAGTGTATAAAACACACCCATATTTTCACCTTTTTTTGAGAGAGAAAAAGATGCGTCTTATACTCCGAAAAATACGGTACATCACTCAGCAAGGCTCAACCAAGCCTGGGTCACAGACAGCCTACAGAATTGCCCCTGCATGACCCCATGGGAGCCTGACAACCAATCAGAATACAATCTAAAATTCAAAAGCCCAGAGAGGGTATAACACTCAGGCACTCTCAGCATCTAGCCCCCATTAAAACCTTCTTTCCAAGCAACTTTCATGAATCCAATGGCTTTCTCCCCACTTGGAACTGAGCCTAATTGGTTACTGTGGAGAAAGAAAATACACCCAGTGACTTTGATTTGAATATCACTTGTAGATGCAATATGAAGCTTATCCAGACTGCAGTTAAGGCTGAGCATCCATTCTCTTTCTTGAGAACCTTTCTAAACAGGTTTGCTTTTCTGAACTTGGTACCGTATTTTTCAGAGTAAAAGACACACCTTTTTCCCTCAAAAAAGAAGCTGAAAATCTGGGTGCGTCGTATACACTGAATACAGCATTTTTTTGCCTCCCGAAACTCTGCCCCCTTCACCAAAATGGCTGTGCATAGCCTTTAGGCGGCTTCCAGAGTCCTCCTGGGGGTTGGGGAGGGCAGAAATGAAGGAAAAACAGCCCGTTTTTGCTCCCCCAGCTGCACTCTATAAGCTTCCTAAAGGCTACCCAGGCCCTTTTTTTGACAAAAACGGTCCCATTTTTGCGAAAACCAAGCCGTTTTTGGAAGGTTTGCAGAGTGCAAAAACTTTTTTTTTTATTTTCCTCTTCAAAACCTTGCTGCGTCTTATACTCCAAAAAATACGTTATGTATAATTCTGTATGACAGTCGTTTCAGAATGAATTACATGTACGAAACTTTCCATTGCTCCTTCCCCTCACATATCCTCCTCTTATTCTTTCTTTCAGTTTCATTTATTGACTCATTTATAAAAATGAAACTGTATGGGTTACTTTTGTTACATAACCATGAATTGATGTTTTACTATTTCTTCCTAAGGCCTGGCTGAAGCAGCAGAAGAGAAGCAACTTAGAACGGAGGAGAAACTTCCTCACAGTTAGAAGAATTAATCCGTGGAACAGAAGTTGCCTCCAGAAGTTGTGAATGCCCCAACACTGGAAGTCTTTAAGAAGATGTTGGATAGCCGTTTGTCTGAAACGGTATAGGGTTTCCTGCCTAGGCAGGGGGTTGGACTAGAAGACCTCCAAGGTCCCTTCCAACTCTGCTATTGTATGTCTAAAAGCTAATGGACCATTTAGTGTTTTGGGAGTTCCTTAATTGAGCTATGAATGGCGGAGCAATTGGCCCAACTGCTCATTAAGGCAGCTCAACGTCATCTTAGCACTGGAAAGAAGAAAAGGTTATCATCTTCGGCCTCCTTGAATGTAGCTGGGGAGGTACTGGCAGTAGCAGTTGGCTTGAAACCAGCTTTTCTGTACGATTACAATTCTTCTGGGACTTCTCAGATCCTGGGCTACCTTCAACATCTTCAAACTACCCTTCAACTTGCATGTCGGCTGCATATTCTCAATATAGCTGAAAATGTTCTAATCGTCAACTTGGAACGGATGCGTTTGTGTCTGGAGTCAGTCCTGCTTAGCAATAATGTCATCTTCATTGACGTTTCTGCTTTTAGACCATGTCCTGCCTTTTCCAACCCAGAAAACGTGAGCCTTATAAAAATCCATCTGTCAGAGATATTGCATCATATTAAAGCGTTAACGGAAGATACTTCCCAGACAATATCTTCAAGTGAACTCTTCTCAACGGAATGGAATCTCTGTACTCTCTTTGGTGTATTGCTCGGGTATCCAGCCTCCTACAATTTTCCTAATGAGAATAGTTGTGATAATTGTCTTACATTAGTTCCACTGAGAGTGTTTACGGTTCAAGCCAGATTTTGCATGGTCAACAGCGATTTCAGAGTTCGGTTTTATTCTTTCAGCGTCCCAGAACTCTTGTATCCAGACATGAAAACGAACCTCAGCGCATGGCGTGAAAAACTCACAGACGCTTTTAAAGCTCAGGAAGAATTTGCTGATCTCTGCATTGCAAGCGAGGTAGTTGCTCTATCTGCAGTAGCCTTGTAAATATGGATCTCGGTTTAGAGACAGATAACAGTGCTTTCTCCACAGTATTCTACTGATTTTGTTTAAAAGCTTCAGAACGGGGGCAGTTTGGAAGCATAGTTCTAGCAATTACCATATTCTTCAGAGTATAAGACGCACCTCTCCCCCAAAAGAGGGTGAAAATCTGGGTGTATCTTATACACTGAAGCCAGCATTTTTGCCGCGTGAAACCCCACCCCCTTCATAAAAATGGACCTGCATAGACTTTGGGAGGTCTGCAAAGTGCTTCTGGGGTCTAGGGAGGGCAAAAACGAGTGAAAAATGGGCCATTTTTTGCACGTTCCCCACCCCAGCACTCTACAAACTTCCTAAGTTATGCATGGCCATTTTTTGTGCTCGTTTTTAACCCTGCCACCGAGCACTTTGCAGGCCTCTCAAACTCTTTCACAAAAAAAACGAGGTGTACAGAGGGTTTGGGAATTCCAGAGAGTGCAAAAACTTTTTTTTGTAATGTACCTCTTCAAAATCTTGGTGCGTCTTATACTCTGAAAAATACGGTATGTCAGTGTTTTACACAAATATGCAGTTTTCCTTTCAGCAGCATTCAGGATATCCTTCACACTTAAATTTCCAAGAATCTTTCAGGTTAGCGTACTTTTCCAGGAGATATTATTAACTGATCTATTCTAAAATCCAGGCAAAAAGAATTCAGTGCCTTTCTCCAGCTGGACTAGGCAATGATTTCAATTCCAGTATGGTCAAGTTACTGTATTTTTAGGAGTATAAGATGCCCCGAGATTTTGAAGCGGCAAATTTTTTTAAAAAAGTTTTTGCACTCTGCAGACCTCCCCAAAATAGCCCATTTTTCACGAAAACAGGTCTGTTTTTTTTTAAAAAGGGCATGCATAGCCTTTAGGAGGCTTACAGAGTGCTCCTGGGGGCAAAATTGAGCAAAAAGTGGCCAATTTTTCAGTAATTTGTACCCTCTCCAATCCCCAGGAGCACTCTGGAAGGCTATGCACGACCATTTTTGCAAAGGGGGCAGGGTTTCGGGGGGCAAAAAATGCTGTATTCAGTGTATAAGACACACCCCGATTTTCAGGCTCTTTTTTGAGGGAAAAAGGTGAGTCTTATACTCTGAAAAATATGGTAAGTGAATTGACGAACGTAAGATTTTAGAAACTGTAAGAATGGCTATTGTGTCAGTGGTTATAGAGATCAATGATATATATGGATAGGCATTCAAACAATACAATATGGATAGGCATACAAACAATATTTGTTGCTTTGGTTTAATAGTAATACAAAAACTAAGCAATACACAAAACCAAGCAGACAAACTCCTTCAATACAATACATAATTCTTAATTTTACAAGACATTTTAAAATACTAACCATTTGGGATAATTTTGACTGCTATAGTGCAATCAATATAATAGGCAAATAAGACAAGGGATGTTCAAGTTGCTTAAATTAAGGTAGAGCTGTTTACCATGATTACCATTATGATAGGAATCCAATGATCATGATTTCTCTGAAAAAAAGAAAATGTTTAGAGATAAATTGATTATAAAGTACATAGTCCGGGAAAAAGATTACTCCTGGTCATGCAATGATACTTCTTTTCTGCTTTCACATTGTTATTTTATTCCACGGAACCTTCTATCTCTATTTGATTAAAATGTATATATTGGAAGTAAAAGTGTCTCCCTGCCCCCCCCCCTTTAAAAATGGCAAGAAAAAAACAAAACTACACAGTAGAGTTTATACTGAAAATAGATGAATTATGATTATAATCAATGTTATTCACTGTTTTGGTAAAAATATTATCTTAAAAGCCAGATTTCATAGACATACTGCAGAGACACAAGGTGAATATTTTGTGCATGGCTCTTCAGAAAATTACAAGTGTATAAAAGGACTTTATTTATTAATCTCATTTCTACACCACTCCTCTCACTTAAGTGACTCTGGACAGGTTTAATAAACAAAAATATTTATACCTAATTTAAAAATAGCCAATTTGTACATCCCAGGCTTCCAATGAAGGCTTGCCATGCAGTCTCCTTAATAGTTAATGTAACATCACCATATATCTTTATTTTGTTGCCTATATACGCATTTTTATTTTTGAAACATCCAAATTGAAATCCATGAGCAGGGCACCAAAACAAAGAAAGTGGGCTACAACAATTTTGCCAACCAACCGTACCTTGGCATTTCTCTCCGCCCCCCGTTTTCCAGTTGCTGGATCAGGGGGATGAACCTAGGTTTCTGCCCATTGCAGCTAGGAATCAAAAAGCTGAGAATGAATATTTGTGCTACAACCAGCCAGCCCCTAGATCAGTAATGTCGAACCTATGGCACGCGTGCCACAGGTGGCACATGGAGCCATTTGTCAGGGCACCCGAGGCGCTGCCCTGTCAGCTGGCCAGGAGGCTTCCCTGAAGCCTTCGGAACGCTTAAAACGACCCTCCGAGCAATCTGCAAGTGACTTCCAGTTTGCTCGGAGGGTTGTTTTAAGCGTTCCGAATGCGTCAGGGAAGCCTCCGGACGGTCCCTGAAGCCTCCGGGGTGGGGCGTGGGAGGCTCTTTTCGCCTTCCCCAGGCTCCAATAAAGCCTCTGGACATGGGGAGGGTGAAAAAAAGCATGTAAAAATGGGGGGGTTGTGCCTGTTGTGCGCGCATGCGCATTGGGGAACGCGGTCGCGCATTGCATTATGGGTGCAGCACACCTGCACACGACCCCCCTGCGCTTCCCCCACTTGTGGCACACGAGCCAAAAAAGGTTCGCCATCGCTGCCCTAGATCAGCCTCCTGCAAACTCCATCTCTCAAGGAGCCCGGTTGAACTTTTGCCGGGGATGCCACTCACTGAGAAGGAGGGTGGGGTTGGAGCTAGGTGGCAAAGCTACCGTATTTTTTGGAATATAAGACCACCAAGATTTTGAAGAGGCAAATAATAAAAAAAAAGTTTTTGCACTCTGCAAAACTCCCCCAAACAGCCTATTTTTAGCAAAAACGGGCCCGTTTTATTTATATTTATATTTATATATATGTATGTATGTATGTATGTATGTATGTATGTCTTTGGTTGTTCAGGTTTTCTCCCGCGTAGAATTGGAAGTATCTTCACGACGTTTCGTGAAGATACTTCCAATTCTACGCGGGAGAAAACCCGAACAACCAAAGACATACATACAAACACCCGCGAAAACCTCAGAAAACATATATATATAAAAGGGGACGTGCATAGCTTTTAGGAAGCTTGTAGACTTCTCCTGGGGGCTGTGGGGGCCAAAAATGAGCAAAAATCAGCCCATTTTTCACTCATTTCTGCCCTCCCCCACCCCTAGGAGCACTCTGGAAGCCTCGTAAAGGCTATGCACATCCATTTTTTGCAAAGGGGACGGGGTTTCGGGAGGCCAAAAATGCTGCATTCAATGTATATAAGACACACCCAGATTTTCAGGCTCTTTTTTGAGGGAAAAAGGTGCGTCTTATACTCCGAAAAATACGGTAAGTGCCTGAAGGACCCCATCCCGGCATCAGGAGTCCTGGTGCCTCAGTGAGTGAAACTTCGGCCAGGGTCCTTGGGGGACTGGCAGAGGCTCCGCGTGGACAGCGAGGGAAGGGTGCAGCGCCTAGCCGGCTCTCACAGGAAAGAGGCAGGGATGTTGTCCTGGGGCTCGTTTGAAATCCCAGCCAGCCAACGTCTCAATGGCCGCATGTGCTCTAAAGCACCCCCATCAAAATTTTCCCTACCACTTAAGTGGGCATGGCCAAGTCGCCACAAACAGGAAACCCAGAGCCACAAAGAGCTCAAAAAGCAACTTTCACACTTTACACAAAAGCAACACGCCTGACTCACAACATTGTGCAACTCACTCCCCCAGCAAGACTTAACAGCTTTAACAAATTAACAGAGTTGGAAGGGACCTTACAAGTCATCTAGTCCAACCCCCTGCCCAAGCAAAATTCCAAAAGCACACAAAATGGCCCCTGCCACAAGCAGGAAACTCACAGAGCCACCAAGAGCTCCAAAAGCAACTTTCACACTTAACAAAAACACAACGCCATTGTGCAACTCTCACATAATGTAAAAGCACACAAAATGCCCCATGCAACAACAAGCAGGAAACTCACACTCAGAGAGAACTCACGAAACCAATTACCACAAGCACAAAATGTCACACATAAAGCTTGGTGTGATTTTTGTGTGTTTGTGTAGTGAGTGCGACAGACTACAGAAACACACAAATTATCACAAATTTAAAAATATAAAGGCAGCTAAAACTTGATAAATTTTAAATGGCTATTATTTCCTTAAAAAAATTCCTATAAAAACCCCAAGTAACCTTTTTTTTAAAGTTAAAAACAAAACAAAACACTTACTTTCCCAATTGAAGGCACCAGGCAGGCAGGCAGGCATAGTCAGTTGCTAGCAGATGAAATAGATTGGAGACAGAAAGCGGGGATTTCAAACAGGAGCTGAGCAGGCGAACATCAAGACAGTCGTTCTTCAAACAGCAAGGCAGCTCAGATTCCATCCGAAGAGCGAAAGTAAGCAAACTGGAAGCTGGGGGGAAAGTTCGTAGTTAGCCAGACGGCTTAGCCAGGCCAGGCAGAAGAGCCCGGAAACCGGGAAGGGGGAGGAACAACACTAGGCCACAATCAGCAATGCTTTTTGAGTGGGCGGCTGTCGGCGAGGCTTCTTAGAAGTTCTAGGAGAGGCTTCTGATCGAGCAGTGGTTGGCAAACCAAGTACCTAGGCCGCGTGGATGGAGCGGGTGGGACAGAAGTGAAGCGCCATATGCAAGCAGTAAGCGGGCAAGCAGGTGATTGGGCAAACGGGCAAGGGTGGGCCACCAGGGATTTTTTACCCCTGGTTCGGAGAACCATGGCTTATCTTCGCTACTGGTTCGGGCGAACCGAGAGGATTTCACCCCTGCCTCCGCCCCAATGTGCCCAAAAAGGCCGGCCAGAAGCTGGCGAGGAGCAGGCTGCAACCAGACCTCATTTCCTCAGGCATTCCCTCGCTCAGGGAAGGGCAGTGCAGGGACTCCACTGGGGCTGGCCAAGGCAGCAAGCCCATCCTGGGGCAGGGGGCCGCTTACCTGAGGAAGACCTCGTATGGATCCTTGCACACAGCCGCTTCCAGCGGTTGGGGAGTGCTGGCCCAAGAGGCGCTCACGGTAGCTGGGCAGAAGCGGGCAGCACTCGACTTGCCATACTAGCCCTTTGAATTCGGCGCGAATTGCCAGGTCCGGAGGCATGACGGCCTGATTGAGTGGTGAAAGAAGCAAAGAATGAGAAGCAGTAAGAAATATCAGTGAAAAGTGACAGGACAGAGTGAGAAACCAAGTTGCTTCTCTAAATTGGTGAATCCTACAAGCTGATGGACAAGCGAGTCTCCAGAGTGGGAAAAGCGGCAGCAGTAGGAGCGTAATTCTGAAAAGAGAGAACTAGTAAATATGGCAGAAGGAGAAGTGGGTGTGATCTGAAGATTCAAGCAGGAGCCGTGCTGGAAAACTGTACAAACAAGATTAACGATTGAACTTGTGGCTTTTGATTTTGAGTGACTAGAGACTAGTGAATGACTGGCAAAGGAATAAAGAATAAGTACGGGGAAAAAAGTCCTTTGGTACAGAGTCGCAAAGGCTTTGGAAGGACAGAGAAGTGACTGTCTGTGCAACTTGCGGGGAAGCTGAGATCTTGGATTTGAAGAACAGGAAACAAAGAAGTTGAAGATGGAACAGTGAGATTAAGGAATAAAAATTTTTCTTGAAGGTGGTGAGGGACTTTGGATTGGGAACTTTAGTTACTAGTCGTGTATAGATATAATAAATATCTTGGGTAATAAATATTGTAACATCTGTATACCTGCATATATATTAGATACACTTACAATTAGATAAACTTATAAACAAATTAAGAGGTAATATAATGTGACACAATTCTTACCATATTTGTTTGTATACTGGTAAATGAATTTAGATTATAGTCTACATAATTATATATTTGTCTAGTTTTAAATATTTATAGTATTATACATCTTTATTAATGTAGTTAATAAAGATGTATAATACTAGCAACTTAGAACTGAGGAGAAATTTCCTGACAGTGAGAACAATTAATCAGTGGAACAGAAGTTGCCTACAGAAGTTGTGAATGCCCCAACACTGGAAGTCTTTAAGAAGATGTTGGATAGCCATTTGTCTGAAACGGTATAGGGTTTCCTACCTAGGCAGGGGGTTGGACTAGAAGACCTCTAAGGTCCCTTCCAACTCTACTATTGTATTGTATTGTAATTTAAAATCTTAAAATAATTTACATGAATTGACAATTGTTACTTGTGAGTTACATTAATTATTGGTCAATATTAGTAAATCAGAGATTATCATTGACCTTAGAAGATTAAATATACCAAGGAACACCAGGAACAAATTCATAGATTTAAAAAAATAGTTTTGGGTGTACTATTACAGACTAATAATTGTAAGAGTTATAACAAAGATACTAAATTAGAGACAGACCAGCCAGATAGGCAAATCCTTGAGGAGCAAGGGATTTATGATATTGTGGAATTTTTAATTTTTTTAAAAAAAAAGATAACTACTGTATGTCTACAATCACCAATCTGTGAAAATACACCAATGTAGTAGTGTAAAAATAGGATCTATATCAAGCCTACAAACCATGCAAGAGACAGTAAATATGATACAAGACAGAAGAAGACACAAGAATCAATAATTAACAGTCATGAGGAAATGAAAGGAGATTTGGGTGAAGTGAAAGGAGATTATAAGGAAATTGGACAACAAAATTGAGAAAATTCAGGAAACGATAGTAAAAATGAACAGAAAATAAAAATGGTAGAAGAGCAGAGCAGAACAGACCGAGAAGAAATTGGAAGCGACAGAAGAAAGGTTGATAGCAGTAAATAGGGATCCTTGGTTTTTTCAAGGCTTCAGCCTTGTTCAATTAAGAAGTCACCAGGGATCTTACCAAGGCTGGACGTTCAGTTAGTGGCTCATAACATTCAATCAATCCACTCCATGCATCAGTGAGACACGCAGATCTCTCCATCACCCCTTGCTTTCCAGAGTACTCAATCACTGTCAAAAGACGCATGAGCCCTGAGGAGTGCAGAAACAACAGTCTCACAACACCTTTCAGCCATTACGTCTTACCTGTCCAGGGACCTTCCTGCGGTAGTCTTTGATGTCTTCCAATTGAATCCAGGCATGGAATCCCGGAACTAGCCCCCAGCTTCATGTCAGACGCAAATCAAGTGGCCCTTTCGAGGGGGAGGTGGTCCTTCCTTCTGCAGGAGTAAGTGATTTGGGATTGAATCAACCTATAGGCGGCCGCCTCTCCTTATTGGCGGACAGTTGGGGGTTCCATCACTTCAGACGCAGTTAGATTTGGCTTACAATTGGAGTTTCTCTCCCACTCCTGAACAGATTCAGGACATTTGCTTCATCCCGGAGCAAGATCAAGTGTCAGTTTATGAGGAAAGCTATGCACAATCTGCTGGATATCGGGGCAATTGAGCTTGTTCCGGAGAAGCAAAGGCTCCGGCTTCTACTCTAATCTGTTCGTGGTGCCTAAAGGTAGGCGTGTGTGTGTGTGTGTGTGTGTGTGTGTGAGTGTGTGTGTGTGTGAGTGTGTGTGTAGGGCTATTCTCAAACAAACTTTCACCTAGTTTACCAAAGTTCAAAATGGCATCATTGAAGTCCATTCTAGAGAGGCTCAGGGAGGGGGGATCAATTGGCATCAACAGATCTCACGGAGGCCTACCTCCACATTATGATCATTCAGGAACATCGGAAATTCCTTAGGTTCTCCTATGGAAGGTTCCATTACCAGTATAGGGCTCTTCCCATTGGCCTTGCCTCATTGCCTAGGGCAGTGATGGCAAACCTTTTGGGCATCACGTGCCAAAAGCGGGGGGAGCGCAGGGGGGTCGTGGGTGGGCATGCCACACCCATAATCCTATGCGCACGGCCTGTGCACGCAACACCCACCCACCCACGCATGCGCATGCAAACCCCACCCTTTTGAGTCCGCAATGATCTCATTTTTCGGGCTTTCTAGGAGCCTGGGGAGGGCAAAAATGGCCTTCCTGACCCCCCCCCCGAGGCTTCCAGCGCCTTTCACTTGCACCTGCAGCGCCTGCCACTCCCCCGCCGCCTTCAGAGGCAACAGGAGGCAAACGCTACTCTTGGTGGGGCAGCTGTGTTAGCACGGTCCTGGCCCGAAGCCTCATGACCCCCCTCGCTGAGCCAAGCATGGCTCAACTCCGATGGGAGGCACCTGGCAACACCAGCAGTCTCCATAGTGGCCGGCGGGCGGTTGCAAGTGCAATGCCCCCGATGTCCAGCACCTTCCACCAGCGCAGAAAGGGTGTGTGGTGGGGAAACAGGTTCCTGGGGCGGGAGTGGTGGTGATGAAAGAGAGATCGGACCAGCGGGGGGGGGGGGCGTTTTCCCCCGTTTGCCACAGGAGCAGTGCTGGGCTGAAGCGCCTTGCTGGGCATTTTCATTCTGAGGGAGGTGGAGCTTCCCTGAAATCTTCCTCCGTGGACTTGAGGGGAAAGCCCCCTTTTTCCCCCCTTCTCAAATTGCGGGAGAGAGGCACATCTTAACAAGTTGCCGAGCTCGCCGGCTAGCTGGAGAGACTAATCTGGCAATGAATCCTAATCGTAGCCTCAGTCCCTCTCCCTCCCTCCCTCCCCAGGCACGCCGTGATTTGAGAAGGGAGAAAGGGGTGGCTTCCCCCCCTCAAGTCCACAGTGGGAGCAGCGCTGGGCTGAGGCGTGGGGAGCTTTGCTTTTCATTTTCACTGACACGGGAATAATAACTCCGACAGTTTTGCAAAAAGTCTGGGGCAACAGTTCCGCCTCCCCCTCCTCAAGCCCAGCAAGAAAGCCTGATCATCCCACCAGATCCATCCAAGGAAGGAGAGAGAGAGCCGGGCTCAGCCGATCTGCTCTCCCCGAGCTAGAAGCAGCAGTTAAGGGCAAAAAAAAATGGCAGAAAAAGTCAGCTGGCCAGCGCATGCATGCGCGCTGGAGCTGGCAGAGCAAAGCCACACATGCCCTGACAAATGGCTCCGTGTGCCACCTGCGGCACGTGTGCCATAGACTCGCCATCAGGGGCCTAGGATGTTCACCTGTGAATTTTTCATGCCAATAGAGTAGTCCTCAGACCTCATCCCTCTTTCCTACCAAACGTTAATTCCCCCTTTCGTAGGGCTCAAAAGGTTGTTCTCCCAGATTTTTGCCCAGCTCCCTCCAGGGAAAGCGTTCATGGCATCGCCTGGACGTTAGGAGGGCTCTGTGCACCTTTTTGAAGCGTACCTCGCCTATCAGGAAGACGGAAGTGATTTTCGTCTCCTTCCATCAGTCTACATTAGGGGCAAGGGTTTCTCCCTCTACTATTGGTAAGTGGATAAGTACAGCCATAGGGCTTATGAAGCTCAGAATCTCCAAGTACCAGCCGGCATAACAGCACATTCCACAAGGAGTGCAGCCACCCTGACGGCCTGGTCAACCCAAGCCCTGATCGAAGACATCTTTAGGGTGGCTACATGGGCTTCCCCATCGCCCTTCATAAGGCATTATAGTCTGGATGTCGTATACTTTTGCCGGAAGCATCTTTGGCAGAAGGGTGTTGCAACGGATGTTAGACGCCCAGGGGGCGCAGGATCAATAGCTTCCCACCCTTGGATATTCTAATGAGATTTCTCTTCTGTCAAATGTCCTGAAGGGAAAGAACACAGACACCATCAAGGCCGAAAACTTGGTATTGTGATCAATTAAACCATTTGAAATGGTTAGATGGGGAAAGGGCCGATATGAAAAAAAGGTTGACGGAATGCTAGCTTCAGAAGCCTTCCAAAATATAAAATTAATTAAAAATCAACAATTTGTTGCACTTCCTCGTGAAAATCTTTTGGAAAGCATCATCACCAATTTGAACAAAAGGCTGATGGGTTGCAAACATCTAAAAACAGGTAGGCCAATTTCCTAAAATTACAATTTCTCACATATTTGGAGCCGGATTACTGGAACATTGTAGTCATTCCAGATGAAGCAGAGGAAGGATTGATTGAATTTGGCAAAATGTTTAATCATGAAATTGAATTGAACGACCAAAGAGATTTTTTGGAAAATGTGATCAAAGATGCAAAGAACTACAAAATTCCTGACAGTATCAACCTCAGCAGAGGCGGAAATGGGGGTTCCGAAAAATGAACCTCACATGTTCAGAACAAAGAACCTGCCTAACTGTTCCTAAAATTAGTAATTTGATGACAATAAGCATTATTGGCATGTCTGTAAAAAGATGGGACCCAATTCCTTCAGTCAAAAAGTGGCTCAGAGCACTCCATCACAGCTGATGATCCATGAGCAAGAGAAGTGCAACGAAAGAACAGTGTGGAAACATCTTCAACCACAAAACCAATAACACAAGTACCGTATATACTTGAGTATAAGCCGAATTTTTCAGCCCACTTTTTGGGCTGAAAAATCCACTTCGGCTTATACTCCAGTGAACAAAAAAAAAAAAAAGAACTTACCGAGGACTTGCGCGCGGCCGAGGCTTCGGTGCTTCCGGGATCGCATTCACAGAAGATGCAGCTCCCAGCATGACACGTCATCCGGATGGGCTGCGAATGAAGAAAGTCCTACCGCGCAGGCGCAGTACAGCTTAAACGCGATAGAGGTAAGGAGCCTGCGCATGCTCTGTTTCATAGGTATGGTATGGCTCGACGTGGTTTAACAACTCCATATGGGGCTCTAGAGACTGAATTGCATAAATGGGTTATGGAGTGTCGTCAAAATGGTTACTGCGTAACACGCATGGGAATTCGCTTACGTGCCCTTCAAATGGCTAAAGATGACAAATTAAAAGCACCAGGCATTGAAAATTTTGTTGCGTCAGCAGGATGGTGTACTGGCTTCATGAATAGGTATGGCCTATGTTTGCGGCAAAGAACAAAGATTTCACAGAAGTTGCCAAAAGCTTATACTCGAGTCAATAGCTTTTCCAGTTTTTTGGGGGTAAAATTAGGGGTCTCGGCTTATACTCGAGTCGGCTTATACTCAAGTATATACGGTAAGTACTTGAGTCTATTTCTTCCATTGTGTTGTCTTTCTGTGTCTCTTTGTGCAGGTCATTGGAGCGAGGTGGTCAGTTGGTGGTGTTGAAGACCGGCAGGATTCCTCTGTTTTCTTATTTTGTGTGCTGGTTTCATCCTTATGTAGTGCATGCAATTAAAGTCTTCCTTTCTGTATCTCATCTTTGTGCAGACCACTCGTTGGAGCAAGTGATGAAGGCAGGCAAGGACAATCATCTTCCTGCTATTGTTTTGTGTACTTATTTTATTCTTATTTAAGTAGTTAGTGCACAAAATAATAAATTAACTTTTGTTATATCTTCTTTTTGTAGGTTATTCATTGGGGCAAAGAATTCAGTGACATCAACTTGGCCACTCCCACCCGGCCACATGACCGCCAAGCAACTCCCACCTAGTCACATGACTGCCATGCCACTGCCACTCCCACACAAAATAGACCACACCCACAGAATAGGTAGTAAAAAAATTTGAAACCCATTTATCTGCGAAAAACTGGAATCAGAACAACACACCCTCCAATGAAATGGTGATAAAAAAGGTGCTTGATTATGCAGAGATGGACAGGCTAACTATGGAACTAAAAGATAAAAGGGGAAACGGAATATTACAGGATTTGAGACACATAAATGGTTATTAACGGTTAGCGAATAGACATAAAGATTAAACAAGCAATTTAAGAGCTATATTAAGGTGAAGGGTTTATATATATTTCACCACAGCAGAAACCAATGTCCTTTTCAAAGGATTCAACTTTGGAGCCACCCCCAAACGCATCCCCACTGAAAACATCATATGCGGAGTTGAAGTTACCCTAACCAAAATAAACCCAGATGAAGCCAATGAAATCAGACTTGAAGTCACCAACGTCCTCTGCTCCAGCAATCCACCAGAAGCAACTTACATAAAGAGGAACAAAAAGCACTCACCAACCTGAGGAAAGACAACAACATAATCATTCTCCCAGCAGACAAAGGTAACGCCACTGTGGTGATGAACACGTCTGACTACTAAGCCAAACTATCCAACCTACTCTTAAGACCCCGGTTACAAACCTCTAAACACAGACCCCACCACCTACCTGGAAAAAACCACTAAATCCAAAATAAAAGCCTTTGCCATCAGTGAAGATCCAGCAAAGAATCATCCCCAGAGAAAAATCATCCAGATGCCCCAAGCTCTATGGCCTCCCCAAGATACACAAAGAAGGAACATCCCGCCTGGGCCACCGTACTGTGCCATTTGGCCCCTCCTCCTGTGACACTATGGACTGGGTTAACGGAGTGCGGCCCTGGCGACGGATATGAGGGTGGCTGGCGAGGACGGAGCTTGGCTTTTGGAGTCGTTGAAGTTAGAGCAGCCACTGCTGTCCTCGCCACCACCATCACTGGCCGCTTCACCATCTCGCAAGTTAGCATCTGCTGCGATTTTGACAGCTGGCCGTTACTCTTACATATTGTCCTTAACATAGAGTGACCAGACTTCCTGCTTTTGGCGGGACAGTCCCGATTTTTAACAATTTGTCCCGCGGCATTTTAAAAAACTCCTGATTTTTGAAAAGAATGCATGACAAGCTAGGGAACGGCGGGAGAACGGGAAGGGAATATATTGTTTTCGGCGGCCATGTGGCCATTTAGCTATGGTATGAGTTTTATATTATTTTTGTTAATTTTATGTTAAACTTTAATAATAACAAATAATTGTTGAGAACTGATTACCGAGAACTGCTTATCAAAGTTCGCATTGTTGATCAGTTGTTCGAATTAGACCACCTTCGTTTGGACTGAACGAACAATGGCATTTTTTGGGATTGGCAACGACGAAAACATTTTGTAACTGTCTCTCAGACGATACACATCGTACTGCGTGCTAGTAAGCTAGTTAAACAAGTGATGTCATTACAAATCAGTTATTCAGATAATTAGGTAAGTAATTTATTTATTTCATAAATACATAAATTTTCTTGAATTTAGCAGACAGTACTTGTATTATTTATATTTTATAGTGGCGGCAAAAAGTCTTGCACCGGCCTTTAAAGTGACATTTACGACTAACGTTACGGCAAATTCAGAGGAAAAATAATACAAGTTAGTATTGTTATTATTTAGAAAGAAATATAGGATTAAAATTAAAATAATTTTTTAAAATATAGTTACTTTATAACAATCAAATTAATTTAATTTATAAACTAACAATAAAATATGTTCATGTAATTATGTACCTACTTACTGTGTTTTTAAGCAATATGTATATAATGATTTATAATATAATTTAAAAATTTTTTTTTTTAGATTTTTAACATAAGAAAAGAGGATGCAAATTCAACCATGATCTAAGAAGTGAATTTCCTTTTATTAAAAAAACCAAAAGCGATTACATGGTAAAATGTGAGAAATGTAATGGTGAATTTTCTATTTCGCACGGCAGGAACAATGATATTTCAAAGCACTTGGAGACACAGAAACATAAAAGATATTTAAATACTGCTGCATCTTCTTCCAAAATACAGGAATTTTTTCAGAAAACAACTTATGGAGACGAAGAAAAGATATTAGCATTAGCAGAAGGACTTATGTCTTTTCATGTTATTAATCACAATCATTCCTTCAGATCTATGGACTGTACATCACAAGTTGTCAAAAAGTTATTCCACAAAAAATTTGCCTGTGCTAGAACAAAATCCGAGGCAATTGTGTGTAATGTGCTTTCCCCATATGCATTTTCAGAATTAAACAAAAATCTAGAAAAAATTAATTTTATATCCATATATTCTGACGCATCTAATCATAAGGATATAAAGTTATTTCCAACCATTATTAGATTTTTTGATTCGGAAACTGGAATAAAAATTAGAATTTTAGATTTTGTTTCTTTGCCCGGCGAAACTTCTGAAATAATTTTCAGTTCCATTATTAATATTTTGGAAAAAAACAATTTAAAACATAAAATGATTGCATATTGTGCAGACAACACAAACGCAAATTTTGGAGGAAAAGTGAGAAGAGGTACAAATAATATTTTTTATAAATTAAACAAAAACCTTAATCAAAACATTATTGGTGTTGGTTGTGCATATAAACCCAATAAATCCAAATCCAAATCCACCACAGATGAAATCAGCAAAATTCTCCACAAACACATATCAAGACAGCCTTCGGCACTGACCAAAAAATAGCCAACACCTTAAGAAACCCCAAAGACAAGATCCAGCTAGAAAACCAAGGAGTCTATGAAATACCATGCAAAATCTGCCCAGGCACATACATTGGACAAACTAATAGGAGAATAAATGTACGCATCGCAGAACAAAAGAATGCAGTCAGAAAAGAAGTTATGTATTCCTCCCATAATACATAACGCCATTCAAACAGCTGCTGATTTGTTGCCCGTAAATGTGGAAAATATTCTTATTAAAATATATTCTTATTTCTATATATACACTGTGCGTGTTGAAATGCTTAAAAAAATTGCGGAAGTCGAATATCAGAAAATACTAGGATATAGTAAAACGCGCTGGTTAGCTCTTTTGTCAGCTGTCGAAAGAATTTTGAAAATATACAATCCTTTGAAATCCTACTTTCTATCACAGGATAACTGCAATGCTCTCTACATGGGGCTTCCCTTGAAATGCACTCGGAGACTTCAGTTGGTCCAGAATGCGGCCGCGCGGGTGATTATGGGGAGTACGAGGTCCATGTGACACCTCTCCTGCGCGAGCTGCACTGGCTTCCTGTGGTCTATCGGGTGCGTTTCAAGGTTCTGATAACGATCTTCAAAGCGCTCCATGGCTCAGGACCTAGTTACTTGCGGGATCATATCCTGCCCCATACATCCCTGCGACCAATTCGCTCGCACAGAGAGGGACTTCTCCAGGTGCCGTCTACCATACAGTGTCGGGGGGCGACGCCTAGGAGCAGAGCCTTCTCTGTGACGGGCCCAGCCCTGTGGAATGACCTCCCCCCTGATATCAGGACTACCTCTGACCTCCGCTCCTTCCGCGCAAAGCTCAAGACCCACCTCTTCCAAGTAGCTGGCCTGGCTCAACCATAGTTTTACCATATCGCTCCTGACGGGTTTTTAATTGTGTATTTTGTATTTTAATTGAGGGGATTTTAAATTGAAATTTTAATTCTATTTTATTCATCTGTTTACCTCCTCCATGCATATGTATATGTATATGTACTGTTTATATTTGTATATTTTATGTGTTTTTATTGTACGCCGCCCCGAGTCCTTCTGGAGAGGGTGCGGCTAACAAAAAAATTTTATTATTATTATTATTATTATTATTATTATTATTATTATTATTATTATTATTATTATTATTATTATTATTATTATTATTATTATTATTATTATTATTATTATTATTATTATTATTATTATAAATGTCCTAGAATTTTAGAAGTTTTTTTTTGAAAAAGAATCTTCAAAAATTTGGCTAGTGTTTGTACACAATCAAGCAGCTCTTTTTCAAAATGCTATAAAACGTATTGAAGGTGACAAAATTTCGGTAATCGAAGTAGCAAATGAAGTTAATAATTTAAAATTTCAGTGTCAAGAGCGGTTAGAAAATAATTTTCTTCCGTTAACTATCCGTAATAGTATATACCAGCTAGAAGAACAAGGTGCAATAAATCATGCAAGATATCATGAATCACGTCAAAAAGTTCTATAGTAACTGCATAGATTATTTAGAAGAGTGGACGGTACATTACCATGATATTGAACATTTTCATTGGGTTACATTAAAACAAGAATTTAATTGGAATGATGTGCAAAAATCATTCGATCATATTACTCAAAATTCCCCATATAGTAATATTTCCGAAAATGTTCTTTTTAATGAGGTATCATTATTAAAAAAATATATATTGATAAGGAAAAGGATCTTGGGCACCAGCAAAAATCACAATAGAGAACAAATGGTTAGAAATATTTCATCATTTTGAAACAAATCATAATGCACTAAAAATTGTAGAATACGCGCTGTCCTTACCAGGAACTAATGCTGCAACTGAACACGTTTTTTCTACGGTAAATAAAGTGTGGACATCAGAAAAATCACAATCAAATGTTGAGACTTTGAAAGCCATTTTATGTGTGAAATATAATTTAACAAATTCTTGTGAAAAATTTCATGACCTTTTAAACAATGACAGCAATCTACTAAAAAAAATTCACTCAAATGAGAAATATGCCAAATAAAATAATACTATAGATAATTCTTTTTATTTATTATATTTGTAAATTGTACTTATGTTAAAATTTTAAAATATATATTACAATACTACTTTTGCCTTCTATGAACATTTTTGTTGCTCCATATAGACCAATTTTTTAATCAAGGACCTTTAAAGCGCTCCATGGCTTAGGCCCAGGGTACCTGCGAGACCACCTACTGCCACCAGTCCCACCGTCCAGTGCGATCCCACAGGGTTGGCCTCCTGAGGGTGCCGTCAGCCAGCCAGTGTCGGCTGGCGACCCCCAGGGGGAGAGCCTTCTCTGTGGGAGCGCCTTCCCTCTGGAATGAGCTGCCCCTGGAGCTTCATAGTCCCCGACTTTCGGTCCTTCTGATGCGCCCTAAAAAGTTGGCTTTTCCAGCAAGCCGGCCTGACCTGCCAGTTTTATCTAATTTTTAAAATGTTATTGTTATATTAATTGGGTTTGTTCTTTGGATACTTATCTAATTTCCTTTTAACTTTTGTGATATGTGTTTTTTAATGTTGTACGCCGCCCTGAGTCCTTTGGGAGAAGGGCGGCATATAAATCCAATAAATCCAAATCCAAATCCACCACAGATGAAATCAGCAAAATTCTCCACAAAGACAATATCAAGACAGCCTTCGGCACTGACCAAAAAATAGCCAACGCTTTAAGAAACCCCAAAGACAAGATCCAGCTAGAAAACCAAGGAGTCTATGAAATACCATGCAAAATCTATAAATAGCAACTATAAAAATGAACATACTACCAAGAGTCCTATATCTATTTCAAATGATTCCCATAAAACTAGAGAAAAAATTACTTACCGAATTGAACAAAATAATACTAAAATTCATCTGGCAAGGGAAAAAAGCTAGGATAAAACTGAAAGCATTACAGGACGATAGAAGTAGAGGTGGTATGGAGCTACCTCACTGGGAACTCTACTATAATGCAGCAGCACTAATCTGGATCAAAGACTGTAGGTTTCAGAAATCCATCACGCAGTTTGTGTCCAAAATATCTGTCTGCCTTTCGCAGAGTTTATTTGGCTTTTATAAAGTTTTTACAAGCAAAGCACAGAGCAACAACACATTGCTATAACAGGTTCACTCCCCCAAATCTTCCCTAGAGAATCAAGAATACTATTCAGGCCAAGGATACCTCATGCCTTTGCTCTGGTGAATTAATGCGCTAAAGATAACGGCTGTGCATCACCTTTCCTTTATTCCTGCATTTGGTTCTGCTAATTAGGTGAGCTTGTAGGTTTCCAAGATAAACAGCCACTGAGATCATGGTAATTTCTACGCATGTCTTTACATAGCTTTACCTCTCATTCCTACAAAAGACTGGATAAATTAAAAAAACAGAAGAATATTAGCAATAGAAGGCCATGACCTGCAAACAGGATGGCACTTTTTCCTATGGGAAGAGAGTAAAAAGAAGCAAAAATACTTCCATACACATTATATCAGAGAAGCATTAATACAGGTCTGGAACAAAATTAAAGCAAAACACTACATGAAAATACTGACATGGCTTTCCACCATGGAAGCCATGACACACCCCAATACACTAGATCTATCAAAAATGGTTAGTTAGGTATAGTGAAATTTTAGATAACCAGGGGAATCTGAAAACGAATCAAGAACTAAAAGAGAATAACCTCCAATTAAATCAAGATACAAAAAGATGTAAAAGAATATGGAATATATACAGAACTGCAACAAATAGACAAAATCTTAATTGGCCCAGAAAACAAATTTATAACGAAAATATATAAATATTTGCTAGAAATAAACTTAGAAGAAGAAATAGTTAAAGGCTGTATGATAGCATGGGCCAAAAATTTTGGTTATAATATAGATCTAGCGGATTGGGAAAGAACTTGGCATACAAATTATAAATTAACGAGATCAGCAACATTGAAAGAAAATATATACAAAATGTTTTATCGTTGGCACCTACCACCAACAAGATTGGCAAAAATGTACCCAACACTGAAACCGACCTGTTGGAAATGTAAAAAAGAACAAGGGACCTTCTATCACATGTGGTGGACCTGCCCGGAATTGCAAAAATATTGGAAAAGAATTTGGAAGTGGGCACAAGAAATTACAGGGGAACAAATAAAGTATAAACCCGAAACCTTCTTACTAGGAATAATCAAAGGGAACTATACAAAAAAAATTAAATATCTACTAACACATATGGCCTGGAACCTTAGAGGTCACTGGAGACCCGTGTTAGGTCCATGGGATGACTGCCCAGACCAGACTAAGACTAAGAACAGCTGGGCTTAAAAGGCCACCCCCCATTCACTAAGGAACCCACATCTGTAACTACATCTACTTTCAACCACCTTGGACTGTCCCCCATTTTTATGATATCTCCACCTGCTTTGGAACATTTTCCCCTCCAGCTCCCCATTAACATCTTAGCCTCCGGCTATTAACTATTAACTATTACCATCTGCACCCTTACCCAATTGGGTTTTAATATTTTATCAATCTACTCAAGGCTAGACCTGCTCCGCCTGCGAGAGGCCCCTCTCTCGCAGGTATGGCCCTTGGCGCTTTCAAGGGCCTGCCTTGATGACGGGTTTGTGAACCCCGAGGTGGAAGAAACGGAAGCTGAGGGGCTTTTTATCGAAATGTTTTACACTGTTCTTAGGGGGTTCCAGGGAGGGGTGGGTGGGTTAACCAGGCCGGGAGGGAAGCCAGCACCAGTCGAGCAGGTGAGTCAAGGAGGGGAGTGAGCGGGGTGGGGGGGGAGAGGGAACAAGCCATTCCAGTAGAGGGTTGTTTTATTACATCGTTCGCGGGGAGGGGGGGATGCGAGGACAGGAGAAAATCACGAGGTCGGTTGGGAGACCGTGGCTGTTGGCTACGCCCGGTCGTTTGTACCAACCCCCGCAGACTGGGTGGTCAGGAACTACAGGGCCAGGGCATGCAGCTGATGCTGTGCAATGCAAAGTCCGTAACCAACAAGGCCCCCCTCATTAGTGAGTTGATCTCCAAGGGGGAGCTTGACCTTGCAGGGATAACGGAGACCTGGTTGGGCCACGAGGGTGGTTTACCCCTCGTGGAAATGTGCCCACCGGGTTTCCGTGCATTCCATCAGCCCCGGGCCCTGGGTAAGGGTGGCGGGGTGGCGGTAGTTATTCGGGAGAGTCTAGAACCGAGAGAGTTCACTGTTCCTCAGATACCCGGTTGTGAGTCCCTAGGTGTTAAATGGGGCCCAGGGAGGCAGTTGGGCCTGCTGATTGTATACTTGGCTCCTCGCTATACATCAGCGGCCCTGCCCGAGCTCCTCGAGCTGATCTCAGAGATGGCGGTTGAGATCCCCAGGCTTATGGTCATGGGGGACTTCAACCTGCCGTCGACGGGAGCAGCATCTGAGGTGGCTCGGGAGTTCATGGCTTCCATGACAGCCATGGGCCTGACCCAACTAATTCAGGGCCCCACACACGAGGGTGGTCACACACTGGACCTTATTTTTGTATCTGAACAGTGGACGAGTGATCTGGGAATAGGGGACCTAGTTATTACTCCCCTGTCATGGTCAGATCACTCATGTCTCCGGCTCGACTTCCCTGTCGCTACCCCTCACCGCGAGGAGGCGGAGCCAGCTCGTTCAAGCTGGTACCGCCCCAAGCACCTGATGGAACCGGAGAGGTTCCAGACGGAGCTTGGGCCGCTACCTGTAGCCCTGACCCGCGCTCGGTCGGAGGACCTAGTGGCCGCCTGGAATATGGCGACGGCTGGGGCCTTGGACCGGGTTGCGCCTTTGTGACCTCTCCTGCGGCAGCGATCCGCCCGAGCCCCTTGGTACACCGAGGAGCTGAGGGCGATGAAGCGCCATAGGAGACGTCTAGAGAGCAGGTGGAGGTCCTCACGCTCCGAGTCTGATCGAACACAGGTAAGATCCTATTTACGGACCTACCTTGTGGCATTGAGAGCGGCCAAACGTAGACATTGTGCCGCTCTTATTGCGTCCGCGGATAACCGCCCTGCCGCCGTTTCGGGTGACCCGCTCCCTCCTATCACAGGGGGCGCGGGTGGCGCCCTTGCAGGGTAGAGCAGAGGAGTTTGGGGAATATCTGCAGGACAAAGTCGCTCAGATCCGGAGCGGATGGGCCCCCTCCAGTGGCCCGGACGAGCCGTCAGCAGTGAGTCTTGTAAGACCACTCTGGGAGGAGTTTGACTCTGTTGCCCCCGAGGATTTGGACAGGTTGCGTGGACGGCTGCGGCCCACCACATGTTTAATGGACCCGTGTCCCTCCTGGCTGGTACTGGCATCCTGGGAGGTGACACGAGGCTGGCTTCTGGGCCTGGTGAACGCTTCATTGGGTGAGGGATCCTTACCAACTGCCTTGAAAGAGGCGGTGGTGAGGCCCTTACTCAAGAGGCCTTCACTGGACCCAATGGAGCTGGCTAATTATCGTCCAGTCTCCAACCTTCCTTTTTTAGCGAAGGTTGTTGAGAATGTGGTGGCGCAGCAATTTCCACGACACCTTGACGAATCCGAATATCTAGACCCACGCCAGTCCGGCTTCCGACCCGGACACAGCACAGAGACAGCCTTGGTCGCGCTGGTTGATGATCTCTGGAGGGCCAGAGATAGAGGTTGCTCCTCTATCCTGGTCCTATTAGATCTCTCAGTGGCTTTTGATACCATCGACCATGGTATCCTATTGCGCCGGCTGGAGGGGATGGGAGTCGGAGGCACCGTTTTACGGTGGTTCGGCTCCTACCTCTCCGAGCGGTCGCAATGTGTGTTGACAGGGGGGCAGAGGTCGACCCTGAGGTCACTCACTTGTGGGGTGCCGCAGGGATCGGTCCTTTCGCCCCTCCTGTTCAACGCATATGTGAAGCCGCTGGGGGAGATCATCCGTGGTTTTGGGGTTGAATACCATCTGTACGCTGATGATACTCAGCTGTACGTTTCAACCCCAAACCACCCCAGTGAGGCTGTCGAAGTGATGTCCCGGTGTTTGGAAGCCGTCGGGGTCTGGATGGGGGACAACAGACTCAAACTCAACCCCTCCAAGACTGAGTGGCTGTGGCTACCGGCACCTCGGTTCAGTCAGCTAATTCCAACGCTGGCCATAGGGGGCGAGCAGTTGTCCCCTGTGGAACGGGCGCGCAATTTGGGCGTCCTCCTAGATGCCCGGCTGTCAATGGATGACCATGTGGCAGCCGTGGCAAGGGGGGCGTTCCACCAGGTTCGCCTGGTGCGCCAATTGCGCCCCCTCCTGGACCGAGATGCCCTCACTCATGCACTGGTGACGTCTCGCCTGGACTACTGTAATGCTCTCTACATGGGGCTTCCCTTGGGACGCGCCCGAAGACTGCAGCTAGTCCAGAACGCAGCGCGCGGGCAGTCATGGGGAGTACCAGGTACTCCCACGTAACACCGCTCCTGCGCGAGCTGCACTGGCTGCCTGTGGTCTTTCGGGTGCGTTTCAAGGTTTTGACCACCATCTTTAAAGCGCTCCATGGCATAGGGCCCAGTTACCTGCGGGATCGCGTCCTCCCACATACATCCCAGCGGCCAATTCGCTCTCACAGGGAGGGGCTTCTCCTGGTGCCGTCCGCTAGGCAATGCCAGCGGGCGACGCCAAGGAGTAGGGCCTTCTCTGTGATGGGCCCAACCCTCTGGAATGACCTTCCCCCCGACATTAGAACCACCACCGACTTCCGCTCCTTCCGGCAGAAACTAAAGACTCACTTGTTCCGACTGGCTGGCCTGGCATAATTTCAACGCCTATCTCCTGGCATTTATATTTTTACTGGTTTTTAAGGGGACTATTTTGTAGACTTAATTTTATTGGGTATTGGGATTTTAATGTCTGTTTATTTTAATTATTTATTAGCAATACAGTCCTGCACATCTTTTATCCTCCTCTTATCCATCTATTTTATATTTGTATATATATATACTGTCCATTTAATAATTTTAATTGTTTTAATTTTGTTCTTTGACATGGACTGTACACCGCCCCGAGTCCCTTTCGGGAGAGGGGGCGGTCTATAAGCGCTAATAAATTGAAATTGAAATATATTAACCACAGCTAGAATAGCTTTTGCCTAATGCTGGAAGCAAAATAATATACCGCCGGACGAATTAGTGATAAAAAAAACCTTGGATTGTGCAGAGATGGACAAATTAACCCTAAAATTAAAGGACAAAGAAGTATCGGAATACTACGAAATTTGGAATAAGTGGTATGAATGGTTGGAATATAAAAAATTAAGCCAAAAAGAATATACATAAATAAATATAGAACTGTATATAAAAGTAGGTAAATATGTAAAATATCATAAAAATGTATAGATGACATAATGATGTAATATATGGTAAAGAGAGGAAAACATATAGATACGACGATGTAACATTGTACAAACTGTTGATATAAAGATTGTAATATGTGATGAAAAGACAAAAACAATAAAAAATATTATATATATAAAAAAAGAAATACCATGCAAAATCTGCCCAGGCACATACATTGGACAAACTAATAGGAGAATAAATGTATGCATCGCAGAACAAAAGAACAGTCAGAAAAGAAGAAAAAACTTCCTCCCTTTTCCAGCACTTTAAAGCAACAGGACATGAAATTGATTTTGAAGGAACCAAATTAATCTCCAAAACTGAACACTTCAATGAGAGAATAATTATGGAAGCCATGGAAATAGAGAAACACCCCCACAACATGAATAAATGTGACAATACCTCCTGCCTACCAGACATCTGGAAACTAGCCCTAGTCAACAAACGAGTCCCAACCATGAAAACCGACACTGGACCCAGGACAACACAGGACGCGACAACCACCAATCACCCTCACCAGACTCAAACACAAACCCATCCCATAGACCAAATGCAACCACCATCCAGAAGCCAAACCACGGCAGCATCACAAACTGCTCCACCCCCCTCCGAACCCCACATAAAGCAAACTGACACACGCCATGAGCACATGGCCAGACCGCAAACTCGAAGCCAAACCAAAGCCCGGGATGTTACATCACAGCCATCTGCTCAGACATTACATCACAGAACTCAGGAGGTTACAATGCAAAGGCCAGTGGTGGGTTCCTGCCAGTTCGCACCGGTTCGGGGGATCCGGTTCTTAACCGAACCCAGAAGTAACCGGACCTGGAAGTAACTTCTGGGAACCGGCACTGGCCCTGTCGCTCGATTGTAGTCTCGTCGCAGCTCGCTCGCTCCCCCACCTGTCCACACTAGGCTAGCCCAGCCCACCGCTCACTAATTGGCTGGAGTCCAGCCAATCAGTGAGCGGGCTAGAGGCAACCCATTTTAAAGCATGGCGCCAACGGCCAACATTCCTCTTTTGAAAAGAGTCTTTCTCTTTTGGAGACTTCTCTTTTCAAAAGAGTTTTTGTCTCGAGGAGTCTTTCATCGCGCTTGCTGACCGGGTCCTCCTCCATTTCAAAACTGCCTTCCCTTCGCCTTTCAGGAGAGCTTGCTGCTTCCCTCAGGTAAGCAACTAAGCGCGTGGAGGGGCGGCAGGAGACGGACAGGTGGGCGGCAGCGGCGGCCTAGTTTTGCGTCCTTTATAATTTCCCACAATATCTTGATGGTTTTTATTCCAGTGGCTTTGTCTTTCCTGTCCTTAGGGTTAGGGAAAAAAACTGGTTTCCTTTGCAGTCTTTTTTGGGGGGGGGGGATTCTTATTTTTTGGTCTTTTCCTGGCACTGTCATAGTTTGTGTGGGTGTGGGTGTGTAATGTCCCGCAGTTATCTACGCATTAATAATTATCTAGTAATATTTCCTTATAATTGGTGTTTTCTTTCATACTTTTGGAATTCTAATTTCTGTTTCCGTTAGTTAGCAATTGCTAAAACAAATCCCATGTGAAAAAGTATTCAAAGCCTTCTTGATTTTAATTGTCAATTTATTTATTCCTGCACATTGTAATATTTATTCATTTTCATAACTCTGTTTTTCCACTGTTGTGCAAACACAATTCCAGCAGCTGCTAACATGTGTAAAATTAAATATGTATTGTACTCCCTTTTAAATAGCCAACAAAATATTTCTGGTTTTAATTCCATATCTTGCTTTACCATTGCTTCTAACCACTAACTTCTGAATAGCTACTTGCATATATTCCTGTTTTTTGGAACTGAGAACTAAATTTCAGAAAGGAAATCTGTATTGCTCTGGGAATCTACCTATGACATTCATTCTTGAACTAAAGACTATTTCTTTCCTGTTTGTTTATATCTTTCCTGTTTCTCTTCCTTCCTGAAAAGACTATACATTGTTGGTTGAAAGCAGAGTTCCCTTCTGTTACCTGTAGTCCTCAGCTTACAACCCTCAGTCCAATATTGTTTTATTTCTTTGGCAGGCAGTTAGTATTACTTAGCATAATGAAGAAGAGGCAACAGAGTATGACCGCTTTCTTCTCCAAAAAACCAAGAGTTGAGGAATCAGCTGATCCAAAACAGGCACCACCATCAGCACCGCCAGCACTGCCAGCAGCACCGCATGACCAACCACCAGTTGAGGTCGGCGAAAGCAGCAAGTCCATCGACTCCACTGAAGTTCCACAACTTCCTGATTGCTGGAATTTGCAGCAATACAGACACTTCAAGGACAAGTATAATGGACTGGCAGTATCCGACAAGAAGCTGGGTTGTGAGTACTGTGCAAAACCCATATTCTCGTTAGAGAAAGGTATTCATGTTTCCAAAGAGTGGAAACATTTCCAGGTGGCACCAGCAGGGAAAAGCAAGGATGTACAACAAGCATCGCTCAGAAAAAAATTAAGGGAACATTTTCAATCAAAAGCCCACCTTATTTGCGTGGAGAGCAGTAAGCAACGGGAGCAGGAAGCTTTTACCAAATCTCAGTTGATAAATGTTGATAAGTCAACTGAGAAACATTTATCCAGTACTTGCACAATATTTGCTACTATTTATGATCTGGCGCAAAGATGTAATCCATTCTCAGACATCGAAGCGCAAGTAAATTTGCTAAATACGGTTGGAGTGGATGTGGGAGTTGGCTTGCATTCACGGAGATCTGCAGTGAAAATCGTTGAATTCATTGCAAGCCAAATCAAGACCACCGTGTTTTCAAGGATTATTGCAAATAATCAAAAGGTGTGTCTAATTATTGATGAAGCCTCAACACTTTCAATGAGAGCAGTGCTGATAGTTTTTGTTAGAGTTGAGGATCCAGAATGCCCAGCAACCATCTTCGTTGAGCTTCTGGAATTACAGAGACAAGATGCAGAGACCATATGTTCCGCATCGATGGGAAGCTTGCATAGAGTTGGATTTACCACCGAATATCTACAGAAGAATTTAATCACTTTCTGCTCCGATGGTGCCAACGTTATGCTTGGAAGAAAATCTGGAGTCAGCACCAGAATAACTCAAGAGTTCCCTAACATCATCATCTGGCATTGCCTGAACCACCGCCTGCAACTTGTGCTGGATGATGCAATAAGAAGTGAAGCAGATTAACCACTTCAAGATCTTCCTGGATAAAGTATACACCACCTTCCACAAATCCTGCAAGAGCCAGAATGACCTCTTCCAAATCTCCGAACAATTGGGCATAGAAATTGTGAAGATTGGCAGAGTTTTGGGATCAAGATGGGCTGCCTGTATTTTAAGGGCAACCATGGCTGTGTGGCATGCTTATCCAGCGCTACATCAGTTTTTTCAGGGCAATGAAAGGTTTCCCAGGCATGGCTTCCCGTTTTGAAAATTTACACTTTTTGCAGGATTTGGCCCTGATGATCGACATCCTAAATGAGATTTCTTGTCTGTCAGATGCTCTACAGGGGAGAGACACAAATATCATCCTGGCCGAAAAGTTAGTATTGCGAACAATCGATGCTTTTGAAGTGCTTAGACAGAAAAAGGGCAAATAACACAAGTAAGTACTTGAGTGTATCTTTCATTGTGTTAGGTCATGTTTCTGTGTCTGTCTTTGTGCAGGTTTTTTGAGCAAAGTCAATTGATAAGGAGGAGGAGGAGCTTCCGGAGGGAAATGGCGACCGGCTTGTGAGCTCCGTATGATTGCGGGGGGCCTCCCTGGTGGTGCCGGCCCTCTGCTCCATCCTGAGGGCCGGGAATTTGTTGACGACCACCCCGGCTTTGCCCTGGCCTTGGGCTGGCCCCCAGGGTGGTCGGACAGTCAGGCGGAGAAGCAGAGAAGCGCGTAGAAGCGCGCTAGCTGGAGCTGGAGCTGGCGACTGCCGCTTTTGTGTGGAACGGAATGGAGCAAAGCAGAGTGGAGCAGAGCGGTGAGGCGACAGCCTGAGGGAGGAAAGGAGTGGCGACGACCCAGATAACCCATGCGGCCCAGGCGGCGAAGGTTTGGCGACGGCGGTGGTGCAGGTGGTCGGAGACGCCGAGCGCCAGACCCCCTCGGCCACCATGAATCCCGAACCAGCGGGGGGGCCACGAGAGGAGAGAACGAGGCCCGGTGCACCAGAGAACGCTGGCAGATCAGCGGGAAGACTGCAGGGAAGCCGAGGCGGCCCTGCGGGCTCGGGAACAACAGCCCCGGGCCGCCGGGTTGCCGAGGAGGCGAATGGCCACTCATGTCGGAGACTGGATATGGAGGAGAGACGTCTGAGAGACTGGTGGCCATTTGCTGAAGGTTTGTCTCTTTACCCTTGCCATCCTTTTGCTGACAACTTGCCTCCCCTGTTCAATTTACCAATTCCATCGATTTTCCTATTATCTTGACTATGGCTTTGCCCTTAATGCCCTGCTACAAACTGCCCCCCAGTACCACCTTGAGACTCCACCCTTAGACCAACTGGCTAGCTGGCTAGCTCACCAACCCACCCTTTCCATCCAGGGTAAGGACAACCATCATCTGTTTACCCCTTTTGTAGGGAGTCCTGGCTTACGAACAAACCCATGATTTCAACCACAGCACTCGAAAACGAGCTCGCCCCTGTGATAACTATATGAACTCAATACATTCAAGGTCAGACCTACTGCTAATGCGAGAGTCCCCCCCTCTCGCAGGTATGGCCTCCAGTCCTTTTAAGGGCCCACCTTGATGACGGGTTTATTAACCCAGAGAGGTGGAGGAAGCGGAAATTAAGGGGGTTTTTAATCAATTGTTTTTTAACAGTTTTAAGGGGTTCCAGGGCAGGGGGGAGGGTGAATCAGGCCAGGAGTGAAAGTAGAGCCAGGCAAATAGGTGTGGTCGGGAGGGGAGGGAGCGGAGTGGGGGAGGAGAGGGAAAATAGCATTCCAGCACAGGGCTGTCATACCAACGGTCGTGGGGAGGGGTGGGTGCGAGGACAGACTAAGAACTTGCAGTCGGTTGGGAGACCGTGGTTGTTGGTCACACCCGGTCGCTTGTACCAACCCCCGCACTCTAGGTGGCCAGGATCTACAGAGCCAGGACCTGAGGCTGATGTTATGCAATGCGAGGTCCGTTGTCAACAAGGCCCCCCTCATTAATGATCTGATTCTGGAGGGGGAGCAGGACCTCGCAGGAATAACGGAGACCTGGTTGGGCCACGAGGGAAGCCCACCAGGCTATCAAGCATTCCACCAGCCACGGGCCCAGGGTAGTGGGGTAGCGGCGATTATCCGGGAAGACCTGGAGCCGAGAGAGTTCACTGTGCCACAGATATCCGGGTGTGAGTCTCTTGTCGTGAGATGGGGCCCAGGGAGACAGTTGGGCCTGCTGATTGTATACCTGGCTCAGCGGCCCTGCCTGAACTCGAGCTGATCGCAGCGATGGCGGTTGAGACCCCCAAACTTTTAATTATGGGGGACTTCAACCTGCCATCGATGGGAGAAGCATCCGAGGTGGTTCGGGAGTTCATGGCTTCCATGACAGCCATGGACCTGACTCAATTAATTCAGGGTCCCACGCACGAGGGAGGCCACACGCTGGATCTTGTTTTTGTCTCTGGCCAGTGGACGAGTGATCTGGGAATAGGGGACTTAGCTATCACTCCCGTCATGGTCAGACCACTCACTTCTCCGATTTGACTTCCCTGGTGCTACCCCCCGCTGCGGGGAGGCGGAACCGGAATGTCCTAGATGGTTCCGCCCCAGGCGCCTGATGGAACCGGATAGGTTCCAGACGGAGCTTGGGCCACCTCCTGTAGACCTGACCCGCCCCCGGATGGAGGACCTGGTAGCCACATGGAATAATGCGGCCGCCGGGGCCTTAGACCGGGTGGCGCCTTTGCGGCCTCTCCTGCGGCAACGAACCACTCTGGCCCCTTGGTTTACCGAGGAGCTAAGGGTGATGAAACGCCACAAGAGACGCCTAGAGAGCCGATGGAGATCCTCCTGTTCCGAACTTGACCGAACACAGGTACGAACCTATTTAAGGACATACCTTGTGGCATTAAGAGCGGCCAAACGTCGATATTGTGCCGCTCTTATTGCGTCCGCAGATAACCGCCCTACCGCCCTGCCGCCCTGTTTCGGGTGACCCGCTCCCTTCTGTCACAGAGGCCGCGGGAAGCCCCTTTACAGGGCAGGGCAGAGGAAATTGGGAAATATCTGCAGGATAAAATTGCTCAAATCCGGAGGGAATGGGTGCCCCTCAGTGGGCTAGGAGGGACGCCCAAGGCGTGTCTTGAGAGACCATTCTGGGAGGAGTTTGACTCGGTTGCCATCGAGGATTTGGACAGGTGGGGGGAGCGCAAGGGGGTCGTGTGCGGGCGTGCCACACCCATAATGCAACGCGCCCCCCCCATGCGCATGCACGCGCTACAGGTGCTCCCCCCATTTTTATGTTTTTTTCGCCCTCCCCAGGCTCCAAAGGCTTTATAGGAGCCTGGGGAGTGCAAAAACAGCCTCCCCTGCCCTCCCGGACGCCCTCCAGAGGCTTCCCTGAAGCCTCCGGATCAGTCAAAACGACCCTCCGACTTCCGGTTTGCTCGAAGGGTCGTTTTGAGCGCTCCGAAGGCTTCAGGGACCATCAGGAGGCTTTCCTGATGCCTTCGGAGCGTCTTCAGGATTTCCCTCATGCCTCTTGCAGCCCCTGGCTGCTCAGGGACAAGACAGGCAAGCGGGCGGGCAGGTAACTCTGCCCAGGAAAATGTAGAAGCTCTGCCTGAAGACGAAAAGGCTTGGAGCTTTTGGGGAGACGCGCTGCCTTATTCTTTTTATTCTTGCAACCCAAGTGTCACAAAGCAATAAAACAGGACAGAGTGGTTGAGAAGGCTTGAAGCTTCCCCCCCTCCCCCACCAACACCAGCTGACGCCTCCTAGAGGAGCAAAGGAGTTGCTGCCTGCCTGCCGATCTTGTCCTACATGCGTCTCTTCTTCTCTGAGCAGCCCAGGGCTGCAAGAGGCATGAGGGAAATTGGTTCTTCCTGAAGGCGAGAAGGCTGGGAGCTCCCCCTCACCTTGCTCGCTAGCCGAAAAAGAGGCTTCTCCATTGCTCCTCTAGGGAGGCATCAGCTGGCAGGGAGGGGGAGCTTCAAGCCTTCTCAACCACTCCGTCCAGTTTTATTGCTTTGTGATACTTGGGTTGCAAGAATAAAAAGAATAAGGCAGCGCGTCTCCCCAAAAGCTCCAAGCCTTTTCATCTTCAGGCAGAGCTTCTACATTTTCCCGGGCAGAGTCACCTGCCCACTCGCCTGCCTTGTCTTACACACCCCTCCTGTCTTCCCTGGGCAGCCGGCAGCTACAAGGGAAGGCAGGGGGGGGGGCATGGCTCAAGGCCCGATTCACGCTGCAGAGGCGAAATGCCAACTCTTCGGGTTGCAAAGGTGAGAGGCGTTTGCCCATCTTTGCTGGGCTTCGCACAAGGGCACCTGATGAGTCAAACAAGTGTGAATGGGTGGGCTCCTCTCTTTCCCTGCTGCGTTGTGAGGGAATCACTGTGGGAGGAATCGAGCCTTGCCCAGCTAAGGAGAGTCGGCTTTAAACCTAGATGTGCAGGGTTGGGGGAGGAATGGAAGACGCCTGGAGGAGGTCACTTCAACTCCACTGCGCTGTCTCTCTCTGCTTGGAGTACCCTCGTACCCACAGGCACCCTTCAGCCCTCCCTCCTCCCAGCCTTTCTTTCTCCTGCCCTCTCCCCTTTCCTGGTAGCCTCCTCCCTGTCTTGGCTTCTCCCCTCCTCTTTCCCTTCCTCCAAAGAAGCTTCCGGCAGATAGGAAGCTCTTGTGGTCTCTTGGGCTGTTTGTTCGGCCCGGCCCAGTCTTCGCAGCTGCGAGGGGGAAAAATAGACACCCCCCTCATTCTTTGGGGCGAGACGCAACCATAAGCTCCAGGAGCCCCGAGGCTTCACAGCCATCGCCCCCTCCAGTCACCCCTCCACTAGCTCATCTAATCTGGTCAACTTACAGTCAAGAGAGAGGAGTCGGAGCAGCAAGCGGGAGAAGAGGATCGCACAATGTAAAAGGAGCTCAATTAACTTTTGGTTTCTGTGCGCATGCGCAGCGCTTATTAACGCCAGAAACCAGGAAGGCTTGGCGTGCCAGGCGACATGGCTCCACGTGCCACCTGTGGCACGTGTGCCATAGGTTCGCCATCACGGACCTAGGTAGTTACAACACAAAAGAACAATGGGCACACAGCTAGTACCTCAGGCACACAGGATGTTATGAAACAGCCGACTAATCTGCAAACATCAACTCCATCAACTAATCAAGATGTAACAACATAGCCAACCAACCCGCTTACACCAACTAAGCCAGCACTCCACACCCACCCACCTATATTTATAGAAAGACGGCAGCTCCGATCACACTTTGCTCGCATAAGCACGAAGCCGAAGACACTAGCCTGAAGATGGCGAGTGGGACCTTGCCGAATGAAATAAGTTATGTAATTATGGGTGATACTGATACTGGAGCTCTGTAAAAATTGAAAATGTGATTTAAATAACGAAGTATGTTCAATTAAATAATGTGTAAAAAAGAAAAAACATCCCAGTTTGCATTTCCGCTATTCTGTCCATCCTGCAAGCCCAGACTTGACAAATTGTTTGGCTTGAACGGGTGGACACTTTGGAAGCGCATCCAGCATCCCTTGAAGAAAAGGACAATAAACGGAAAAGCACCAGTATCCTGGATCACGACACAAGTCAACAACACAGGAAATCACTAATCCTGCAAGTAACATCTCCATCCTTGTTAAAGATGCGATTGAACGCGAACAAAAGGGTCCCAACGCTATCTTATTTGGACTGGATGACACCGATGAATCCGACATCACAAAGGTTCGCGACATCAACAACTTCTAGTAATCAAGCATCGCTCCCGATGAAATCATTGATGTTTCCCGCAACGGCCCCAAGTTCAAGAACAGTGGCGGCTTGGTGATCCCACACTTCTGCAAAGTCGTTTGCAAGAGCAAAACCAGCAAACACAAATTCATTTCCCCTAATAAACTCACTCGCCAAAAGTGCACAAACCAACGGGAAACTTGATTCGCGGCCTGACCTGTCCATACTGCAATTTGGCCGCGAGCTCTACTCGGAGCTCAAAACACCAGGACAAGGAGAGACTGACCTGTACAGACTACTGGGCCGACTGTATCAAACAAAAATCAGTGGCCCACCCTCCAACAACCGCCCCCAAACAACTAAAAGTAGGCATCTGTGCCCCCAACTTCCTCCAGGTCCACCTTTACAGGCTGAAAATGCAAGAAGCCTCGTAAAGAAAATGCTTGCTTTCCTCCTACTTCTACGCCTGGCCCTATTTGACCTGTTTTTCTGTGCAAAAGTTCAAGAAAGAAGCCATCAACGTGTATCAAAGAGCCATTGCGTACCTAGAAAAGTGGTATAATTTCACCGATTCAGTATATGAGACGCTAAGTTGTTTCAATCTAATTGATCGCAATAATCCTCCAATTTTAGAAGAAATTACAAACATCTGGTTATTATCACCATGGCGAGAAGAACTTCCACCCAACTCTCTCTTCAATGAAATTTCTGCCTTAGAAGAAGTTTATGTTCATCTGCAGGGCGATTCATCCCTTGAAAAGTGGACGTACTTTTTCAAGAAAGAGCCAGCTCCGAGTTTACTGAAACTGTTCCAGTATTGTGCATCAATTCTGGTATCAAATGCAAACGCTGAACGAATTTTCAGCGTCATGGGAAATTTGTGGACTGACAAACGTAACCGACTGCTTGTACCATCAGTTTGAAGTGAACTTTGTATATTTTTTAATATTTCTCAACGTTGTACTGAAATTAAAGAGTTATTCCTTAAACACAAAGAATTGATCAAAGCTGCGTAGTCAAATAAAAAATACACACGACAGCAAAGTAAAATGTAATTTAATATTTTACACATTATTAGAATATATTTGATGTTTTGAATTTTAAGTAAAGTTTTGAAGTGATTATTTTAATACATGTTAAAATGTTTGTAAGAAAATATATAATTTAATTGTAATTTAATTTTAATTTTTTTTTACTACTTAACCCCCCCCCCGCTTGTCCGCTATTTTTTGGAAGCAGACCTGGCAACCCTATCTGAGAGTGATTCCTAACAAGCTATTGTCAGAACAAGTTCAGCAGAAGCGGAAAGGGGTTTAAAAAATGAATATCGTTTGTTCCGAGAAAATAACTCTCCTGTTTCCACAGATTTCTCATGTAGGATTTACCGCTGGTGCTTCAGGCCGTTACTGAGGGACCTTTTGAGCCATTGAGGATGGTCAGTAAGCAGTACCTGACCCTCAGGGTGGTTTTCTTTGTGGCGCTTCCACCAGACGTCTCTCGGAATTGAGTGCCTTATCGTCTAGGGAGGATCTCTGCGTGTTCCACACGGATTGCGTGGTGGACCCCCCTCCTTTCTGCCTAAGATTAACACACCTTTCACAGGGCTTTTGCCCTGCTCCTTCCAGGGACAGAGAACGGTCATGGCATAGGCTGGATGTCCGAGCGGTGCTGCACATTTCCTTTAGGCGTACTGCTTTGTTCTGACATATGGAAGCACCGTTTCCTTTAGACCATCCCCCCTAGGAACTTCCACCATCGGGCGTCGGATTAGGTCAGCTATCTCCACCGCATATCAGGTGCCGGCTGAAGGTCAAGGAGTGCGGCAACTTCGGCAGCCTGGTATGCACAGGCTCTGTTTGAAGACATCTGTCAAGCAATCCTCATTAGACCTCGTTTCACGCTGCTCTTGGCAGAGGACAAAGTGATTCAGAGGTGTGGAGAGGAATTCTAGTGAGGCTAAATCTGACAATGTTACAATGCGTCCGTGATCTCCTCCCCTAGGTCTGCAGAGAGTGTCAAAAGACGGCCAACGGGTGATTTGGTCTGGTAGTCACTTTGTTCTACAAAAAGGACGACTGGCCTGATACTGGTGTCTAGATCTATGACGAAAACAGGACCTTTCGGTCTGTTGGTCAGCCCTCTGTGGGAAATACCTCTGCTATTGAGGGAAGTCAAAGTCAGTCAATCGAAATGTTGACCTGAGGAAGTAAGGTGAGCGATGACGGTTTGCTCGCCTGGGAATGGAGGGTAAAACCCTTGTTCTCTGTCAGGATTGTCTCCAGGGTCTCCCCAAATAGGGTGCCCCCCGTATAAGGAGCTGAGGCAAACATTTAGATCAACGGTTCTCATGCTATGGGGTCACGACCCCTTTGGGGGTCGATTGACCTTTTCATAGGGGTCGCCTAAGACCATCGGAAAACACATATTTTCGATATTCACCTGGGGTGAAGGTTAGGGTCCACAGGTACCCCACATGGTATTTGTCCAAAGTCCTTTTGGCCTCTTTTTGAACCCATTCGCACCATCTCGCTGAAATTCCTCACAATGAAGGTGGCCTTCCTGATCGCCATTACCTGCGCCAGGAGGATTTTGGAGTTGCAAGCCCTGTCAGTTAGGGAGGGCCTGTGTACTTTCCACAAAGACAGGGTGGTGCTTAGGCTGGATCTGTCATTCACACCTAAGGTAGGGGCCTGGTTTCATAGGACGCAGGAGGTGGTCCTGCCAAATTTTTGTCCCAAGCCCACTCAACCGTTAGAACAGCAATGGCACAGGCTTGATGTGAGACAGACCCTGAAGACATATATAAAAAGGACATCCGATTTCCGACGTTTGGAATCTCTCTCTATTTTGTTTCAAGAGGTGTCTTTGGGTTACAAGGTCTTGATACCCACAATAGATAGATCAGATCATGCATTGCTAGGGTACCAGGGGGTCACTGCTCACTCTACAAGGAGTGCAGCGACATTGGCTGCATGGATGACATAGGCATCCATAGAGGAAAATTTTAGGGTGGCCACATGGTCCTCAACTTCACCCTTCATTCACAACTACAAATTGGATAAATTTGCATGGGGTAGCACAAGACACCTGTGGACAAGGACAGGTGTGCCCTGTGGAATACCGCAGCCTGAGCATAGAGGATGGACATGCACCTACCCATAGGATTTGGGCGCCCATTTAATTATGTCAGTCCTCCAGGCTACTTGGAACCTTGGGCGGCACAGGGCAAGTGGCCAACCCCGCCTTCGAGCTCCCAGGCCACCACAGCCAGGCCCCACTTCCCTGAGTGGGAGGCTGGCTGTACTTCCCTAGAGGCTTCTGCTGCTGCCGCTACTTTCAAGGTTGGTGACGCAGGTCTTTGGGAGAGAGAGGGAAGGTGGCTAGCGTTTATTTGTGGAAATAAAGCAACTAGAACAGCAAACAGAAAGAGATAAGAGCAGTGGCATAGCGTGGGGGGTGCAGGGGGGGGCGGCTGCACCGGGCGCAACATCTGGGAGCGCGCGCTCGCACTCGCAGCTCTCTGCCCCTGCCTGGCTCACTCACTCTCTCTCTCACTGCAGTGCTGGCTGTGCGAATCCGATCCGAACCGCCGGGTCGCCGCCCACTGTGGGGGGGGGGGGGGGGTGCCAGGCGTGCGGTGCGGTGCGGAGAGAGAGCGAGGGACTATCACTGTTTCTGCAGCGAGTTGTGAAAGAAGTTTCTCAAAACTTAAACTATTTAAAACATATCAGAGATCTACAATGAGCCAAGACTGAGTAATCTAGCAATACTGTCCATTGAGAGAGACTTTAATGTAGATTTCAATTCCGTTGTTGAAAAATTTGCGCTAATTGTAGATTTGTATTCATAGACCTGCTGAAAATGTGGAGAATGTGTAATGCATGTTCGCACACTCAATAAAGTGTTTGAAAATAAACTTGTATTTAGATGCATTTTACTTTAATTACATCAGTATTTTCATAACAAACAATACATGTGCTTAGGGGGGTAAGGGTTTCTTTAACTAATCTAGTGGAAGAGACTCGAGTGCTAAAATCCACGGGTTAGGGGGTGCAAATTACTTGCCTTGCCCCGGGTGCTGACAACCCACGCTACGCCACTGGATAAGAGTGACCTTTGTTTAAAAATTCATCGAATTTGGTACTTGATGCATCTTGATGTGAAAGTGTTGTCGAATCTCACTGCAAAGAGAGGACAACTGCAGAAGGCAGACAGGAATTCAGCCATGCTAGGAAGGTTACTGCAAAGGGAAGAGGACAACAGCTGGAGAGGGTGGACAGAAAGTCAGCCATGCTTGAAGGTTGCTGACATAGGAAAAACCATAGACAGAAAGTTCTTCCTGGCCAAAGGTTTGCTTGACTTTTTAGTATGCATTGTCCCTCCTGGAACCAATAAACGAGTAGTGAGATACCACTGTATTGTTCTGCAGCAGGAAGAGTACGCTTGCCCCATCCAGGGCAGATAGGGTGTGTTAGTGATATGTGGCGTATTGTTACTAGATGTTTGTTCGCCACCTTACTTGATAAACTTCAGGCATCTATTCTCTGCAAAAGCAGATGCTTTACTGAGGAGATCAGAGCCCCAGAACGTTTCTCTCTGAATGAAAAGCATTTTGCAAGCCGACCAATAGGCTGGAAAGGAAATTGTCCTTCTCGTCTTTCCCCGTGGGAGAGAAGCTAAGCGGTTCCAGCAGGGCAGGATAAGAAGGGAGAAAAGATAGAAGTGGAATTCAGCTGGTTTGCACCAGTTCACATAAATCAGTAGCAGCCATTTCCCTGAGGTCGGAGAACTGGTGACGCTGGCTGTTCCCAGCCCGAACCACTCCCCCAGTCTGTCCTAGGTCGCTCACCCCGCACATCCGAGTCATATATCACAGTCACCATGCGGCCCACCTACTTCTACTGGCCTCGCATCATGACCACCTGGAGAGACCTGATTGACCTCACTTGCTAACTTCCTTTCTGCGGTGCACGTGCACCAATGGAAATGCCTCCTCCTGCCTAAAGGTAAGTAAGCCTATACCCCACCAGTCACATTGGTTGCAAACTCCAGTGGTGCCTTTGCTTCCTGCCCCCTTCCCCAGGTCCAGTCCCTGGGCTCACATGTCGCGAAGGCCACCATTCTGAGGCCTTGTCCCCCCCACACCTGAAATCTCCGAGCTAGCCGGGTTGGGCTATGTCACCTCGGCTCCATCCAGGCAGGTCTAGCTGTAGGTTTCAGAAATCCATCACGCAGTTTGTGTCCAAAATATGTCTGCCTCTCGCAGAGTTTATTTGGCTTTTATAAAGTTTTACAAGCAAAGCACAGAGCAACAACACATTGCTATAACAGGTTCACTCCCCCAAATCTTCCCTAGAGAATCAAGAATACCAAGGATACCTCATGCCTTTGCTCTGGTTAATTAATGAGCTAAAGATAACAGACTGTGCATCACCTTTCCTTTATTCCTGCACTTGGTTCTGCTAATTAGGTGAGCTTGTAGGTTTCCAAGATAAACAGCCACTGAGGTCATGGTAGTCTCTACGCATGCCCTTACGTAAGCCTTACCTCTCATTCCTACATCTAGCTAACTGGGTTGTCCCTACAGCCTCCAACTTACATTCAGCTGACTCGGGATCGCCTGGTCTGATCACCTGCTGCCTGGTTGAAAGTGGACATCATCTATTCCAGCATCAGCGAGTAACCAATTCTGCCTGCTGTTAAGTGGCTGGGTTTTTTTTTCCTTTATGCTTTTAAAAAGAGTATTTTTTTTTCTAAAAAAATATTTTATTAATGTTTTTCAGGAAATGTTATGGTTTTTAGGAAATGTTTTTTTAGGAAAAGTTTTTTTTAAGGGATTTTCATGGTTTTGGGGAAATGTTTCATTTGTATAGGTAGCTTTTAAATGTGCCAGCTTTTTGAGATTTTGTGTTTCTGTGTGATAACTGGTTTTTGAGATTTTGTAACTTTTGAGGGGTGGTTGTTTCTTGCAGCAATCACCTTTTATGTGACTCCATGGCTGCTTTCATCGGTTCAACTCCCGCAGCTTGATGGATTTTGATGTGTTTCTCATTGCCCTGCTTGTTTTCCTGGGTTAATCTTAGTCCCAGGTCTTTTGTCTTTCCTATCTTGGGGGTTAATTTTGCCAGGAAAGAGGAAAAGGGGTGCCAGGCAAGCTATTTCTAGTCTGCTGATTCCCCTTATTTTAATGGGTGTATTTCAGCTGGAGTTTTTGCCTGGGGTTTTCTTTGAGGGGGAAGGCTTGGGTTTCTTGACACTGTTTTCTGATGTTTCTGGCACTGTCCTTTGCGCTAACTTTCCACAATGCCTTGATACTCTTTATTCCAGTGGTTTTGTCTTTCCTGTCCTTAGGGTTAGGGAAAAACTGGTTTTATTATGCTGTTTTCCTGGCACTGTCCAATTTTTTTAAGGGGGTGGTGGTGGCTGGTGCAATGTCCCAGTTATCTACACATAAATACTGATGAAATACCGTATTTTTCGCCCTATAAGACGCACTTTTTTACTCCAAAAAAGAGGGTGAAAATCTGGGTGCGTCTTATACGCCGAATGTAGCCACCTGGGTCATCTAAAAATGGGGCAGGCAAACACCAGTGAGGAAGAAAGTGATGACAATGACTGCGTGGATCTGTCCTTCCTCATTTCTGATAGCAGCGAAGAAGAGGAATTCTTGGGGTTCGAATAAAAACATTACAGCCTTATTTTTGTTACTTTCACTGTAACAAATGTTCCTCTATCCTGGTCCTATTAGACCTCTCGGTGGCTGTTGATACCATCGACCATGGTATCCTGTTGCACCGACTGGAGGGGTTGGGGGTCCGGGGCACCGTTTTGCGGTGGTTCGGCTCCTACCTCTCCGGTCGGACGCAACGTGTGTTGGCAGGGGAGCAGAGGTCGACCCTAAGCCCCCTTACTTGTGGGGTGCCAGAGGGGTCGGTCCTCTCGCCACTCCTGTTCAACACATACATGAAGCCGCTGGGTGAGATCATCCGTGGTTTCGGGGTGGGATATCATCTGTACGCTGATGATACTCAGCTGTACATTTCCACCCCGAACCACCCCAACGAGGCCGTCGAAGTGATGTCCCGGTGTGTGGAAGCCGTACGGGTCTGGATGGATGACAACCGACTCAGGCTCAACCCTTCCAAGACGGAGTGGCTGTGGGTTCCGGCTCCCCGGTTCAACCAGATAATTCCATCTCTGGCCATTGGGGGCATTCAACTCGCCCCCGTGGAGCGGGCGCGCAATTTGGGCGTCCTCCTTGATGCCAGGCTGTCCATGGATGAACATGTGACAGCCGTGGCCAGGGGGGCGTTCCACCAGGTTCGCCTGGTGCGCCAATTGCGCCCCCTATTGGACCGGGACGCCCTACGCACAGTCACCCATGCGCTGGTGACGTCTTGCCTGGACTACTGTAACGCTCTCTACATGGGGCTTCCCTTGAAATGCACTCGGAGACTGCAGTTGGTCCAGAATGCGGCCGCGCGGGTGATTATGGGGAGTACTAAGTACTCCCATGTGACACCTCTCCTGCGCGAGCTGCACTGGCTTCCTGTGGTCTATCGAGTGCGTTTCAAGGTCTTGATTACGATCTTTAAAGCGCTCCATGGCTCAGGACCTAGTTACCTGCGGGATCGTATTCTGCCCCATACATCCCTACGACCCATCCGCTCGCACAGAGGGGGACTTCTCCAGGTGCCGTCCACCAGACAGTGCCATGGGGCGGCGCCTAGGAGCAGAGCCTTCTCTGTGGCGGGCCCAGCCCTGTGGAATGACCTCCCCCCGGATATTAGGACCACTACTGACCTCCGCTCCTTCCGTGTCAAGCTCAAGACCCACCTTTTCCAAATAGCTGGCCTGGCTCAACCATAACTTCGTAACGCTCCTGATGGGTTTTTTAATTTAGTAATTTTATTTAAGGGGATTTTAAATTGTGTTTTTAATTGTCTTTCACTTATAAGTCAACTCTCCTCCATGCACATATGTATATGTCTCTGTTCTTTTTGTATATATGTTTGTCTTATGTGTATTTTTATCTGTTTTGATTGTACGCTGCCCCGAGTCCTTCGGGAGAGGGTTGCGGCTAATCAAATAAAATTATTATTATTATTATTAGTTTTGGGACCAAGGTCAACCATAGCTGTGTGGTGTATTTATCCAGCGCTACATCAGTTTTTTCTGGGCAATGAAAAATTCCCAGGAATGACATTTGTTTTCTGTTAAATGACCTGCAAGGGAGAAACACATCAAGGCCGAAAAATTGGTATTGCGATCAATTAAACCATTTGAAATGCTTAGAAATGCCCATATGAAAAAAAGATTGTCGGAATGATAGCTTCAGAAGCCTTCCAAAATATAAAATTAGTTCAAAATCAACAATTTGTTGCGCTTCCTTTTGAAAATATTTTAGAAAGCATCACCACCAATTTGAAGAAAAGGCTGATGGATTGCAAACATCTAAAATCAGGTAGCCAATTGCCAGACGCAAATAAATTACAATGTCTCACATATTTGGAGCCGGATTACTGGAACATTGACTATGTAGTCATTCCATGAGCAGAAGCAGAGGAAGGATTGATTGAATTTGGTGAAATGTTTCATTATGAAATTAATTTGAACGACTGCAGAGATTTTTTGGAAAATGTACTCAAAGATCCAAAGAACTACAAAATTCCTGACAGTATCAAAAAAGCTAGAGATATTGTCAGGAGAACTGCTGTTAGTTCAAGAGGCGGAAAAGGGGGTTCTGAAAAATGAACCTCCTATGTTCAGAACAAAGAACCCGCCTAACTGTTCCAAACATTAAGAAATGGTACCCAATTCCTACAGTCAAAAAGTGGCTCAGAGCACACCATCGGCTGATGATCCACGAGTGAAGACCAAGAAAAGTGCAACTGATTAGTCTGGAAGCCATCTTCAACCACAAAACCAATAACACAAGTACTTGAGTCTATCTCTTTCATTGTGTTATTCTTATGTAAGGTGTAAGTGCATGCAATTAAAGTCCGTTTTTCTTCTTTGTGCAGGCCATTCATTGGAGCAATGTGATCAGTGATGTTGAAGACAGATAAGGACAGTCATCTATCTTCCTTCTGTATGTAGCTCTTTTATTGTTATTGTTCTTTATTCTTATTTAACTAGTAAATGCACAAAACAATAAATTTACATTTTTATATCTTCTTTCTGTAGGTCATTCATTGGGGCAAAGAATTCAGTGACATTGACTTGGCCATTCCCACCTGATCACGACCGCCAAGCCACTACCAGCCAATCACATGACGGCCAAGCCACACCCACAGAATAGGTAGTTTAAGGTCAACCACAGCTGTGAGGTGTGCTTATCCGCTTGAAAATATATTTTTGAAAATATATATTTTTTGATTGATTTGGCCCCAATTATTGACATTGATCAACGCCTACCGCAAACTCCTGGAGGGCGGAGAAGCGGTGGGGGCCTGGGCACCCTTTGCAAGCTAGGGAGACCACCTTGGCCTGGGGGGGCTTCACCAAGCTGGGCAGGCTAAAAGAACAAGAGAAAAGGAGCAAAGGAGGCTAAAGACCAAAGTGAGCAAAACCACACATGTATGTTCAGGGGGCACGGTGCAGGGCATTAAATTATGGGGGTGGGCACGTGAGCGGATGTGCTTTTGGCACCCGAGGCAAAAAAGATTCCCCATCACTAGACTAGAAGCACGGCCACAATGGCTGTGTGGGCGACACAGGCCTCCATTGATGAAACCTGTAGAGCAGCAACATGGTCCTCCATCCCTGTTTGTAGGACACAAAAAACTGGATGCTTTCGCTTCAGCTGAAGCAGCGTTTAGCAGACGAGTTCTCCAGAAGGTGCACACAGACTCAGGACCAAACTGCTGCCCGCCCTTAGGACAAGCTGGTTTGGTATGTCCCATTCCTTGGATTATCCTCAGCACACTTGAGAAGAGGCATTGGTGTTACCCGATACACGCTTTCTCATGCTGAGAGGGAATCCAACCCCACCCTGGGGACCATCTGGTTCAGGAGCAGCCAAATCGGAACAGAAATAGGTCAAATCGATCGCTACACTTTCATCAAAACTGGGCACACAGTCAAGAGAGGCGTGACCACAGAAGATTGACAGTGACCAATTCACCAGGGAGGTCACACTTAATGACATAGCTAAGGATTTTAGAAGCAACATCCCTTAATGATTCTCTGCCAACTCACCTAACGAGACTGTTCAGATTAGACGAGATGTGAAACCAACTTGGAGAAGCAAGACCACCAGACCAGAATCGGCAACATACTTTCATTAAAAGGAAAAATGAATTGTCTTTTGAAGACAATTATGTTCACATGTGGGACAGAGAAGGCTTGAGAGTTAAAGGGAACCCCAATCCCCCCCCAGAAAGATTATAAAGATTCACTATGGAGGGTGTCACACTTAACGACCCACCTAAGAGAAGGATTTAGAAGCAATGTATCTTGAATTTTACTCTTGTTGATAAATGAAACTAAACACAAATAATTATAAAAAAAGAGGCTATGGGGAGAGAGAGACTAGACTAGACTAGACTGAGAGAAGAATGAAAAGGAGACAAAAGTTTACGGGGCGATACGAATGACTTAAAAGGGGTTGGCACCCCACGACTCTGGAGTCGCATGGGACTCTTTCATCCCTCTGATGCGGCTGTCGCTCAAAATATGCATCACACCCGCCAGCATGCGATTTTATTGAGCTTTTCGGCTTCCAGTAGGACAACCACATATAAATCCAAGAAAAGAAAAGTTTCAGAAGACGAAATCTTCAATTCAACAATAATATACTAGTTTCGTGGCTGTTCAGGAAAGTCAAATAGGTATTAAAAGAATAAGATTTCAGAACATCAGATACATTCCTGTTTCGGATCTATATACCTATGTGAATACCTTTCATATGCAATGTCTCAGACGTATTCTTGGCATCACCTGGCATGACAAAGTTCCGAATAGCGCAGTCTTGGAACGGGAATTTCTAGCATATATATACTATTGAAACAGTGATGCTTACACTGCCTTCGGCATGTGGTGAGAATGGCTGATGGTCGGATTCCGAAAGATCTCCTGTATGGAGAATTAGTGCAGGGAAAGCGCCCCAGAGGGAGATCACAGCTGTGCTCCAAGGATATCTGCAAGAGGGATTTGAAGGCCTTGGGAATGGACATTAACAGCTGGGAAACCTTGACCTCTGATCATTCAGCTTGGAGGCTAAAGGCGCAGCATGGCCTTATACATTTCGAAGAGACACTTGTTTGGTAGGCTGAGGCAAAGAGGCAGTGTCCCAGAACCAGCAAAATCTGGGGGCTGGGCATGAAACAGTATGTATCTGCCCTCAGTGTGGAAGGGATTGCCACTCTCAAATTGGGCTTTTTAGCCACACCAGATGCTGCGTTAGGACCTCTTCCCAGAGCACGATACCATAGTCTTTTTGAGACTGAAGGATGCGAATAAAACTATGTGGCCAGTCTTCTCCAGCATTCATTATATTAAAAACAAACATTACTCATGCCTCAGACGTACAATCCCAGTTAGGAGCAAAAACCACATTAACCCTCCAGGACACGTGATAAAAGTCTGCAAGCACCACAATGTAAACATCTTTGGAAACGATTCCGTGAGTTCAGACAGGAAAAAGACACATTGCTAAGATCTCTCATCTCCAACTGAGACTGTCAATCAAGGAGACGTGAGGTTATTGGTCTTGGCGCGCCTGCCGGGAACATTAGAAGCATCCTATTGGCTGCCGTCCTGACAGCTTGCATATAAAATGAGCTGTCAGGCAGAAAAAGTTCTTTAGGCCTCTCGATCGCAGAAATACAGGCTGCAATGGTCTCAGGGGAATTCAACGCTATCACCAAAAAATTTAGCAATGTGTTTAGCAAAACTCTGGGTAAATACTGGGTCTCCTATTGCTTTTACTTTAGACCAGTGTTTCTCAAAGTGGTCCGTACCGCCCCCTTGGGGGGCGTTAAAGAAGTGCAAGGGGGCGGTAGGAAGTTCCGCCTTACATGGGGGCATTGAACGTACAGAAGGGAGCGTTGAACAAATTCTATTTATTACTTGTTCTGTGACTAGGCGGACTGACACAGCAGTCATTGCGCGCGGCACGCAGGCAAACCTGCAACACCGATCGTTGCTGTTGGAAACATGGCTTTCATACGAGCGAATGTGCACTTCCTTAGTCAGTCTTGGGTCTAACATTGCCTCCCCAGTAGAATAGAAAATTCAATAAAATCCCATAGAATGCTGATCAAATTTCTATGATATCCTATTCAAATTTCTATGGCTGTGCTACTGGGGGTCTAGTGTTTGCCGCGCGCAGTGACTGCTGTGTGAGTCAGCCTCCTTTCACTGCGCCAGGAATGGAGACTTCCTTAGAGTTTAGGCGTCCTTGGCACATCTGACGAGCGAAAATGCCAGTTTCGGATACGTCCTTCCCTTCTGTCTGAACAGCCGATCACGTTACAGATAGTCATTTGTGTGTCAGACGTCGGAGATGCCCAGTAATTACTACCATAGAGTTATGAATAGAATTTCATCAAATTTCTGTGGTATTCTATTGATATTTCTATGAATATTTTTTTACTGGGATTTTTCAGAAATTTGAGTCATATACCCGGTGGAAAAAAGTCATAGTTATGAATAGATTTCCATAGAAATATTGTAAAATTCTATTGATAACTCTATGGCTTTTTCCACCGGGATGATGTTGTTAATCGACGGATTTTCAAATTAATTGTACTATCAGCCATCCTAAGATAAGGTGAGTGTTTGACCACCTCTATGGTCGTTCTAACCGTTAGAACTATTGTTATTGATATAGAATTTAAATAAATATTTCGTATAAGTCGATGTACAAGATTACAACATCCGTGCTTCAATATCTTGTTATAAATTAATAGAGTTCAGTCATAAAGCTGGCCTATTGTTTCTGGGGCTCGTAACATAAAAGCTAAGCTGCTTGCAAACTAGGATATAGCAAGCACTTGCAAACATTCCTGTAACATAAAACGTCTTTTCTTGCAACTGCTTGCATAGCCACACGCAAACGTAAAAAATGCAACCACTTGCTTTTGGCAATGTAACATAAACCTCCAATCCGCTTGCAAAGCCGTTCACAAATTTGCATGCAGCTGGAGGCGCTTGCAAAGTCACCTTTCTATGATTCATCGATGAGAATGAAGAAAAAGCCATAGAGTTATCAATGGAATTTCCTAATACTTCTATGACATCATGTTCATAGATCTACCGGTGAAAAAGACCATATAGAGTTATGAAAAGAATTCGATCAACTATCTATTGTATTCTATCAAAAATTCAATTAATATATTTTTCACCTGTCTATGCTATGGCGTTTCCACAGGGTACCTTCCCAGAGGGAAAATCCACAGATATATAAATAGAATTCTATTTCTCTATAGAAAGCAAACGAATTTGCATTTATATCTCTATGAATTTTCCACTGGATCGCAGCTGTTAAAAGTGCATCGACGCTGACATCGATATACTTTCCTATATCAATAAAGCAAGTGGTTACAAAACAAAGCAAGAAGCTTTATGTTACAAGCATTTGCAAGTAGGCGCAAAGCCACTTACAAGTTTGCAAATGCAAATGACTTTTGCGATCGGCTTTATGTTACGAGCCCCTGGTTTTTTGATTTATCAATTAGGATTTGTTAGGTTATTACATTAGGTAGTTTGCATGTAAGGTTTCTTAATATTTATAGTAAGTTGATAACACTGTATATTTTTTTTCAGATTTTTTTGGTTACCGAAGTTATGTCTCAGAACACATCAAAGAAAAAGTGCAGACAGTATTTAGTTGAATATTTGAAATTCGGCTTTATTACTGCTCCTCATAATGATCAAAAGCCTTTGTGTCTTATTTGTGAGAAAGAACTCTCTAACGAGGCGATGAAGCCATCAAGACTCGCTGAACACCTTAAAAAAATGCATCCTGATAAGGTGAACCAAGATCTATCCTACTTTCAAGCTTTAAGAGACAAATTAAGGCAAAGAAAATCTATCGTCTCTTTTCTGACAAAACAAACACAAAAAGCTGACGATGGACTCGTTTGTTCTTACAATATTGCCAAACTAATTGCTAAATCAGGGAATCCGCATTCAATTGGAGAGAAGCTTCTTTTACCTGTCGTAGAAGAAGTGTTGCGCACAGTAGTACATCATAGCTCTCCTAGTGTCATCACCAAATCTATTCCTCAGTGATGATACTGTTCGAAGAAGAATTGATGAAATGGCTGAAGATATTGAAGAAAGTTTGTGTGATATTCTGAAAAAACAAAGATTTGGCCTGCAACTGGATGAATCTACGCTACCAGGCAATGAAGCACTGCTCTTGGGTTATGCTCGTTTTATTAAAGATAATGAAGTAATGCAAGAATTACTGTTTGCTAAGGAGTTGGAAACAGACACTCGAGGTGCGTCTATTTTTACGGTAGTTGAACAATTCTTCAAAGAACAAGATATACCAATGAAAAACATCATTGCTTGTGCTACATACAGATGGTGCTCCCGCATTAACAGGAAAACACAAGGAATTTCTTTCTTATTTAAAAAAGGCAGTACCAGACGTTTTTACGATACATTGTGTAATCATCGACAGCATTTGGTTGCCAAAAACTTGACCTGTCGTCTTCATAATTCCCTCAGCATTGTTGTAAAATCAGTGAATAAAATTAAGAATCAACCCCTCAATTCTCGAATATTACGTCAATTGTGTGTTGAGAATAACGAAGAATTTGACCGTCTCCTTCTACATACCGAGGTGAGATGGTTATCCAAAGGAAACTGTTTTAAACGATTTTATTCTCTGTTCGACACAGTCGTGCAATTTTTACAGGAAAATAAATGCAGTGATTTGAGTGATGATCTCTTGGCATGCAAAACGGATATTGCGTATTTAACTGATTTATTCTGTATATTCAATGATTTAAATTTGCAATTACAAGGTGATGATATAAGCCTCATTAAGGCAAAATCTAAAATTTGTAATTTCATAGAAAAGCTGCGTTTCTTCAGAGAAAACATTGGTCGTTGGAATTTGTCTCATTTTCCAACTCTTAAACTACAAATTGCTGACACTGATACTTCTATAGTAGATGACGACCTCTTGATTTATTGTGATCATTTGAAATCTCTGCAGGAGAACATGATTGAAAGATACCAAGATCTTATAAATATGGAAATCCCGGACTGGGTGCTAAATCCATTTACTTATGTTTGTGGAAGTGACACTAATCTTGTAATTCAAGAAGACTTAATTGCTGTAAAGAACGACTTTGAATTGAAACCTCTCTTCAAAAAATCGTACGCGGATTTTTGGTTGCAGAATGAAATTCCTGAAAGATATCCAAATTTGTGGGAGGCAATTAAACTTTATTTTCTTGCTTTCCCATCGTCTTACATGGCTGAACGCGGATTTAGTGCGGTTTCTAAACTTCTTACCAAGCAAAGAAATCGCCTGCAAATTGTAAAAAGGGGAGATTTGAGACTACTTGCGGGATCGCATCCTCCCACATACATCCCTGCGGCCAATTCGCTCTCACAGGGAGGGGCTTCTCCAGGTGCCGTCCACTAGGCAATGCCAGCGGGCGGCGCCAAGGAGTAGGGCCTTCTCTGTGATGGGCCCAACCCTCTGGAATGACCTCCCCCCCGATATTAGAACCACCACGGACTTCCGCTCCTTCCGACAAAAATTGAAGACTCACCTGTTCCGATTAGCTGGCCTGGCATAATTATAACTGTTATAACTGTTACCTCCTGGAAATATATTTTTAACTGGTATTTTAAGGGTATTGTTTTAAATTTAATTGATTTTAGGGGTTTTAAAGCCATATTTATATTCTTGCTGTACAGTTCTTTTAATTCTTTTAACCTCCTCCATATTTATTTATTTATTCATCTGTTTATCTATTTAATGAATTTTACTGTGGATGATGTATTTGCTGTGTGGACTGTACACCGCCGCGAGTCCCTTTTGGGAGAGGGGGCGGTCTAGAAGTGCAAAGAATAAAAATAATACTTCTAAGCAACATCGATCCTAGAGTGAGTGAATTGGTTGCGAAACATCAGTGTCATCCATCTCATTAAAAGTTCTGAATAAAAGTTGAGTTTATCAAACATTGTTCTGCACCATTAAAATTTATTTACATGTAATACATTTTACAATTTAATACATTTTGTATATTATACAATTAAATAATCTTTAAGGGGCAGTGGCAAATCAAATTGTGTCTTAAGGGGGCGATGGTTAAAAAAAGTTTGAGAAACACTGGACTAGATTGAGAGAAGAATGAAAAGGAGACAAGAGTTTACAGGGTGATACGAATGACTTAAAAGGGGTTGGCACCCCACGACTCTGGAGTCGCATGGGACTCTTTCATCCCTCTGATGCGGCTGTCGCTCAAAATATGCATCACACCCGCCAGCATGCGATTTTATTGAGCTTTTCGGCTTCCAGTAGGACAACCACATATAAATCCAAGAAAAGAAAAGTTTCAGAAGACTAAATCTTCAATTCAACAATAATATACTAGTTTCGTGGCTGTTCAGGAAAGTCAAATAGGTATTAAAAGAATAAGATTTCAGAACATCAGATACATTCCTGTTTCGGATCTATATACCTATGTGAATACCTTTCATATGCAATGTCTCAGACGTATTCTTGGCATCACCTGGCATGACAAAGTTCCGAATAGCGCAGTCTTGAAACGGGAATTTCTAGCATATATATACTATTGAAACAGTGATGCTTACACTGCCTTCGGCATGTGGTGAGAATGGCTGATGGTCGGATTCCGAAAGATCTCCTGTATGGAGAATTAGTGCAGGGAAAGCGCCCCAGAGGGAGATCACAGCTGTGCTCCAAGGATATCTGCAAGAGGGATTTGAAGGCCTTGGGAATGGACATTAACAGCTGGGAAACCTTGACCTCTGATCATTCAGCTTGGAGGCTAAAGGCGCAGCATGGCCTTATACATTTCGAAGAGACACTTGTTTGGTAGGCTGAGGCAAAGAGGCAGTGTCCCAGAACCAGTGAAATCTGGGGGCTGGGCATGAAACAGTATGTATCTGCCTTCAGTGTGGAAGGGATTGCCACTCTCAAATTGGGCTTTTTAGCCACACCAGATGCTGCGTTAGGACCTCTTCCCAGAGCACGATACCATAGTCTTTTTGAGACTGAAGGATGCGAATAAAACTATGTGGCCAGTCTTCTCCAGCATGCATTATATTAAAAACAAACATTACTCATGCCTCAGACGTACAATCCCAGTTAGGAGCAAAAACCACATTAACCCTCCAGGACACGTGATAAAAGTCTGCAAGCACCACAATGCAAACATCTTTGGAAACGATTCCGTGAGTTCAGACAGGAAAAAGACACATTGCTAAGATCTCTCATCTCCGACTGAGACTGTCAATCAAGGAGACGCGAGGCTATTGGTCTTGGCGCGCCTGCCGGGAACATTAGAAGCGTCCAATTGGCTGCCATCCTGACAGCTTGCATATAAAAAAGAGCTGTCAGGTGTAAAAAGTTCTGTTTCGTTCTCGTGTTGTGTTAAATAAAGTTGTTGCATCTATACAGGCTCTGCTCATTCCTCAGGTGTTCAGTACTTAACAAGTGGCAACGAGGATGGGATTCTAAAGAGACCCACCACGCATCCTGAATATCCACACTGAACGCAATTAAACTGACAGAGATTCCCGATGGCGGTTACAACTCCTTTTGTTGCGTTCTCACCTGAGAAGGAGTCATGGGAAGGGAGTCAAATGTTTCAAGTGTTTTCTGTTTGCCAATGACTTTAAAGACATTTCTGATAAGAGGAAGCGGGGTTATTTCCTCAGCTCGTGTGGGCCAGAGAAATGTTTTCAATGGCCTGAGCACTAGCCGCTCTGTCCCAGGTTCATACAGTGGCTTGGGACACCTTACTGGCTAAACTTAAGGGACATTATGCTCCAAAGCCATCTCGTTTTGCCAGAAGATATGCTTTCCGTCAATGCATTCAAGGAGAGGCTGAGACTGTAAGTCGGTAAATGGCGGCACTTAGGAACACAGCCATTCATTGTGAATTTGCTGACGTTGACGAGGCTTTATTAGAACAAATTATTTGGGGGGTCAGAGACCTCCCGGCTGCAACGCCGTCTATTAGCTAGATCAGATTTAAAGCTCGCCATAGGCCTGGATGATAATGTGTGCAGCAGAACGATTTGACCGTTTGGCAGCCGAAATTAAGAAATACCAAACCTTCCACAGCCAAGCTTCATTTGCGTCTCATTAACCAACAAGAAGTAACTGAAGATGACGAATTCTGGCTGCCTGAAGATGTGAGCAGATTAAAGTTAACAGCTGCCAATCGCTGGAAATCACCAGCCCAGTTACCTCAGGCAGGCTGTTTAAGCTGTGGGGGGAAGGTCAAGTCAACTATCTGTCAGCACTGCGGGAAGATGGGACATCTTTCCTACATGTGCCGGGCCACCTTACCATCGCCAGCCTCTACTGGTAATCCGCCTAACTGTGTTGCCAACCGACCTGCCAATTGGCGCACCTGCAGAGCCATTAATGACTGCCATGCTGTAGCTTCCATCATGGAGGGGAGCAAAGTCACCATCAATACAGCATCTGCTGCTGCCGCTGAAGGACAACCTCGCAAGATGTATTTGGCCATTCGTATTGAGGGAGCCCCGTGCAAAATGGAAATTGATACGGAGTCAGCCAAGTCTATTATCGCATAGAGTCTGATGCAGTCTTTCTCTAAGCAATTGGCGCTGTGTAATTATATTTTGAAAGATTACCAGAATAACCCTATTCCCCTTGTGGGCAAGGGATCTCTTCTAGTGAACCTGGCCAGTTTACGGGGTATTTGCCTATGATCGTAGTGGCTGGCCCCAGAGCAACCCTACTGGGTCTGGACTGGTTTGAGGCTTTAGGCCTCTCGATCGCAGAAATACAGGCTGCAATGGTCTCAGGGGAATTCAACGCTATCACCAAAAAATTTAGCAATGTGTTTAGCAAAACTCTGGGTAAATACTGGGTCTCCTATTGCTTTTACTTTAGAGTCACTAGACTGAGAGAAGAATGAAAAGGAGACAAGAGTTTACGGGGTGATACGAATGACTTAAAAGGGGTTGGCACCCCACGACTCTGGAGTCGCATGGGACTCTTTCATCCCTCTGATGCGGCTGTCGCTCAAAATATGCATCACACCCGCCAGCATGCGATTTTATTGAGCTTTTCGGCTTCCAGTAGGACAACCACATATAAATCCAAGAAAAGAAAAGTTTCAGAAGACTAAATCTTCAATTCAACAATAATATACTAGTTTCGTGGCTGTTCAGGAAAGTCAAATAGGTATTAAAAGAATAAGATTTCAGAACATCAGATACATTCCTGTTTCGGATCTATATACCTATGTGAATACCTTTCATATGCACTGCCTCAGACGTATTCTTGGCATCACCTGGCATGACAAAGTTCCGAATAGCGCAGTCTTGAAACGGGAATTTCTAGCCTATATATACTATTGAAACAGTGATGCTTACACTGCCTTCGGCATGTGGTGAGAATGGCTGATGGTCGGATTCCGAAAGATCTCCTGTATGGAGAATTAGTGCAGGGAAAGCGCCCCAGAGGGAGATCACAGCTGTGCTCCAAGGATATCTGCAAGAGGGATTTGAAGGCCTTGGGAATGGACATTAACAGCTGGGAAACCTTGACCTCTGATCATTCAGCTTGGAGGCTTAAAGGCGCAGCATGGCCTTATACATTTCGAAGAGACATGTGTTTAGCAAAACTCTGGGTAAATACTGGGTCTCCTATTGCTTTTACTTTAGACCCTAGTGTCACGCCTATTAGACTAAAAGCCAGGAGAGTCCCGTTTGCTCTGCAGACTAAAGTCGAAGCTGAAATTGACAATTACAGCAGGGCGTTAGAACCCGTAAATTTTGCTCAATGGGAAACGCCTATAGTGATCCCTATAAAATTGGACAGATCCATTAGGATCTGCGGCGATTACAAGGCGACAATTAACAAAGCATTATCAGGCACATCCTTACCATGTTTCAGTGGTGTAGCATCTGCTGCACTCACTGGGCCACGGTAAATTCTTTGCTAAATTTGATTTAGCGCAGGCGTATCAACAGTTGACTGTTGACGATGCGATGGCTGATGCTCAGACGATCGTCACCCATCGTGGGGCATTCCGGTGTCTCCTGGGATATTTCAGAGTATCATGGAGCGCCTGCTCCATGGTCTGCAAGGTATTCTGCCCTATTTAGACAACGTGCTCATAGCAGCAAATAGTCAAGAAGAATTGTTGGACAAGCTAAGGGCCGTTCTTCGCTTCAGGGAAAAGGGACTTAAATTAAAAAGGTCTAAGTGTCACTTCGAAGGTCTAAGTGTCACAGTAGACTTCCTAGGTTTCCGTATTGATGCCCAGGGCATCCACCCGGCTCAACCCAAACTAGAGGCCATTCAGAATGTCAATCAAGGAGATGCGAGGCTATTGGTCCTGGCACGCCTACCGGCTGGCGGGAACATTAAAAGCTTCCTATTGGCTGCCGTCCTGACAGCTCGCATATGAAAAGAGCTGTCAGATGGAAAAATCTGTGTTAAAGTTGTTGCATCTATACAGGCTCTGCTCATTCCTGAGGCGTTCAGTACTTCACACACATTATCCTTCACTTTCACTCCCCTGACCATCGAGCCATCCCTATTGCATGTGACTGTATTTGCAGGTGTTAATCTTGAGATGGAACTGGTCGACATCACCTGTTCAACTTAGCTGGCCTGGCCTAACTGTAGTTTTGTGTCCCTCTAGCCTGTATTTTAAATTTTTAGGGGTAGGTTTTTTAGGTTGTTTTAATTTTTAACTATACTGTACAGCCTATTATTTAATCTGTTTTCATGGGTTTCTAAAAATATTTAATTTTTGTATATTGTTTTTACTGTGGTCTGTACACCACCCCGAGTCCCTTCGGGGAGAGGGGGCGGTCTATAAATTTAATAAAATAAAATTAATTAAATTGACAAAGATATATGGGTGTCCACGTTCAAACACTTGACAGCTATTATTGAAGATGTTGGACGCTAGAAGGCCATTCTTGCTCAGAATCACAAATGAGACTGATATTGAAAACCTTCTCAAGTGCAAAAATCCACAACTGGAACTATTTCTATAGGGTATTAATTACAAAAAAGTACAGTAGAGAAATACAATACCTAATTCTCCATATCATAACCGCAGCCAGAATAATGTATGCCCAAAATTGGGAAAACAATGTAGTACGGAAGGAAGATGAGGTGGTAAGAAAATTTTTAGTGTTCAGAGATGGACAAACTGAGGAAAGGAGGAATCGGAATATTATTTAATATGGAATAAATGGTTAGAGGACAGAAATAAGAAGTAGGGAAACATAAAATAGTGATGTTGTAGAAGTTAAGATATGTTAAGATATTCCAATACAAACAGTCAAGTATAAATAAGTATGGAACAGTATACACAAATAAGTAAAGAACAAGGGGGATCATGAATGTAAGATATGAGCTGTTGGTGAGGAAGACTCTGGGGGGTGTTTGGAGTCAGAGCAGGGACTAGAGAGGCCTGTTGGCCACCAGATGGCGTCCGAGTCAGGGAGCAGTGAGGAAGAACAGGGGGAGGTTGTCGCTGACATACGGATGCAGAGGACTGATAGGAGAAGGCAGCAGCTGTGGAAACAGGCTCCCAGAAGGAAATAGGACTGATTGGCCCCTCCCAGAGAGTTTATAGGTGGGGTGACGGGAGGGGAATTTTGCAGTAAACAACAGTTACCATCTTACTTTAAAGTTTGAAGAATTCTGTGAGTTCCATTAGTCTTGTTTTTCATAGAGATTATTTGTCTGGGCTTCTAGCCAAGGGGTGGTTTATCTCCCTTCTTAGTCGTGGCAGAGAGCCAAGCCGGTATCAAGTGTAATTTAGAGGCCAGGACAGAACGTATGGGGTGGAAACACCACCAAATTGTAAAGACATAGTGATATGGAAGTGCTGTATGATGGAATTTTTGTTTGTTTGGTTCCTCTGTTGTTTTAATCTATGGTTTGTTCTGTTTATATGTTTAAAATTAAAAAAAGACCTTCCCAAACCAGGCAAATGCCATACCAGTCACTTATATGCACATGAAAAATTATGCATTTGGAGTCCTGTTGATCTTCGGATCTAGGTACGTTATGTGAGCAGGTCTTCTCCAACATGAACTATGTTAAGAACAAACATTGCTCAGGCCTCACAGACAACAGCTTACAATCCTGTGAAGATGACGTCTTCTAGCCCTGATGTGCAGACGCTGTGCGCTTAGGGTTCAGGAGCAAAAATTGTGTACCCTCCAGTACACAAGATAAAAGCAGTTGTCATTTTTGGTTTGCTGCAGGTGGATAATTTGAGTTCGGCTTTTTATTTCATAAATACAAGGACGACACAGACATTGAATATTGTATTTGAAAGTAACCTTCAACCCAGTGGGGTTTTTTTCTTCCGGAGTTCAAAATGTTTTTGTTGCAGGCAGAAATAAAAGTTTGTTTTCTCTGTAGCAGTTCATTCATTTTTTTATACATAGCATAAAGGTAAATAACAGTACGTGCAGTGCTATCTTCATTTTAGATGCTGAAAGGGTTTTTGCGGCTCCCAGAGTTTTCTTTTGTGGAAAACTGATCCCGGTGGCTCTAGCTGGAACAGTAATGTGTACAACGTTGTAGTTGATTGGTTGGCATGCTGGCTCATTGCATGAGGCAATCTACGTTGTGATTGGTTGCTATGGGTGTAAAGAGGGAGTTTCCCTCCCCCCCACCTTTTTCTTCTCTATGCTGTTTTTGATGTGCCTTATTTACATGCACATCTTTGTCAGCTGTAAAATATAAATGTAAAATATTATTTTACATTATTATATACAACTACAAGTATGTGTGTTTCTCACTTCATTTGAACATGAAGAGAGGGGAGGTTGTTTGAAAATATCCTGAAATTAATTGAGGCAAAGTAGTAGAAACCTATCTTACTAGTTGTTACAAACTCTTTGCAAATGGCCTGAGAGTAAATGGGTGGCCAGATTAACCTTATGTTTAAGAGAAAAAAGTTCTAAGGCTGCAGGGAGGCCCACTAGGTGCCAAATGGAGCGTGGGACAGTGGCATAGTGTGGGGGGTGCAGGGGGGGCCGGCCGCACCGGGCACAACATCGGGGGGGGGGCGCTCGCACTCGCAGCTCTCTGCCCCTGCCTGGCTCACTCTCTCTCTCTCTCACTGCAGTGCTGGCTGTGCGAATCCGATCCGAGCCGCCGCCCACTGTGGAGGGGGTGGTGGTGCCAGGCGTGCGGTGCGGTGCAGAGAGAGAGCGAGGGACTATCTGGGGGAGGGACAGTGCAGCGGATTGATATCTTGCACTTCTATTAAAGAATTACAATTAGAGGTACAGGATTGAGGAAGTTGGCTCCATCTAGCCCAGTCTTGAATCATCTCAAGGGTATGGTTCCATTTTGATGTTTAGTTTTTGTTCTTGATATTTTTTGTCGTTTACGATGGTTGTGAGACGACATATAATAGCATGGCCCATGCTAGGTTACTACATTTGTAGATTTGTATTCATAGATCTGCTGAAAATGTGGAGAATGTGTAATGCATGTTCGCACTCAATAAAGTGTTTGAAAATAAACTTGTATTTAGATGCATTTTACTTTAATTACATCAGTATTTTCATAACTAACAATACATGTGCTTAGGGGGTAAGGGTTTCTTTAACTAATCTAGTGGAAGAGACTCGAGTGCTAAAATCCACGGGTTAGGGGGCGCAAATTACTTGCCTTGCCCCGGGTGCTGACAACCCACGCTACGCCACTGGCGTGGGATGGGCCCTCATGGCCCATTTTTGCTCCTAGGGGGCTGCCAGGAGGCCGAGCCTGTAAGCCTGCACCAATCAATCTATTTGTTAACCCCCCCCCCCCAACTGATCGGCATGGTCGATCTATTGCTGTCTCCCAAATTGTCAAACCCAACACTGATTCACACGTGAAGGCATTTGAAGAAAAATTGGACCTCCTCATTAAACAACTGAAGGAGGAAACTTCTACCATCTCCCCAGTGCAGTGGTTCCGCTCCCCGTCACTACCGGTACCCCGCGCATAGGGCCAGGTGTCCTAGTTGTGCACATATGTGCACGCCAATGCTCAACCCAGCTGCTCGGCGGAGATTGCACAGGCACTGCACACTATGTGTGTGTGAGCAATTGGCCGGTAGCATTATAAACAGGTATGGAACACGGGCGGGTGAGCCAAACAAGCCAGCATACTGGTATGGTGGCCGCTGTTCCCGGCTACTACCGGTACGGCTGTACCCCACCACTGCCCCAGTGGAGGATTCAGCCAGTTCGCACCACTTTGGGAGAACCGGTTTTTAACTTTTTGAGCAGTTTGGTGAACTGGTGGTTGGGAGAAATCATTAGGGCAGAGAAACGGTTGTTAAATTATTTGACTGTCACCACTGCACCTCCCTACTACTCAAAAGCTGTTGGCTGAAAAACCAAGTTGAATTCCCCAATAAAAAGCGTGTGCCTTCCCTGGAAATGTTGCAAGGGGGGTTTCAAACGAGATTTAAAGAGCTTCGTGTACATGAACAGGACATACAGCTTTTTCCACTATCCGGTTTACCAGTTGGAACGGGGGCTCTCTGAAAGACGCATTCAAGTCAAGCAGCCATAACAATTTCTATGCATCTCTCCCAGTGGTGGGTTCCTACCGGTTCGGCTGAATGGGTAGTGGTTTGGCAGTCTGGGCCGCTGGAACCACTTCCCCGATTGGTTGGCCCACCCATCACCTCCCGGGTGGCTTGCCTGCCTAAGCTGCCACATGCCCTATGCTGCAATTGAGCTGCTTTCTCCTGCCTACAGGACGTCCGGAGCTTGCTGTACCCCCCGCTTCCAGGAGTCCCCATGACCCCCATTATGGCTCCCAGGAGGCCTGCTAGGCCCAAAACAGGATATGGGAATTGCCTAGCAAGCCTCCCGGCAGCCACCTGGGAGCAAAAACAGGCTGTGGGGGTACCTTCAAGGGAGAAAGAAAGAAATCCTCACCATTTGGGGATCCCCAAGTGAATGGAGCTTGAGTTGAGAGCTTACTGAAAGTGCTGCTTTTTATGTTTAATAAATTGGCAAATAACAGACTAAGGCAAGGAGCAACAATCAACTCAACTCTTCTGCAACAATAACGACTCAACTCTTGCTGGCATCTGACAGCTATTTATATGAGAGCTGTCAGACGACTGGCCAATCCGAAACTTGCTTCTCTCTGGTTGGGGTTTGGCGCGCCTCCTCAGCGATGACTTCTGTCTTGTTGATTGACAACTGTGGTTGTATCTGTGAGGACTTAACATTGCTGGCAACGCATTTCCTGCATGGTTGCAGAGTGGCACAAGTGAACTCTGGAAGATTCTGCCCAAGCCTCCTTTCTTGGGACCGCCTTTATGAGAGATTTCAAATCTTATTCCAAGGTGACCCTAGGCAGCTTACAAATTATATTCTATGCAGTTTTGTTTTTACCACCCTCTAATCCATTAATTCGGGGTAGTGTCAGGGTGACTGGAGAGTTTGCTGCAGATTCCACATAGGCATCAGGAAGGGCATCCAGCCAGTAGATATTTTCTCTTTGCGCTGAGTAACAGGTCGCTGCCTAGGATTGGCCTCTCAAACTTCTGAATGGGAGGCGAACGTCTTCACCACTAGGTCCCCACACCGCTCACAATTTATACTGTAATATTCAGTAGTTACTGTATATAACAAGGACAGCCATACATCTGGACCCTGATAACCTCGTTGTTGACCCCCTGGGATAGATTGCATCAAGGACATGAAATGCGTGGGCATCACACCTGAAGATGCCCAGGATCGAGCCAAATGGAGATGAATATGCTTACAAGCGGACTCTACCATAGTGCAGAAAAAGTGCTGAGAGTTATTATACAAATGTCAACTGGGCTGGCATGAGGATGGGGAAGTTGTTACGGCAGAGATGTGCAACTATGTCCCTTTACTACCTGTGCGTAATGCTGGTACACTCTCTCCGTTCACAACAGCCAGTTACCCAGGTTCTATACTATGTTTGCGGCACAGGCGGAGAAGGGGGTCAATGCTCTCGATAGTCTGTGGCCCTGAGGGCCGACCTGGTCAACCTGTCAGTGGCCTGGCCATGGAAGATCCCTCAGGACAGAATCTCCCCCAGCCAGGGGGTGCTGGTCAATCCGGATCAACAAAGGCTCCAACTGACCGTCTGGCAGAGCGGAGAGTTCTGAGCCAGGACAATTTCTTCTCCAGGCCTCTAGGAGGCCATCTACAAACAGGATTTATGACACAACTTGAAAAGTCTTTTGCAGCTGGTGCTCCAAGGGAGGGATTAACATTATCCCAGATTATAGAATTCCTCCAGGAAGGGCTAGACAAGGGCCTATCCCCCAATACCATTACACTACATTGCCAAAAGTATTGACTCAACCCATCCAAATAATCAGAATTAGGTTTTCCAATCACTTCCATGGCCACAGGTGTATAAAATCAAGCACCTAGGCATGCAGACTGTTTTTACAAACATTTGTGAAAGAATGGGTTGCTCTCAGCTCAGTGAATTCCAGCATGGAACTGTGAGGATGCCACCTGTGCAACTTTCCTCGCTCCTCAATATTCCAGTCAACTGTCAGCTGTATAAGAACGTGGAAGTGTTTGGGAATGACAGCAACTCAGCCACGAAGTGGTAGGCCACGTAAACTGACAGAGCGGGGTCGGCGGATGCTAAGGCGCTTAGTGCGAACAGGTCGACTACTTGCTGCAGTCAATCGCTACAGACCTCCAAACGTCATGTGGTCTTCAGATTAGCTCAAGAACAGTGCAATTTATTATGGGTTTCCAAGCAGCTGCATCCAAGCCATACATCACCAAGTGCAATACAAAGCGTCAGATGCAGTGGTGTAAAGCACGCTGCCACTGGACTCTAGAGCAGTGGAGACGCGTTCTCTGGAGTGACGAATCGCTCTTCTCCATCTGGCCATCTGGAGAAAAGTTTAGCACTGTTGCTACTCTCCCTAGGCGTGGTCGCCTGCAAGAGCACAGCACAGAATGCTTCATGAGGTAAAGAAGAATCCTAGAGTGTCAGCTAAAGACCTACTACAGAAATCACTGGGACATGCTAACATTTTTGCTGACATATCTACAATAAGGAAAACATTAAACAAGAATGGAGTACAAAGAGAGGACACCACGGAGGAAGCCATTGCTGTCCAAAAAAAATATTGCATCACGTTTGAAGTTTGCAAAAGAGCAGCTGTGAGCAAACTTCACAGCACTACTGGCAAAATACACTGTGGACGGATGAAACCAAAATTGAGTTGTTTGGGATTAATACACAATACTATAATTGTAGAATGGACAGAAGAGGGCAACTCTGTCAAAACGATGGAGAAAGACACAGTACACCAACATCAAAACCTCATCCCACTGTAAAACATGGCGAAGGGAGCATCATGGTTTGGGGCTGCTTTGCTGCCTCACGGTCTGGACGAGTCTGGGTTTGGCGGGTGCCAGGAGAACGGTATTTGTCTTGACTGCATTGTGCCAAGTGTGTAAAGTTTGGTGGAGGGGGGATTATGATGTGGGGCTGTTTTTCAGGAGTTGGGTTTTGCCCCTTAGTTCCAGTGAAAGGAACTCTGAATACTTCAGCATACAGGACATTTTGGACAATTCCACACTCCCGACTTTGTGGGAATAGTTTGGAGCTGGCCCCTTCCTCTTCCAACATGAGTGTGCACCAGCAAGGTCCATAAAGACATGGATGACAAGAGTCTGGGGTGGATGAACTTGACTGGCCTGCACAGAGTCCTGACCTCAACCCGGTAGACCACCTTTGGGATGAATTAGAGCGGAGACTGAGAGCCAGGCCTTCTCGTCCAACCATTGGTGTGTGACCTCACAAATGTGCTTCTCGAAGAATGGCCAAAAATTCCCATAAACACACTCCTAAACCTGTGGAGAGCCTTCCCAGAAGAGTTGAAGCTGTTATAGCTGCAAAGGGTGGACCGACGTCATACTGAACCCTATGGATTAGGAATGGGATGTTACTTACAGTAAATTCATATGCGAGTAAAGGCAGGTGAGTGAATACTTTTGGCAATATAGTGTAAGTGGCAGCCCTGTCCTCAAGTGTTATCGTGCGGAGACGTGGAGTCCCGCACTCAAAGCCTCCAGCGGTACACTGGAGTCTTACAACCTCTCACTGCAGTCCCTTATGACCCATTAAGATCAGCCAGCCTACGCTTCCTTAACTGCAAGGTAGCCTTTTTTGTGGCCAGCACATTGGCCAGATCGAATATTGGAACTGGCAGCCCAGGACTCAGGACGCAGGAGATGTGACCAGAAAATTGACAGACTCAGTCTTTGAGTAGAGAAGCAGAATTAACCCACTTCTCTCTCAGTACATCCTGGACTGTACCAACTAAGACCAATGCATCTTTTATCTTTTTTGGCTGCTTTTCACACCTTGCCACGTCCTAAAGTGGTACATCTCTGAAATTTTTTTGAAAAGCACTGTTTTAAACCACTATTTGTGCTTCATTGTTTGGTTGAAAGTGGAGCATGGCAGTTTTCCAGGGCAGTGTGTGAAAGCGACCGTAAGTCAAACCTGGAAACATATGTGCAACATTGCCCTGTTTAAGAACTCTTCCTAGCCTGAGCAAGCACTAATGGCCATGAAAGCTGAGCAGAGAAACAGCTGGGTGTGATGATATTGAAGGGGCAATTAAAGGTAGTTCGTTCATTTGGGGAACTAAAACAGCCTGAAGCAGCCTAAAGCAAATATAAAGTTATTGTTCTCCAGGAGTAGGACTCAAAAGTAGTAGCAGAAGAGCAGGAGCTGTAGTAGAACTGAAGAAGTGAGCAGAGTGTACTAACTTTTCAGTGCTTTTGTGTGTGTTGCTTTATTAACTGTCAACATCACTCGCTTCTAATTCAGAGAAGTTAGATGCTTTCAAGAAGCCCATAGTTTTTGAGTTATGCAATGAGTTGCTTGTTTCCTTCATACGACAGGACCTCTTTCCTGTGGCCTAGCAATCACTTCAAAACTTTTACACAAGAAGCAGCTCATGTGATGTGCTTACCTCGCCGACATTCGGTGGACTTAATGAATTTACTACACCTTGGAAAAGCTACCACCACGTTCAGTGAGACAAAATAATGCCACTGAAAGCTGTATTTAACTTGTGCATCAAATGTGTAAATGAGCAAAGTTAAAAAAGCTTTCTGGCCCAGTTTCCGGGTGAAAATTTTGTGGAAAATACATTTGCGAGCACATTTAATGAACACCTCTCTGCAGCTAGCTTGTGAAAGTTGGACCTTAAGAAAGGACAGATAGGAAGAAAATCGATTCGTTTTGAGCCATGAAACCTGGAGAAGGCTCCTGCATATAGTTGCAAGAAAAAGTACGTGAACCCCTTGGGATTACGTGGAGTTTTGTATGAATTGGTCATAAAATGTGCTCTGAACTTCATCTAAGTCACAACAATAGAAAAACAGTTTGCTGAAAATAATACTACACAAACATTAGATGTTGCCATGGTTTAATTGAACATAACATGTAAACATTCACAGTGCAGGGAGGAAAAAGTATGTGAGCCTAATGACTTCTCCAAGAGCTAATTGGACCAGGAGTGAGCCACCCTTGACTCCAATCAGTGTGATGACATTGGATGTGTTGCTGACAGCTGTCCTGCCCTTTAAAAACACACACCTGTTTTGGACTGGTTTCAAGAAGCACTGTCTGATGTGAACCATGCCTCGCAGAAAAGAGCTCTCAGAAGACCTACGATCAAGAATTGTTGACTTGCATACCAGGAGAGAAGTAACCATTCTGAAACAGATCCCTAAGAAAGTGAGAGAGAAGAAAAAACTATTCGCTGTTAGCGAAGAAATTATACCAGAAAGGGGTGTGGTTCAGATGGTTGATGCCTGAAGGTATGTTAATTTTCTGGGAGGACACAAGAGTTAGAATGAACACAACCATAGAGGCTCAGGCCCATAGAGGCTCAGGCCTTTATGGAAAAAAATTAAGCCCTCCTAGGCAAATCTGATGATACTACTACACCAGACACGGGAGGGGACAGAGCTCTGCTGGCGGGGGGGAGAAGGGGCAACGTCGAGAAAACTCAGATCACAAAAATTTTATTTCTTTATTTATTAATCATTTTTATATGCTGCACCCTCTCCACCAAGGGACTTGGTGAACAAGAAAATCTGTTTGATGTAAAATGATTGAAATTATTTGAAGATAAAAGTTTATATGCTGACAGAATACAATTGACTTGTAATAATCTAATGTATTAATCAATGAAATGTATGAGTACGGGGGGAGGGACCACCTCCTGCATATTGTAACTGCCAAAATTTGTAACTTATTCTACTACCCCTTTCCTTGTCCATTTTTCTTAAAAATCAATAAAATTTTGTTTAAAAAAAAAAAGAATTGTTGACTTGCATGAAGCTGGAAAGGGTTACAAAAGTATCTCCAAAAGCCTTGATGTTCATGTGTCCACGGTAAGACAGACTGTCTACAAATGGAGAAAGTTTAGCGTGGTCGTCCTGTAAAAATGACTGCAAGAGGACAACGCAGAATGCTTCATGAGGTAAAGAAGAATCCTAAAGACCTACTACAGAAATCTCCGGCACATGCTAACATTTTTGTTGACACATCTACAATAAGGAAAACATTAAACAAGAATGGAGTACAAAGAGAGGACACCACGGAGGAAGTCATTGCTGTCCAAAAAAAATATTGCAGCACGTTTGAAGTTTGCAAAAGAGCACCTGGATGTTCCACAGCACTATGGCAAAATACACTCGTGGACAGAAGAAACCAACATTGAGTTGTTTGGGAAAAATACACAATACTATGTCAAAATCTCATCCCACTGTAAAACATGGCGGAGGGAGCATCATGGTTTGGGGCTGCTTTGCTGCCTCAGGGCCTGACCGGATTGTTGTCATTGATGGGAAAATGAATTCCAGAGTTTATCAAGACATTTTGCAGGAAAACGTACATCTGTCCGCCAACTGCAGCTCCGCAGAGGATGGGTGATGCAGGAGGACAATGACCCAAAGCATACAAGTAATGCAACAAAAAAAATGGCTTCAACAGCACAGAATACGCCTTCTGGAGTGGCCCAGTCAGAGTCCTGACCTCAACCCGATTGAAATGCTGTGGCATGATCTTAAGTGAGCGATTCAGACCAGACATGCCAAGAATACTGCTACACCAAAACAGTTTTGTGAAGAGGAGTGGTCCAAAATTACCCCAGATCGATGTGCAGATCTGATCTGCAACTACAGGTAACGTTTGGTTGAGGTTATTGTTGCCAAAGGAGAGTCAACCAGTTATTAAATCCAACGGTTCATACTTTTTCTTGCAACTGTATTCCCTGGACAGCAAATACTGGAGCATGTAACCCCAGACGCGTCATTTGAAGGCGGGGAGGGGGGGGGAGTCACCAAGTTGCCATCTCACTCATTTTGGCCACATTATGCTGGGAAATCCACTGAACAAACCAATTATCTTTGGAAGAATTAGCGGTAAAAGGAAACCAGGCCAACAAAGAACACGACGGGTGGACACCATCAAAGCTGACACAAGTCAGAGCAGCAAACTATGCAAATAAGTAGTGTTAAGATCGGAAGACGTGGACAGACTTATCCCATAGTATCAACAAGTCAGACATGACCTAAGGGATAAAATTAGCCATCAAGGTACCTTCCTTCACTCCCTCCCTCCCTGTTGCTCTGCAGGTCACAGGCAAATCTATCTACGTTTCCTGTCTTCAATTCTGTGGTTTGGCTAGCTGTTATTTCCTTTAGATGAAGCTTCCTCTTGCAAACCCTTATTCTGTTCACTAAAGTTTTCCTCTTACAGAACTCTTAACATGCTCCATTATAAAGGCAGTTACATATATTTAAGATTCCTATTATCCCATATTATTCTATTCCATCTTATGGTGGTCATGCCCCAAAGCGAAAAGATATTGGCTGATTACACGGAATTGGCTGCAGGATTTAACTAAATGTCAAATAGAATTTTTCTCCTGGGGATAATTAGGGCAAAACACAATAGGAAGTTAAAATACTTGACATTATACATAATAACGGTGGCAAGGATTGCTTTCGCGCAGTATTGGAAGAAAGGTAGTATTCCGCCAGATGGATTAGTCATCCAAAAATATTTAGATTGTGCAGAAATAGACAAACTCACATTAGAGTTAAACTATGTACTTTGGGAGAAATGGTTATGAATGGATAGACAATGGAAATAAGAAATGTACATAGGGTTACAGAATGTATATAATGTATCGAATATTTATTCTAGTTGTAGGAATGCCAGAGATGTGTTACATGTAAAAAAATTGTGCAATAAAAATAAATATTTAAAAAAATTAAGCCATCAAGTGACCTCATGAAATCCCTACTGGAGTACTTTCCCAACATAAACACCTAACATCGAATATGTGCAAAACCTATAAATACCTGGATACCTGAACTAAATAAACCCTAAATACCTGAACTAAGATCCAAGCCACCCCCCTGCAAGGCCAACCACCTTGTAGGAGGGCTTGTTGCTGGTTACTAACATGTATACAGTATGCAGTCCTGGTCCCCCTGGACTTTCAGACTCCAGCAACAAAGATGGGAGCGTTAAGGAAATAGGCACCAGAAGAGAATAGTGCTTCGCGTGCTTCTGCGGTTCCCGCCTTAAGACCAAACGGGGCCTCGGCTGCACTGGCTACCTGTAGCCTTTCGGGTGCGTTTCAAGGTGCTGATTATCATCTTCAAAGCGCTCCATGGCACAGGACCTAGTTATTTGCGGGATCGTATCCTGCCCCATACATCCCTTCGGCCGATCCGCTCACACAGAGGGACTCCTCCGGGTGCTGTCCACTAGGCTGTGCCAGCGGGTGACGCCCAGGGGAAGGGCCTTCTCTGTGATGGGCCCGACCCTCTGGAATGACCTTCCCCCTGATATTAGAACAACCACGGACCTCCGCTCCTTCCGCAAGCAGCTCAAAACCCACCTGTTTAATCTAGCCGGCCTGGCCTAATTCCAGCTCTCCCACCTCAGTCTGTATTTTTAAATTTCACGGGTTGGTCTTAAGGCTAAGTTTTTAATTTTTATAAACTTGTACAGGGGTTTAAAGTTTAATCTGATTTTAATTATATTTATTATTACTTGTATGGTTTTTAATTTGGTACCTGTACACCGCCCCGAGTCCCTTTGGGGAGAGGGGGCGGTCTAGAAATCAAATCAAATCAAATCAATAAATAAAATCAACTGAACTGCCCCCTGGCAGAGAATGCCAAGCATGTAGCTGCCCTACTCACAAAGCGCCTGGCGTGGACCCTCGAGAACCTTAACGTGTTATCTGTGCCAAAGAATGAAGACTTTTTGAAATTCAGTGTTATCTCCGCTTTCAAAACAAAATTTGGATCTGTGTCACTGAATGACTTTTGGGTATGTTACACACTCCAAATTCTGCTGAAGAGGTTACCTATAAACCTGGTGACAAAACGTTGAGGAAGAAGAAGCTTGGAGGAAACGATCACCGACAATAAATCGAGCTGCAATTATTTTTCCATCTTTTCCTGGGATTCAGCCGGTTCGGATCAGTCTATTTAGGTGAACCAGTTGTTAAAATTCAGCCTCAGTTCGGCAAATCCACCAACCAGCTGGCCCCACCCGTTTTGGATGTTTAGTAGTAAATAAACCTTGTACCTTCTTGTTGAGGCCTTTGAGACGAATGGCTGGGGAGGTGGGCTGGGTGTGATGAGTGATGTTGAGTTGGCCATGCCTGACCTTGATGTGAAGTAGAACAGTGAGAACTTTATGGAGGGTTTGTTTTGCGCAGGGCTGTTTGGTTTCGCCCCTCTGCAACTGTGGAAGAAAGGGGGAATTTTCTGTTGGAGCTGAACTGGAACATTTGAATTGGACTAGAATTGGTAAATAGGAAGAAATTGTGGACTTTAAATTGTTAACGAACTAAGATATAATCTAAAGTGGGGGGGGGGAGATTGTAAATTGCAAACTTTGCATTATGGAGAGTTGGGAATTTTAAGAAATACGTGAGATTATAACATTCCTGAATCACTAAAGTTGAAAAAAGACAATAAGCTAGATATTAAGGAGGAACAAGAAATGCGCACAGGAGGAGGGGAATGAAAGAGTTGGCCATGCCCACCCAATCATTAAGGCAGAGAACTGGTTATTAATTTTTTTTTAATCACACCACTGTTTCCGTCGTATATACCCCGTCAGTAATTGAAAAGGCTATCTGAGCTCTGCTTCCCCCATTAGGTTCACCTATAGTTATGAAACTTAAGCCATCTGGAGTTTTACCTATGCAAGAACTTGGATGGCTGTAGAATTTGGTTTAATAAAAGATGCCAGTCGGGCAGATCAAGGCAAACAAGAGCCCAAATGATCTACAGGCAAGCATGATAAAACCCAGGAACTCCTACAGCAAACAGGACAGAAACCAACACATTCACAGTGAACGAACATCCTTAAAAACTACAGTTATCTTTTGGATCGAATATGCCAATGAGAAAAAAGTTTGAGAATGCTTTCTTTTCTGGGCCCAGTTTCCAATCAAAAACTGAGTTGGCAACTGAAGCTGTTGTGCAGAAATACATTTTGTGAGCATTTAATGAGCAACTCTGAGGTACCCTGTGAAAGTTGGGACAGGAAGAAAATAAGACTTTTGAGCTGTGGTGCAGGAGAAGCCTCCTGTTTTTTCCTTGGACAGCAAAGGCGATTAAAGTATTGAAGTACAATAGCATCAGATATGTTACTGGAATACTAGAAAACTGCATCTTACTCATTTTGGCAAATCTGCCAGGGGGGTGGGGTAATTAGGTTTGGTAGTTAGCGGTAAAGGAAACCAGGACACCAAAGAACATGGTGGCTAGACACCATTGAAGTGGACTTCATGCAGAGCAAGAACTCAAAAGAAGCAGTGCAAGATCAGAAGACTCCGCCTAGCCCAGAGTTAGACATGACTGAATGGATACATCATCATCGAGATATTGGGGATGAGAGCCTTAGAGGGAAAGCTGTTGGTTTGACCAAAATTGGAGAAAAGGCAAGGGGAGAAAACAATTAAGATGAAAAATGGCTTTACAAAGTAACGGTTGAAGAGTTGATAAATCTCTATACATAAATGGCCAAACTTGCTCTCCTCCCCTGACTTTTAACCAACTTAATAATTATGGATTGAGGATGGCTTCCTCTTTTTATACTCTAACCATTCCTAAGTATAGAAGAGCTTTTTCCCTAGCTCGCTTTAATGTCTTGCCCTCAGCACTTCTGGATGGTGGTTTTAAGAGGCTCCCGATTTAACGAGCGACTATGCCCTTGTGACAGAGCCGAGGTTGAAACTGTGGAGCACGTCCTTCTATTTTGTCCCATGTTTAACACAGACAGATCCAAGTTACTGTCTCTCCTTGAAAATCGTCCCTTCTAGACCTAATGCCTGTCATTTGTTTGTATATTGCCTTGGAGATGGCTCCTCATACATCACCTCTCAGGTTTCCAAATTTTTCTTAAGAGCTGTTGTAACCATTAGAGGAGAACGCTGTTAACTTTCCTTAGTAAACCTTCTGGCGACTGATTGCTATGATCAATTCTCTTATGTCTCTTTGTACTACTTGTGTTTTGGTCTGTGACTGTAAATAACTAAATTACAAGATTATATATAATGGCTGTGCATGTGTGTGTTCCAGCATAACTCTGGAACGCGTCAAGCAATTTCAATCAAACTTGGTACACAGCTGACTTAGCACTCTGGAAACAAATACTGTGGGAGTAAGACACCCCTAACACCTCTCGGGGTGTGTGTTCTGTTAAGATACAGCCTGTTGTGCCTCAAAATGACTTCTACCATACAGCACAGGGGAGTTGCAATGGTGAAGGCTTTCACAGTACTCCACAAGAGGGCTCCCTCTAGTAAGTGGGAAAATCCAACATTAGTTTGGTGTGGACATTTTGAACAAGGCTTTTGATGTATTTTTCAGGACAAATGTATGGCCATGATGAATAAAACTGCAACCTCTGCCGGCCTGCACCACTACAAGAATGACGTGACGTACTTCACGCAGATTACATAAAAGAACTACATCGTCCAACAGCTTAGTGCAAATATCGCGGACTTCAAAAGCATACCAAATGATCACACATCAGCTAGCAAAACAACAAGGTGGTATCACTTCCCCCAACGCTTCTGGGGGGACAGGGACAACATTTGTAACTAAAATCAGGGCTTTCCCTGTCTAATACAGAATTAGGATAAATCAATACTGGGGCAATGCCGGGTTATCAATATTAAAATAGTAATAAAAGGTTTCCATTGCATTGCAGAGGAAATAGTAAAAGGATTCTTGGTCACAATATTCAGTTGGAAGATTGGGAAAGAATCTGGAATTTAATAATTACACAATAACAAAATCTGTCGCGTATAAAGAAAACCAATACAAAATGTTTTATGGCTCGTACAAGAGATGGAGTCGGGCAGTTTGTTTTAGCCCGAAAATCCAGATTAAAGCCAGAGCAGCTCCCCCACCTCCAATCGCTGCACCGCACCTCCAAAGCCCAATTGTCTTGCCTGCTGCTAATTGCGCACTGCATACCCAGTGCCATTCCTCCTGTCCGCCAATTGGCTGGCAGCTACTTGTTCAATGCAGTGTAACGCCCAGGTAAAACCATGCCTTGGGGAATGGGCCAGAATGAAGGGCTGGGGGGGGGGGGGGCATTGGCGGTGGACAGATGCAGGCAGAGAGCCATCAGGGGAGGAAAGTCCACTGTGGTTCGAATGTGGTGGTTGGCTGGGAGTGAAGTCTGCACAGCCAAGGGGCAGGGGGCCTAAATATCCTAGATTCGTGATGGCGAACTATGTCCGCTCCAGCTGGTCAGCTGATTTTCAGCCTTCCGGAGGGCGGGGGGCTGGCCATGGCCCCAAACCGGTCCGCCTGCTTGGACACTTGCCCTGTCTCGCCTTTGCAACGTACATCCACTGCCTCTTCCTGCCTCTGCCAAAGGCTGCCTGCCCTTCAGGTTTTGATCTGCTTATTGATTCTGGGGGTGGGGTGAAAGGAGGCCAAAATATGGGTGAAAATGTGCCGTTTCTGCCCCCAAAATGAACCAATTTTGCCTGGTTTTGGTCTATTTATTGTTTCTAGGGGATGTTCAGAAGTAGAAAATGGAGAAATTGTGCATCTTGTTGATGTCTTTGAGGCAAGGATAGGCGCCCCTTGACGAGTGATGTCAAGTTGGCCATGCACACCCAGTCACATGACCAACCAGCTATTCCAGCCCAGTCACATGACAAGTCACCCCTATCAAGCAAGCCACGCCCAGAACCAGCAGTAAAAACTTTTGAAACCCACCCCCGAGCCACACCCCTTGGGGAATCTATGGGGGTTCTTTTATACCTTCAGTCATCAGTTCAATCTCCAATTCTGGCCCATCCCTTTCCTTTGGAAGTGCAGCAAGGAACTAAGGGGCTGGGTGATTAGCAACCCAGGTACCAGCCTTGGAGTTTCACAAAAAAACAAGATTAGTTAACTCTCCTCCATTCTCAAGGCCCTTACTTAATAGGAAAAATCTTTTGAATTTACTATAGACGCAAATGGCAGAGATACTTCCAATAAAGCAATTCTTACAGAAGCAAAACAGCAAGTTGTTATTCTATTATTATACCCTTTCACTAACAAGGGTTTGAGTGCTGAAAAATCCACTTGCTTCTTAGGTTTCACCTATGAACTGGTGGTTGAGCACACACACACCAAAACACCCGGAGAAGGCCAGAAAGTATTCCCATGGTCAACTGCTTACATTTGACCATGCCACAGGCTCAACATGGGCTACTTTCAAGCCAGATACATCTCTGAATGTATCCTTCACTTCTCAGGGAAGGTAATACATTAGAAGCTGTTTTGAGGGGTTGATGATTCTGGTATGGAAACTTGTCTCAAAAGATGACCAAATTGGACAGATTGTTTTCTGATTTAATGTCGGACAAAACCAATCCAGAGTGTTTTGCCAACTTCAGGTTGTTGTGGCCGGCCAGAAGATCTGGCAGCAGATTCTAACAGTGAGGAAGTTGGGGAGGAACATAGCCAGTCCTGGGGACTGGGGAAGGCTCTGATTCGGAGGCAGAGATGGGACCAGGGCCATCCGACAATTATCAACTGCCTTCAGAGTCAGAGATCAATGGGGCAGAAGAACACCTGGAGCCTGTTCCAGATGTGTGCACGCACAGAGCTGCCAGAAGGGAAGAGCTGAGGAACAAGGGCCGACTCGGGAGTAAAGGCAGAGGTGGATGGTGAATGGCCCATCCCATAGGGAACAAAGAGGAGTGAAAGGGGAGTGGATTTTACAGGAGACAATTAGTTCCATTCATTAGGGTGAAGATCTGTTCCTGACTTCTTGCCAAGTATCGTCTGCTACAGAGTGGCGTTTGGAAGATATCGGCCTGGAAGCTCTCCAAGCCTGATCAAGGTCTGTAGTTGTGAAATCTCTTGAAAGACTTTTGGCCGGGACTTTAGTGGAGAGGAATTCAATTTTAATAAAAGGGGTTTTACCCATTTGAGGGGTAAAGGGAAGGTTGAAGAAATAGCCACCAACATCTTTAGATGTGTCCACACACAAGCATGATTCCCCATCCCCACCCCCAAATAAGGCAGAAGAGAAACTATGATAAATGTATTCCATTCACCAGTCGTCCCTGCCAGCCTCATCAAGGGGGTGATTTTGGAGCATTTTCGAGAATACTACATGCCCGTTTGGCTTAACAGCTGCCACACCAGCAAGATCGATGCTAGACTAAATGATACAATGAGGAACATAAGTGGCCGTATTCTATTTATTCTTACCCTCTGGCTTCCCGTTTTGAGCCACAATGCACCACCTATGAAGGCAGGGAGCCTTAGTGAAATAGTACAACAAAATTATAAGAAACCCACTTCTTCCTCTACGCACTGATTTTAATCTCTTCAAAGAGTCGGGCAGCCCCTACCACTTAGATTGCTCTATTTACCAGTCTGTGGATGTCAGCCATCCTGGGCCCAATGGTTGGGAAGCTAGTCTCTGCCTGTCACAAGCCAGGATAAAAGCTGAGTGATGGAGGAGTAACGCCTCCTTAAAAAAGCTTGGCCCAGCTCGTAGCGCCTCGTAAGGGCCCCTTTCCAGCAGTGACATGCAGTCAGGTGAGGCACAGCCTCAGCTCTCATCATGAAAAGAAAAAAAAAGGACAAAATAAATAAATTAAATGCTTGTATTTTATCTACTGATCTGTACTATGAAGTTTAATTTCCATTTAACTTCACCAGTTTTACGTTATTTGGTATTAAAATTGCAGAATTCTCACATTTACCGTTCCAATTAGTCAGGCGACAGCTGTAAGGCTGCAGCGAGCTCAGACTCTCAGGTGAGCAGTGACATGCGGTGCGATTTATGGCTGGTGAGGCACTGACACAGTGGTGGGTTTCAAATATTTTTAGATTTGTGGACTTTAACTCCCAGAATTCCACAGCCAGGGATGCTCAGTTCCGATTTAAAGCGATAGCATTTGTTTTTCTCCTTTGCTCCTTTTTCTTTTCCCTTCCCCTCCTTCCTCCCCCTCTCTCAAACACACACATAGAGAGAAGGTGGATTGGATCTTTTCCAGCGGCTTGAAAGCAGCTCCTCTGCCATCCCATTCCCCTGCTGCCTTCCACAAACACCTCCACCATTGCAAATGCAGCCTGCTGTCTGGGTGGGAAATGCCTGGAACGCAATAAAAGTCCACCCACTCACCTCCTGCTGGCAGGCTGGGGTGAGAGGGGAGGAAGAGAAGCCAGAGGGAAGCCGATCCGAGCCTTCCAAAAGAAAGAGGTTGGGGGAAAGTGTGTGTGCTACAGCATGGCTCTTTGCCTGGCTTCCGTGGATGACTGCTTAACTATTAAAAAAAGCCTCTAAAAAAGCGCCCTCTACTATGAGGCAGGAGAACTGTGTGCCTCACCCACATCAGGAATTTTTAGGCTTTTAACCCTTGTTTAACTCTGCTCGAGTGATCATAGATGAGGCATGCAGTTAACAGTTAAGCAGTCATCCACGGTGAGGCAGCAACTAGTTCAGCCTTTTTTTTTCTTTTCATGATGACAGCGGTGAGGCTGTGCCTCCCGACTGCACATCACTGACTTCATTTATAAGTGTAAGACCCATAATAACTTCAATTTTTTTTCAATTAATGTGCTTTTTTGTGTGCTAATAATATGTGTAAAGAATGCTGATATAAGACTTTAAAAATAACTCGTTAACTGCTGCCAATCAAATATTGGATAAGATAATTTGTAGGATTTTAATGTTTGTAAATCTGATTGTGATGATGTCAGTAGCCATAAACCTCAACCCACGTCACTGCTTTCCAGGGTTACAGGAGAAGACGGCCAATGGTTTTGAAGGCAAAAGAGGGCTCTATGCCCCAATGGCAGATAAAGCACCAGAACCGTCTTCTAGCAGAAGGGAAACTCTCATTTACAAACCTCCACTACCTTGTGGCTATCTCCACTACTGGAAAAGGCTTCAGGAGTCAACCTCGAGGCAAAATCCGGAGCCGGAGTCCCAGAAGCAGTTTGTGACTATACAACCACGTTCTGGTAACTTCTGCGACACAGCTGGAACCAATCAAATCAACTCTCCCATTCCATTGGACTATTTCAGTGACATGGAGAGGGGGGTGGATCTGCTGCTTGGGGTCCATATTGATCTACTCAGGCCTTATGCTGGAGAGGACACACTAGCTTTGACCTCTTCCCAGGGCAAGATACCCTAGTCTTTTGAGACTGAAGGATGCCAATGAATGTTGCCAAGCCAATGAATTTAAACCTTCCAGCTTGGCACGTGGACCCGAGTGAAGCATCTAACAGAAAAGATAGAAATTTGGAAAATATACATTCCAAAGTTATTTTGTCTTTTTATAAGGGGACAGAAATGAGGCAACAGCTGCAAAAAGTGTGAGTCTTTTGAAGCACTGTTAACTTCTGTGGATTACAAACATTGTTAACTTGGTGGAATTGTTGCGATTTCCCTCAACCACACATTTTCTGGCCACTTGTGATTTATTGGAAAACCTTTCCAAGTAAACTTGTCTGTGTACACATGGCCGGAATAGGACACCTTGGCTGTTGAAGAGGTTGGCTTTACTTTTGAGCTTTGGCCTGGGACACTGTGGTGAGACCTGGGGGCTGGGCACGGAAGCAACACAGACAGAACAAAGGCTTCACTCCCCTTTATTGCACCAACTTTCCTCCGTAAAGTCCCAGCATTCAACGTTCACTGCAAATCCAAGAGCCGACCTCTAAACAAGCACCTCCTGGCTGCTATTAGTTCCACAGGAGGAACAGTTCTGATTTGGTTCCAGTGAGCGTCCACTGGGACTGAAGCACAACCCAGAGTATAACTGTATCACGGCGAATTCGCACACAGCCAGGCAAGGCAAGCGAGGCTAAAAGGACAAGGCACACAGCAAAGAAGCCAGACGTTGGTAACAGCATGTGAGACTGGAAAAAAAGCAAATGCTTGTTCCAAAGGCCCCCTCTTCCCAACAGCCTCTCTTTAGATCGCATTTTCCCAGGTAAGCAGTATGAAGAGGGGCGGCGAGCTCTCCTCCCCAAGTTACGGGTTGCCCTGATCCTGCCTCGCTATTCTCCGTGCTCATGGGAGGGGGGGGGGGAGAAGTAATTGCTCATTGCAGGAGCCCAGTGGTTCCTCTGCTTTGCTGCCTGCCCTCTCGCCCCCACATGCTTGGTTGTCCTGCGCCCTCTCCTTCGCTAGGGACCCGGGACTGCCTCCTCCAACTGTCCCAGTTAGCCCTAGCTCTCTTGTCCTCTGGCTCCGTGGGGCCATGGCACTCATGCAGAACCTTAGAGGAATTATGTGGACTTGTTTCAAGCAGGGCTTCAGGATCTCAGTTTGTACCGAGGGTCTTGATTGATGAATGGTGAGGAAGAACGAGGCTGGACACAGCTGAGGAACTTCCAACAATTTATTGTAACACAACGGCAAGAGGCAATACAGGAGAGAAGCGGCGTCCCTCTGCTTGACAGCTATTTATACAAGAGCTGTCAAGCAGAGAGACCAACCGGGAAGCGCAAACAGCCCGCCTTCAGCCAAGCCGCGCCTGATTGGCTAAGACGCGGCTTGGCTGTTGCTAGCCTGCAGCTAGGGAATCCCCGGTCGTAAGTGGAGGAAGAACAGGGAATGTAACATTGATGTCCTGTGGTGGAGCAGAAATAGAGAAGAAATATCCACCCTCAGGACCCTTTGATATAATCAATGGTTATGTTCTTCGGGATGACCGCAAGGATTGAAAACGGGGGAACTATTTTACGGAGGTTCTTTTCCGTTTCCTTCACGGCAAAATATTCACAGGGAGAGAGTTCTGAGGTATCCTACTCCATGCAAAAAAAAAAAAAAAAAGTAAACAACAACAATCCCTCGAAAGCGAGACGGGAAAAAAAGCCATTGCTTCTTCCAAAGGCCCCCTTCCTCTCCCAACAGCCTTCTCTTTAGATCCCATTCCCTAGGTGAGCAGTGTGAAATGGGGCGGGGAGCTCTCATCCCAAGATATCGGGTTGCCCTCCAAGAAAAGCAAGTACAGTGTTAACTATTATGGATTCTCTAGCACAACAGAAAGTCTCTTTGGGGATATATGGAGGTTTGGTGACCTCCAGATGGGGCTTAAGAGAAGCCATGGTTTTCCAGAAGGATGCATGGATATCCACAAGGACAGATGCCTCCTGCAGCTATCTATTGGAGGCGCCATATGAGTGGGGAGTCTCTTAGGAGGGAGGGACTTACTCAACGATGAAAAGCCTTCATTGTTCAAGCATTTATATGGTTTCTCTCCTGTACGGTCTCTCTTATGTCAAGTTTTGAGGTCAACAGCTCCAGGGAGCAGGAGCTGACTGGGCCCTCCATTTTGGCATCATTTCGCTACTGACAAAAGAAGTAATTACCTCTGATGATGAAAATGAAGGACTGGCTACTGATGATGAAGGTGAATGTGACGTAAGTTATGCAGAGGCCTTAGACCAAACACACGTGGCACTCTACTTCGAAAGAATGATTAGAAGTAAGAAATGTCGCTAAGCAGAGAAAAAATGTCATCTTTCCAGAGTCTCCAGAAAATCTTATGGACTGGACTCTGAATCATCACAGGGAAGCTAAGCTTTTTGCCAGAGTTAATTGCGCAATCCTGCAAGTCTTCCAATTGTTTGTTCCTCCTAACAGCTCAGTGAATTAGGGAGGTGTGTCCTGAGCCACTTCTGAACGTTATTAGCTAAATTCTGCATTTAAAAACTAGCTCAGCCTTTTTTGTTATTGTTGTGGGCCGCCAGCAGATTCAGACAACGAGGAGGTTGGGGAGGAACATGGGCCATTCCCCATACTCCAGGGCCTGGAGTATGGGGAAACCTGTTGAGTGCTCTGCATTGGAGGCAGAGATTGGACCACGGCTGCCCGACAGTTAAGCTGCCTTAGGAGTTGAATATCAGTGGGGCAGAACAGCTGGAGCCTGTTCCCAGTGTATGCATGTGAAGAGTTGCCAGACAAAGGGAACAGCACTATAAACTAAATAAAAGGTGTTTCTCGGGATCAGGACTCGGCTTTGTGCTGCTGGGGAAGCCTCGGTCAGAACAGTTATTAATTAATGGATTCTGCCTTTCTTAATCCACAGTATCAGCTCTACAACATTGGCTGCATAAGTCATCTCGAGACAGTTGAGGTGGTGGTAGTTTGTAGGTGTCGTCACTATGTGGAAAAAAAGCAGCCTAAAGCAGCCAGAAAATGGCACTTTCCTCCAGTGGTAAAGGACTCACAAGGGGGAGTGATTGGTGGTGCAGTTAGCAGTGGGGAACGATGCAAGAGTGGTCAGCAGCGAGTAGTAGCCTGTAAAAGCTTGTGTTGGCTCTTCATGTTTTGGACCCCACTGACTTAATGAACCCATGACCATGTGGTGGCAACAGTGGGCTATCCCACTCAGGGTGGCAATCATACAAGTTACAGGAATCACTCCATGAAAAGATAACAAGCCTGGGTAAAAAAACATGCTGCAAAAGGAAGAAAATCTGGCTTATTGCAAAGCTTGGATGTTGCACAAGTTGGCCAAAGTGCTACTGCAGAAACCAGAGCTCATACAGAACTGGCGAAGACCACCAAGAATGGGAAATTTCCCAAGGGGCTACATGAGAAACTGGGACTGCTGTGGGGATCACTGCCCCTCCTCTCTACTGTGGGCTGGACAAAGACAGCTATGACCCATAGGCAGGTCTGGCCCACACTAAACATGGAAAAAGGCAGAAAGGACAGATTCTGCCTTAGAAGAGACTATTATTTTGATATGGACAGGAATCTTTTTTGGCTATTTGATCATTTGACTAGTTAACACTCTCATGAAGCCAGTTCTGTATATCAACAGTACAGAAGATACTGCAACAGCAAGGTGGTCTTCAATTAATTAAAAGAGGAAGAGGAAGAGCAGCATACTTTGAGGAAAAAATGGACTTCCAGAAGAAAGTCTTCAATTAATTGAAAGAGGAAGAGGAGGAGGAAAAATGGACTTCCAGAATAAAGTCTTCAATTAATTGAAAGAGGGAGAGCAGCATACTTTGAGGAAAAAATGGACTTCCAGAATAAAGTCTTCAATTAATTGAAAGAGGAAGAGGAGGAGGGAAAATGGACTTCCAGAAGAAAGTCTTCAATTAATTGAAAGAGGAGAGGAGGAGGAAGAAAATGGACTTCCAGAAGAAAGTCTTCAATTAATTGAAAGAGGAGAGAGGAGGAGGGAAAATGGACTTCCAGAAGAAAGTCTTCAATTAATTAAGAGGGAGAGCAGCACACTTGAAAGAAAACTGGACTTACAGAAGTCTTCAATTAATTGAAAGAGGAAGAGCAGCAAACTTGGAGGAAAACTGGACTTCCAGAATATGCTATTAGAGGTCCAAAAACCTCACTGACCTCCTGAAAAGGTTACCCTGTAAATAACAATGACCAGAATAGAAGCCTCCTTCTACCAATCAAGAGTTTGTCCTGTACCTTGACTCAGCAATTGCTGAGGGTGTTATTCCCTCCCATGATTAATACAAAAACGAAGGCGCATCTATTGTCCTCTAAGGCCTTGTTCCCCAAACCCCGGGCCACGGACCGATCCCGGTCCGTGGATCAATCGGCACCGGGCCACCCGAGGAACTTCCGCTTCCTGATTGGCCGAAAGGCAAACCTCACGCCATTGGCCGAGGAGGAGGCGCCACGGGAGGACTGAGGACTCGAGGTCGGAGACGCGGGGACTGAAGAGAAGCTGCCGTAAGATAAGTGCACAGAGGGGGGGGGACGGACTCAGCACTATCAAACGGAAAGAGGAGGAGCAGCAGTGGTTTTATTAGAATGCCCTCTCATTCACCCAGGCCTATTGCACTTATTTAGGTCAACAACTCCTGGGTCGAATGTGTTTGTGCGGGTTCAGGGATAAGTGCACGGAGGGGGGTGGGGGTTCTCTGCTATTGAGACTCAGCACTATGGCGCGATGATCTCTATTGAAAGGGGGAATGCTGGGGCATCTCTGTATTGAAAGGGGCATGCTGCCATCTCTGTGTTGAAAGGGGCACGCTGGCATCTCTGTATTAAAAGGGGCATGCTGGCATCTCTGTATTGAAAGGAGAAAAAACGGGAGCACGAAGCACAGAAGATATTTATGAGGGCCACCACATCAATAAAGGAGAATGCACTGAGAGCATCATATTTGGTGGCTAACCGCACTGCTAAGGCTAAAAAGCCATTTACTATTGGTGAAGAATTGATCTTGCCCTCCACTAAAGACATTTGCCGTGAACTTCTAGGAGAGGCTGCTGTGGAAAAGATAGCACATGTGCCTTTGTCAGCTAGCACTGTGACTAGGCGCATTGAGGAAATAGCCGAAGACATTGAGGCACAATTGTTGGAGAGGATTAATACATCACCGTGGTATGCACTCCAGGTTGACAAATCTACAGATATCGACAACAAGGCACTACTAATTGTTTATGTGCGATATCTATATCAGGAGGATGTGCATGAGGATTTGTTATGTGCACTATCTTTGCCAACCAACACCACAGGAGCAGAACTGTTCAAGTCACTGGATGGTTACATATCAGGACAACTAAAATGGTCCTTTTGTGTCCGCATATGCACAGACGGAGCTGCTGCCGTGACCGGATGACTGTCTGGTTTAACTGCTCGGATTAAGGAGGTTGCACCTGAGAGTGAATCTACGCATTGTCTCATTCACAGGGAAATGCTGGCAAGCCGAAAAATGTCACCAGAATTTAACAGCGTATTGATGGATGTCGTTAAAGTTATTAACCACATCAAAGCACACGCACTTAACTCGCGCCTGTTTGAGCAGCTTTGTGAGGAGATGGACGCAGAGTACAGATGCCTTCTCTTATACACAGAAATAAGATGGTTATCCAGAGGAAAATCGCTAACCAGAGTATTTGAATTACGAGAGCCATTGCAAAGATTTCTCTCAGAAAAGAAGTCACCGCTGGCAGCACATTTCAGTGACAAGGTATGGGTCGCAAAACTGGCTTACCTGTGTGACATATTCAGCCTGCTCAATGAACTCAATCTGGGCCTTCAGGGGAAAATGACAACTGTTTTCAAGTTGTCAGACAAAGTAGCTGCATTTAAAGCCAAACTGGAGTTGTGGGGACGGCGCGTGAACAGAGGCATTTTGGACATGTTTCAGACATTAGCAGGGATTGTAGGCGAGACTGAGCTTGAACATTCATTCTGCCAGTTGGTGCACGATCACCTGTCTTTGCTTTTAAAAGAGTTTGAGCGCTACTTCCCAACCACAAAAGACCCACGAACTGGTAAGGAATGGATCCGCGACCCATTTGCCAACAAATCAGGCGAATATAGCATGTCTATGCAAGAAGAACAACTGCTGGAGATTGCAAATGACGGTGGCCTTAAAACTACGTTCGAGACAACAACTCTGCCAGTGTTCTGGATTAAAGTCATGGCGGAATACCCTGAGATTGCCACCACAGCACTTAAATCCCTATTGCCATTTCCAACAACCTATCTGTGTGAAGCGGGGTTTTCTGCAGTGACAGCAACCAAAACAAAACAACGGAATAAACTGGACATAAGCAACACACTTCGGGTGTCATTGTCTCCTATTACCCCCAGATGGAACCATCTCGTTGCAAAGAAACAAGCTCAGGGTTCTCATTGATTTGGCATTCTAGTGAGTTAAATAAAATAAATCACTTTATATTCATTTTTTGGTGTAGCTGTATTTTATTTTGAAGGCATGTTTAAATACAATTAAATTAAAATTATTAAATCAAAACAAGCGGGCCACGGAAAAATTATCAAACATTTACCGGTCCGCGGTGATAAAAAGGTTGGGGAGCACTGCTCTAAGGGACAACTACAAAGAAATCAAAATCAAAACATTTGTCCAAGGACACAGGACACTAAGCAGACAGTCGGCATGAATGAGCAATGTTCAGCAAAAGATCACAATCAACTGGATACCACTAGAAGGTCCAAAAAAAAGGAAGGTGTTAAAATATTCATGACTGGGAGACATGGGCTCTAAAAGAAGTGGCCTTCAGAGGAGATATGGTGGACTAAAAGGAAGTGGACATCGGAAGAATATATGGAGGCTCCATGCGGATAGATGTTTTCTAGAGGAATGTACAGGGACTCTCCAGCATGACTTGTGGAAGAACACATTGGGGGGACCAAATTGTCTTTGCAAAGCAACCTAATTGAGCTATCAGCTGACTTTTTAAAAAATATATATTTTTATTATTTTTACATTTAAAAACAATGCAATACTGCGGAGTCGGAGTGACCATACATTCACATTAAATAGTTGGTTTCAACCATTAACAGTTAAACTACTTGACACATTGCCTACCCTTCTATCCAATCACAATATATACATTTGTTCCTGTCTTGTCATCTTGTCTTATACCAATCATAAAATCTATTCCATACCTCAAAATATTCTGATTCCCCTTTATTTTTAAGTTCAAGAGTGAGCCTATCTGTTTCTGCACAGGCCAACACTTTTCTGATTATATCTAGCTCTGATGGTGTATTTTCTTCACTGACTTCAGCTGACTTTGATCTCAAGTGAAATGGCTCAACAAATTGGAGGCTCCAGAATTAAGTGTTATCTCTGTAGGAATGAAGGACGCTAGAGGCAAAAGACTTGTTTCTTCTGGACATGTGGAAGAGTCAAAAATGTGGGGATGTGGGGTGTGTTTCCACAATAACAGACTTTCCGTTGTGAGCTCAGTGATTTAAGTTGAATTGGTTGGTGTCCTTGATGTTATGGTCCAATTACTCTTTTGGAACTATTCTGTTTCCACACATTTCCAGGGGTCTGATCTAGGAATGCTGAATGGAGGTGCAAATTCTTGGATACTTTGCCCTGGTAGTCCTTCAGAGTTGGAAATTTTCAACTACGTAGTAAGGTGACATGGGCAATGTTTTGCAACATTAAAAGCCGTTCAAGCATCTCTCTGTAGGAATCAAACGAAGCGAGATTCAGTATTTTGATACTGGACATATGTATCTACAGTATGAGTGATTGGGTGACCTCTGTAGATACCATATGCTAAGTGGAGACAAAATGTAATTTATATATAATATAAAGCGATGGATTAACTGCATACACGAAGACATGCAAGCCCGCAGGTATATGCCCCACCCATACCACAGACTCAAGTGTCAGTTGAAAGCGAGCAGACTAAATCAACCCATTCCTGGATGCCCTCTCCACCTCAATGGAACAAGTCAACTGTCCAACTAGCAAACCCAAAACAATCATTCTCAGGAGACTCAAATTCCCAAAAGTAAAACTTCATTGGATACACTATGTTGGTATTGAATAAGCAAAACCACCCCTGGTTTTCTTGCACAAATGCTTGCCCCAGTTTTAACTACAGCTTGCCTTTTCTCCCCACCCCAAGTGATCACTTCTGACCTCCGCTCCTTCCGGCAAAAATTGAAGACTCACCTGTTCCGATTAGCAGGCCTGGCATAATTACAATCTGTCCCTCCTGGCAAATGTATTATTATCTGGCTATCTTAGGGGTTTTTTAATTTGTTGTGTCTGTTTTAGGGATTTAAAACTTATATTTATATTAGCTTTGTACAGTTCTTTTAATTGCATTTTAACCTCCTCCAAACTGTACATATTTCACTTTTTTATTGTATTTTGTGATATTCTCTATGGACTGTACACCGCCCCGAGTCCCTTCTGGGAGAGGGGGCGGTCTAGAAGCACCAAATATAAATAAATAAATCACATTGTCATGAGACATCCTTTTGTTATGGGAACAGTCCATCTTTCTCAAGCACCTGCAGTGGTGACCTTGATGGTTGCCAAACTCTCACATCTCCACATACATTATTCACATTCCATTTCCTCCCTTCCAGTTCATTGGCAAGTTGAAGAGCATTAAAAGTTTGGAAGAAACAAAGCAGCTCAAACTTTACAATATATTTGAACCTGATTGGTCATTGGGGGAGGAGTCAAGTGATGAGTTAAGGGAGGAAAAAGTTGAACTTAAGGATTTTGGCACGCGATTTTCAGTTCTGGATTTGCATTACAATAACTTGTTACTTCTAACAAAATTATACCTTACTCAGCAAATGGAGCCAAGTATCGTTTCTATTTACAGGTTTTAAGTGTCATAGACGAGATTTACAGAATACATACAAATTATGCAAGACGGCATAAATTACCAAGGGAGGTCTGTTAAGTTTTCCAAGAGGACAAGAGATGTATAAATGATCTACAAGGGAAGAGAAATTCAAATTCTAAAACGACTTCCAAGAAGGATCAGGGAAGAGAAAACTTTCAATTTTTAACTATACAACTGATCAATTATGTCATGTTTAGATGGCTCAACCCAGGAATGGCGATTTCGTGGCAGGACAAAAAAAGTGAAATTGACAATCAACACCTTGGATAAAGGGCAGGAATTTTATGAGCGTTTTCCACTTTTCATGCCACACCAAGCAACAGAGAAGTGGCAATTGACAATAGAATCGGAGAAAGCCAGCAGTAGTCAAGAGAGCAAGAATGGCACAAAGCCACAGCAGTGTGAACCGTCCTTGTACAGCTATGTTTATATAACAGTCAAAATCTGGGCTGCTGTTGAGACCATGACATTGGCAGAAAGGAAGCTTAACCCCCCAAAAATGGACTGCAATTTCTCTTCCAATGGCAGTCAGTGTGCTAAATAAACAGACACACCATGCATGACCCGGGCAAATGTGAGAGCCAAATTGATCAATGATGCTTTAAAGGCAGGTATCTCTTCAATGGTAGTTTTTACACTCCGATGATGTTATAGCAGAGGCTAATGAAAGCTAAGTGGGTAATATATTTTACGTTCCGGAGATCGCAACATCTGTCTCTTCTTTCAAGGCTGATATATCATATACAGAGCACGCTCCTGGTGCTAACTGTGTAGTTTTTGTACTGCAGCAATAAAACATTGTATTTCTGTCAAGGGCTGCTTTGCTGCTCTGATTGCAACTGTGCAGTATTTATATTTTGTTAAACCAATAAAGTTATCCAAAACAGGGAAAAAGCCATTTGTATTTCTCTTGCCCTGCCTGCTCAGACACCAAACTTCCCTAAATATTTTTTCTGGTTAAGAGTTGCAACAGCTATTTTAAAACTTGGAAGGCAACCTTTTATGAAAGTCAATCTTCAAATAGAGAAAGCCACCCAATTTCTTTTTCTTTTAAGACCAACCAAGCAATCGATTCCCCATGTTTTAAGAGAAAAAAACCTTTTGTAAATCCCCCCTGCTGGAGAAAATTGAGCACTAGGAGTCCCAGCTACAGGTTTTTTGCTTAAAACTCAAGAGGAACTCCTTGCAAAGCTTCTAAATAGCAGTGTTTCAAGCTCACCAAATGTTTTATTAAAAAACTTTGCCATGGACGAAACAGCAGTCTTTACGGGCCAAGGAGCTCATACAATTGATCAGAGGGGGTACCACATCCATTTATATTCCCTCCACGGGATATGCAAAGTGCAGGTGGGTACGTGCATCTTGATAATTCACCTTGATGGAAGTGAAGCCCCAACCGTTAATAATACCCAAGGGAAAGAAGAACAAAATCGAAAGGGTTTCAGGGATTTACATCCTTGAAAGTGAGGCGGCCTGGTAGGTGGAGCTAATGCTCCCACTTGTTGCGGGAGGTGGTCTGGGATTCAGCCAACGCTCACAGTACCAAAGATAGGACAAAGTTTCTTGCCCAGGGCAGAATCAACCAAATTATGATACCTGCAAGAATGACAGGATACCTGCAGACACTGGGCATCCCAATTAACAAGCTGTTCAGGGACCATCTCCACATCGAAGTAAAGGAGTAAACTGAAAACAGAATGGCAAGAAACGAGCGTGGGAACGTCGTGAAGCTTAGCCTGCCAGAGACAGAAGGCATTACTGACAATTGGGTTGCAAATGCAACAAGAGCAGGATACATGGACTCTTTTAAGGAGACTTCTATTGATATGCATCAGGGATTGGGACCAATCTTCCCTCTAAGCTGCGCGGCCGCACACGTGACAAGAAAACACCTCTCAGCTGTTTCCAACTGCCGCACAGTGATTTTTAATGTCACAGCGTGGTGTACCTTTGATGGAAATCAAGCCGTTGGACTCTGGACTTTAGTCCGGAGAGTGGAGACTAGATGTAGGTTGAGCGACATTAGGCGAGTGTCAAATGACAAGCAGTAGGCGGGACACTCCAGCACAGTCGGGGAGCAACTGAGCCATGCCCGCATCCTTGAAAGTTGGCTAATTGCCTAGTTGCGATGCTACTCAAAGCAGCGAATCTGGCAGTGTGTTCTGCTAATATTTGAGTCAGAGTATTCGTAGTGAGTAGGCCCTAACAGATAGGCCTCGTATTTTTCATTTATTTGCATATTTGCTGTAGAGAACTGATGTCGAAACGTTAAGCTAATGAGAAGACTGGAATAAACTTCGATACGAAGAAAAAGTGCAGCTTGAAGTTTAAACCTGGTTGAGAGTAGAGACTGAACTGGGCTTCCGGTTCCGGCGGCTACGGCGACAGGCAGGTCTTTGCCTGCTCCAGCTCTCCCGGTGGGCTCCCCCCGCTTCTGGGGGGGCACAAGACGCCCTGGAGGGGCGTCTTGCCGAGGGAACGGCTCGCGGAGGGTCCTGGCATCGGCGGCGGCTGGCGGGGGCTTCTCCACTTCGTTCTAGGCATCGGGGAGCCTTTTGGAGGACGCGCGCGCGTGCGTCTCGCCCCATGCCGATCGGAGAATATACTTCTGAATGAAGCAGCGGCGGTGTGGTGAGAGGCTTCCTTTCTTCATTCCCTTTCTTTTGAATTAATGGACTTTTCAGCTCTTTTTTTAAACAAAGTTTCTTTCGGACTTTGCTGGAGGTGCGGCTAGAGGGAGGGGGATTTCCCCCCCCCTTGGACAAGCGGCTTGAAAAGATTTTGCTCTCGCCCCCAGGGGAAGGAGGAAGGGGGAGAGCCAACTAATGATGCCTCACCCCTATAAAAGTGACTTTCCTTGGACTTAGATCTAGAATTTATGGGTGAACTGAGAATTTTCTGAACTTTTAAAAGTTTGTTATGCCTCTGAGCCCAAAACTGGCAGGGCAAGATGGCACACTTCCGTTGTCTTTGTGAACTGTGAGATCTGACTCCACCTTCAAAATTCAGGCTTCCGGTCTTTGTCTCCGAGCCGCCCAGAGGAATCTCTTGTGGATTGTGATTTTTTGAACCCTCTGGGAAAAAAAAAAAAAAAATCTTTCATCTATTGCTAGAGTGACTAAAGAAATTCCCATCTGTTTGGATTCTCTGTCTCCTGGACTCGACTGCCTGCTCTTCTTCTCCAGCTGCCCAATCTCTACAGTGACTGATCTCTTTGCTTTTTAAACCATGTCTCCAAAAAGACCACCTCCTGGAAAACCTGGTTTTGCTACTTCTGCTCCAACATCTGCAACATCCAGTCCAGCCACACAGTCAAAGATAACAGAATTGATGCAACCCAAGACTACAGAGAGACTTTCAACAAATGCTCCAGCAAATCTTACAGGGCCAAGAGGAAATTAAGAAACAGCTAAGGGAAATGAAAGATGAAATTAAAGAAAACCAAGCGCAAATTTATAAGAACTCACAGAGACTGGACCTTGTGGAGGGTGGGGTGGCGGAGGCGAGAGGGGGGGTTGAGGCCTTGCAGAGGGGAAACAAAGAGCTTGATATTCAACAAATGAAAACAGATTTTGAGAGAATGTCCTTTTATCTTAGATTCCAAAATGTAATAGAAATAGATGGGGAAAATATAAGGGACATAATGACTAATATTTTAGCTGAATATACACACAAAGATAAACAACAGATGGAATGGGAGATAGATCTGGCTTATAGAGTGAACTCAGCATATGCCAGAACACACAATGTACCCAGGGAGGTTCATATTAGATTCCTTAGGAAAAGCACAAGAGATGAAATTCTGGGTGTGCAAAGGGGGCAAACACTGATATACCATGATAGGGAGATAACCATTCTAAAGCAGATTCCCAAAAAAATTAGGGAGAAAAGGAAAAATTATTCGCAATTGGCGAATAAATTATACCAGAAGGGGGTGTGGTTTAGATGGTTGATGCCTGAAGGTATGCTGATATTCTGGGAGGAGACAAGAATTAGAATTAACACACCCATAGAGGCACAGGCCTTTATGGAAAAAAACAAAGCGAACCTAGAAAAAACAGAAGATACCACAATGGTCACACAGGACACGGGAGGGGCCGGAGCTCTGCCAGCAGGGGGGGAAGGGGCAATACCAAGAAAGCTCAGATCACAAAAATGAATAAGAAAGCCACAATGTTATAAACAAACCGAAAGCAATAATGAAATTATATCTAGATTATATATTATAACTATATAAGCTGACTGAAAATTTTTTCTCTAGAATTAATATGCTGATTTTTTATGACTATGGATTAATGTCTGATATTTGGATGTAACTTATGAGTTTGGAGGGAGGGGGCGTCTGTCACACTTGCTACTGCCAAAATTTGTAACCATTCCATTTACCCTTTTCCTTATAAATGTTTTAAAAAACCAATAAAACTTTTTTTCAAAAAAAAAAAAAAAAAAAGCTACCACCACATTATAATTATTAATGAATTAAAAAAACAAACAATATTAGTCTGAGAAGTTGTTTTATTATCCATATGTAACTTAGCATACATTAAATTAAAATTGTTTCATTTGTGACATGAAAAAAAAAAAAAAGAGAGTAGAGACTGAACTGCCGACTTCATCTAGAAAAGAATTAACAAAACTGGGCATCTTCACTTATCGTGAAAGTAGCGACGACGTTGTTTGCCAGATATGCCAAGAAGCTTGTACAGGCAGCGCATTCACCACTGGAAAACGATGGAACAATTGGAAAATCAATTATTTGAAGCGTCTTATCAATCAGAAGATTCACCTGGATTTGGTCACTAAACTACGATGCCAGAAATCTGGAGGGCTGCAGAAGCTACTGACTGAAAGTGCAGAAGACGAAGAGAACAGAAAAGAAGTTTCACTGCGAAGAAATTCCAATGCTGATGAAGTCAAAAGTTTTGATTGATAACGTGTTACTGGTTGTAAACATGAACATGTCGATATTATCCGTTTTCTTTTATTTTGTTAATAAAATTCTTTTCCCATCCAAGTTTTTTTTTTACTATGGAGAAATAATAGGAAGGAGTATTAAGTATGTTTACTTGCCAAAAATAAAAAAAAATATGCATCTGTTGTGGGGAAAATAGAAAGGAGTATCAATTATATTCACTGCCTTATAGAAAAAAAGAAGTGGAGTGTTGAAATAAATGTGAAGCAGTGTTTCAAGCTCACCAAATGTTTTATTAAAAATTTTTAACGAAACGGAAGTCTTTACGGGCCAAGGAGCTCATACAATTGATCAGAGGGGGTACCACATCCATTTATATTCCCTCCACGGGATATGCAAAGTGCAGGTGGGTATGTGCATCTTGGTAATTCACCTTGATGGAAGCGAAGCCCCAACCATTAATAATCCCCAAGGGAAAGAAGAACAAAATCGAAAGGGTTTCAGGGATTTACATCCTTGAAACTGAGGCGGCCTGGTAGGTGGAGCTAATGCTCCCACTTGTTGCAGGAGTTGGTCAAAGAGGTAGGATGGGTCTGGGATTCAGCCAACACTCACACAGTACCTAAGATAGGACAAAGTTTCTTGCCCAGGGCAGAATCAACCAAATTATGATACCTGCAAGAATGACGGGATACCTGCAGACATTGGACATCGTGATTAACAAGCTGTTTAGGGCCATCTCCACATCAAAGTAAAGGAGCACATCAAAAACAGACTGGCAAGAAACGAGCTTGGGAACATCGTGAAGCTTGCAGAGCTTGTGACTTGGTTCAATTAGGCATGGGACAAAATTACTGACAATTGGATTGCAAATGCAATAAGAGCAGGATATATGGACAGAAGGTGCTCTTTTAAGGAGACTTTTTTTAAAAATAAATTTGCAATTTTTTTTCTTTAAAAAAGAAAACAAGATAACACATACAGAACAAAAAGCAAGGAGAAAAAACAACTTTCTTATCTTTTAAGGAGACTTCCATTGATAAGCATCAGCGATTGGGACCCATGGTTTTAAACAAAATGGACCCGCAAGAAAGTCAAGACTGGAATTCGGGGTGGAGTTTTGATGATGTTCCAGAAGATGACATATTTGAATACATTGTTGAATTTGAATAAATTGATTCTTGTACCAGTTTCCAACAAAACCTGGGTGGGCGTGGCCAACCGAACCATCTCCACACACCTACCCAGATTTTGGGGCTCCCCGTGTTTTCTGTGGGAAACACAGGGAGTGTTTCCTCCTCTTTTTCTTCTCCCTCTCCTTTCTCTCTTCCCCATTCTCTCATTTCTCAATTAGCTATCAAGTTTTTGAAGTCTTTTCAATGTTGTATAAAAGAGGCTAACATACAATGAGGAACGAGCCGGGCCGGTTATAAGATCACGGGCAAAACAACAAACAAATCTGGTTGATATAGCAGATGTTCTTGTGATGCGGAGGAGGGATGTGTGGTGGGAAAATGTGGCGGACATCTAAAATGTCATTCCCTGGATATGAGTAGCCCAAGCTGTGCACAATAGAGAAGGGAGCAATAGGAGTTAAACCTCCATCGATTAACATGTCAGAAGCAAAAAACGGCAGAGCTAATTACATGTGGGTGGGTGGGCCTATCACCGCGCAATGGCCAAATTGATCAATGAAGCATAAAAGCAGGTATCTCTTAAATGCTGGGTTTTACACTCCAATGATGTTAGCAGAGGCTAACAAAAGCTAAGTGGATAATACAGTACTGTGCAAAAGTTTTAGGCAGGTGTGAAAAAATGCTGTAAACAAAGAATGCTTTCAGAAATAGGATTAATTTTTTTTTATTTTTATCAATTTTCAAAATGCAAAGTGAGCGAACAAAAGAAAAATCTAAATCAAATCAATATTTGGTGTTACAACATTTTGCCTTCAAACCAGCATCCATTCTCCTAGGTACACTTGCACAAAGTCAGGGATTTTGCAGGATTATAGTCAGGTGTATGATCAACCAATTATACCAAACAGGTGATGATCATCAATGTCACATGACCCCAAGCCGTGGATCAGAAACAACTGTGTAGGTGGCTTAAAACTGGGTGAGGAACAGCCAATCTCTGCTACCAAGGTTGTGAAAGACAGTTTCATGTCATGGCAAGATTGAGCACAACAAAACTCCCACATCAACAAGGTCTCTCCCAGACAAATTTTTCAAAGCAGACTGGGGTTTCAAGAGGTGCTGTTCAAGCTCTTTTGAAGAAGCACAAAGAAACGGGCAACGTTGAGGATCGCAGATGCAGTGGTGGCCAAGGAAACTTAGTGCAGCAGATGAAAGAAAACATCAAGCTTATTACCCTTCGAAATCGGAAGATGTCCAGCAGTGCCATCAGCTCAGAACTGGCAGAAACCAGTGGGACCCAGGTACACCCATCTACTGTCCAGAGAAGTCTGGCCAGTCTCTTCATGGAAGAGTTGCAGCCAAAAAGCCATATCTACGACGCGAGAACAAGGCCAAATGACTAAAGTATGCATAGGAACTGGGGTGCAGAAAAATGGCAGGAGGTGCTCTGGACTGATGAGTCAAAATTTGAAATATTTGGCTGTTTGCAGAAGGCAGTTAGTTCACCGAGGGGCTGGAGAACGGTACAATGATGAGTGTCTGCAGGCAACAGTGAAGCATGGTGAATGTTTCTTGAACGTTTGGGGCTGCGTTTCTGCAAATGGAGATTTGGTCAGGATTAATGGTGGTCTCAATGCTGAGAAATACAGGCAGAAACTTATCCATCATGCAATACCATCAGGGAGGCGTATGATTGGCCCCAAATTTATTCTGCAGCAGGACGACACCAAACATACAGCCAAAGTCATTAAGAACTATCTTCCGTGTAAAGAAGTACTGGGATGGCATGCGTCTTTGTTTTTGTATTTACAAATGAAGTCTGCCTTTTGAAACTACCTTTGAGGGGAAAAAAAACCCTTTGGAATTGTTTTATTACTCTCTCTGAGGGAGACCGGGACCTCCCCTGCTACATGGTCTTCCTGGACTTTGACTATCTGATTTTCTTCTTTCTGGTTTGCCTCGGTGCCTTGGAACTGTGAAGGAGAGTTAACTCTTCGCTTTCGGATTTGCTCGCCTCTCGGGATCGGCACAGCTGCGCAATCCTCGGATGCCATCTTTTTTGAAAAAGACTTACACACATCTCTGAATTTAGACAAATGGGGCCTAAGAAACCACCAACGGGCAAGTCATTTTCAGCTCCCGCATTTGCCACTTTCAGTCCAAGCATGCAGCAAACGAAAATTACTTCATTGTTACAGCAATAAGGGACTGGAGAGGGCCCAAAAGAACTATCTATTTCCCAAATGTTTCAAGAAATTATGAGGGGTCAAAATGAGTTGAAAAAAGAAATGACAGAGCTTAAAGAGGAACTCAAGAGACGTTAAACATCATATTGCAGAAAATAAACTGAGAATTGTGGTGTTGGAGGAGGGAGCGGCTGGGCTGGGGGAAGAGGTCAAAGCAATCCGGAAGTGAATTGTAGACCTGGAAAACTTTTTGGCCAAAATAGAATTTGAAAGAATGTCCTTTTTTCTCAGATTCCAGAACTTACCAGAGACAGAAACTGAAGGTTCTCAAGGATATTATGAGTACAATTTTAGCAGAATATACCAAGAGAGACAAAAAAACAGTTGTGGTGGAACATAGATCTGGTTTATAGGATTAATTCAGCATATGCTAGAAGTCATAATGTTCCAAGGTGCATGTTAAATTCCTCAGGAGGGCCACAAGGGATGAAGGTGCTTGGGGCCCAAAGGGAGAGACCACTGAAATATAGAGATAAAGATGAAGAAATTACCATTCTTAAGCAGATTCCGAAAAAGATAAGAGAGAGAAGGAGGGAGTATTTCCTCCTTATCAAAGAAATTATACAACAAAGGAATTTGGTTTAGATGGTTATTGCCAGAGGGAATGTTGATCTGGGAGGGAAATAGGATTAGAATACAGTGCAGGAGGCCGAAGCCTTCCATTAAAAAGCATTTCTCCCTCCTAGAGGACAAACACAGCGAAGGTAGTGAAAAGGGTAGCAAGGTACAAGATGAGGGGGGGGGGGGCTGTGGCTCCTTCTGGGGACAGGGAGGAAGGAGCGATATCAAAAAGGCTCAGGTCACAAAAATAAAAGCACTTGAAATATTAGTTAATTGTTGATATTCTAGAAAGTGACAAAGGAAAAATGATTGAACACATGATTGACACAATATAGAAGACGACTGTTTTTTGCTTATCTTTTATATCTTGTTTTTAATTTTTCAACCGTAGTTTCATCCTATTCCTCCTGACAGTCTTTTTTAAATTTGTAATTTTTAATTTGGGGTATTTTAACTGCTAATTTTATTACTATTATTGTATGTATTTAATGACTGTTACCTCCTCCATGTATGTGTATGCGTGTATGTGTATGTTTATATGTATATATGTATGTGCTCTTATTGTACGCCGCCCCGAGTCCCTTGTGGAGAGGGAGCGGCTAACAAATTAAATTTATTATTATTATTATTTATAATATTGTAAAAATTGTGAGATTTGGATGGATTTCAACCACTAGCGTGGGAGCTGCCAAAATTTTCTATTCTACCCCTTTACCTTTCCCCATGTATGTTTAAAAACCAATAAAATTCTTTAAAAAATAAACGTGTGAAAGTGTATCTAGAATTGCTGCTGTATCTTGGAGGGGGGGGGGTTGTGATCTCCAGATGGGGCTTAAGAGAAGCCGTGGTTTTCCAGAAGGATGCATGGATATTCCATCAGGACAGATGCCTCCTGCAGCTATGTTATTGGAGGCGCCATATGAGTGGGTAGTCTCTTAGGAGGGAGGGGCTTACTCAACGATGAAAAGCCTTCATTGTCCACGCATTTATATGGTTTCTCTCCTGTACGGTCTCTCTTATGTCAAGTTTTCAGGTCAACAGCTCCAGGGAGCATGAGCTGACAACTCCACTTTGAGGATGAAAAGGAAAAACTGACTACTGAGGATGAAGATGGATGTGATGGAAGCTTCATCAGTATCACCCAAGAAAAAGACTCAAAACAGGCTGACCTGCTCAAGTGATTGCAGATTACCTGGCCTATTTCATGAAGGCATTTACAGAGGTTCTTCATGGCCAAATATTCACAGGGAGCTGTGCGAGGTGTACTCTCCATGCAAAGAAAAACAACCACAATCCTTAGAAAGTAAAGGTAAAAGCTAGTAGTAGAGCAGAAATCGCTGGTAGGCCAAAAAAAAAAAAAAAACCCCACTAAATTCCACTTTATTTTGGCCATGTCATGAGATTAAGGCATTTATGCTATTGCTCAATGGCCAAAGGAAATGAGGATATAAAAGTATGGTGACTAGATACTATCAAAGCCACCACATCATGCCATCAAACACACCGGAAAACGTACGTATGTTCAGTCCGTGGTTTAAAAAAAAATTTTTTTAGGTCGGCCAACAGTGGCTATATACCATCCAAGCAAACACCAGTCAAGAACTGAAGTCATTAGAGACTGGAAAACTTCTGGAAAAGTGTCCCTCCTCACAATCCAAAACTGTTTGCCAGATGGATTTTCCGGGAAATTCAGCCTTGTTGACCCATTCCCTATCCTGCGGGCAACAACTTTTAAGGCAAATTCGCCGTGTAAAATCTGCAATACAGATAATTCAAAAGAATACGGCGCGCTTGTTGGGGTCCAGACTGGAGGTGGTTTCTGAAACTATTATGCATGTTCTAGCAAAGGAGAGTCGCCTTGGAAGTGTATGGAGGTTTGGTGACCTCCAGATGGGGCTTAAGAGAAGCCGTGGTTTTCCAGAAGGATGCATGGATATTCCACCAGGACAGATGCCTCCTGCAGCTATGCTATTGGAGGCGCCATATAAGTGGGGAGTCTCTTAGGAGGGAGGGGGCTTACTCAACGATGAAAAGCCTTCATTGTCCAAGCATTTATATGGTTTCTCTCCTGTACGGTCTCTCTTATGTCAAGTTTTGAGGTCAACAGCTCCAGGGAGCAGGAGCTGACTGGGCCCTCCATTTTGGCATCATTTCGTTACTGACAAATGAAGTAATTATCTCTTGTGATGAAAATGAAGGACTGGCTACTGATGATGGTGAAAGACGTAAGTTATGCAGGGGCCTTAGACCAAACACACGTGGCACTCTACTTCGAAAGAATGATTAGAAGTAGCCTATGCCCAGAAATGGAAAAACAAGCTAACCCCAAGCGAAGAGGAAATAATAAGAAAGGTGATGGACTGTGCCGAAATGGACAAATTAACCAAAGAAATCCAGGGAAAAGAAGAATCAGAATTCTATCAGATATGGGATAAATGGTATAGGTGGATGGAGGAAAGAAATAGGAATCCTAGGCGATAAATAAACAGAATGTGGTAGCTCTCATAGATGGCTGTCGGTGTTAAATGTTTATCCATTGAATAATATAAATACGAATGTCTCTTGATAAAAGTACTCTCAGAACAAATGTAGCTAAAGGAGAATGTGGGTATCGTTTTTGATTTAAAATGCACAATTTAATGTGAATGAAGTATAAAGAATGATTGTAGTAATGCACGGAACTCAAATGTAACCAATTGACATGCTAGCTGGCAGTTGTATTGAAGAGTGTTTTGTGTGTGTTATTTGTCTAATTAAAACAATAAAAAAAAGAAGTAGCAAATGTCGCTAAGCTGTTGGTCTACTTGCCACTGGCTTGATCATCAAAGACTTGTTTAGTTGACCACAATAAAGTCAAGAGAGCCCAGGAAAATATTATTAAGTCCCTAAATGAGTGGTTCCCAACATGGGGGGCAATCCGAAAATGAGCTGTTAACTGAATTTTTGAAAGCCCGCTAATTATTCTTATATATTTGCGATGAAACAAGTGTTTCATTTATACATTGTTTTCTTAAAAGTGCATTTCCTGAGGCCTGGTATGAAAAGGATATCCCAGTTTGGGGGAGAGGGAGGAGCAACTGCCAGCCAATCAAATGGACCCGTCTCTTTTGGAAACCACCACTAAAAGAGCGGTAGCTAGTGTTTGCGGGAGTGGCTCCCGCGAGGCCGTTCCGCATGGATGGCAGGTGCAGGTGGGGTATTTGTTCCCCTTGGAGGAAATGGCGGGAACCGAGTGGACAGGCGCTTCAAAGGCGTTATTTTAGGGGAAGGGATTATTTTAGCTCAAAAGCCCGATTAAGTTTATTATCGAGAGGTCTTGGTTTCGGGGAAACAAGGTACCACCAGACCCTCCTGTTAAAGCCTACAGCCGGTTTGTCAATCGGTTAGCCCTGCTGACTAGACAAGACAATGAAATCAAGCCACACGCTAAGGATAAAGCACCTTTCGCTGATTGGCTTAAATTACAAAATCTATAGATTCAGAAGATTTTAAAGATTAATATACAATTGAAGCCAGAGTTGTTTCTTTTGGGACGAATTCAAAAATTAGGAAAAGGAAAAGCCATGGAACTTTGTATAGATACAACAGCAATCTCTGGAGCAGAGTATGAAAGGTTATGTTGGATTAGAGGGCAGCCAAAAAAGTTATTAACTAAATTCTGCATTTAAAAAGTAGTTCAGCCTCTTTTTGGTTATTGTTGTGGGCCACCAGCAGAGCTGGCAGCAGATTCGGACAGCGAGAGGAGGTTGGGGAGGAACAGTTAAGAAACAATAACAATGGTCAATTTGGGAATAAAGTTGAGTGACCAGACGTCCCGCTTTTGGCGGGACAGTCCCAATTTTTAGCAATTTGTCCCGCATCGTTTTTAAAAAGTCCCGATTTTTGGAAAGAATGCACAAGCTAGGGAACAGTGGGAGAACGGGAAGGGAATATAGTTTTCGGCGGCCATGTGGCTATTTAGCCAGGATATGATACAGAAGGATGCTGACAGACTAGAACATTGGGTGCCATCCAGGGGTAGGTTCCGGCAGTCACTACTGCCGGTTCGCTCGTGGCTGCGCCCCATGCACGCATGCACAGTGCCATAAAAATTATTCTGCGCAGGAGCAAAAAACAAAATGGCGCCGCCCAAAGATCTGGTTCAGAGGCATGGCAGACCTGCGTTGCTGCCAGTACCAGTGACGACAGCAATCTACTAAAAAAAAATCACTCCAATGAGAAATATGCCAAAGAATAAAATAATACTATACATATTTTTTTTATTTATATTTGTAAATTGTACTTATGTTGAAATTTTAAAAAAAATATTACAATACTATTTTTGCGTTCTAGCAGCCAACTCATCCTCCTTCCTAGCACTCTGCATTTTATGCCCAATAATCAGTTTTGCAGAAATCCTCATTACTATCCCCACCTCTAAAAGCCTTGCCGCAAATGTCTTAAAATCATCAGAATCTAGATAAGAATCCTAGGTTTCATCTGGCAAGCAATCTTTCGATTTGTTTTACCAGCCTTAGACACTGCTGATCTCTGGCAACCGGATGGTGTTAAAAGACACACACTTGCCCATCTGCATCTCCAAGTCAAAAATCACATCTTCGATCAGTTGTTAGATCGTGTCAATCAACACCGGGAAAATGCATTCATACAATATGCTAAATTTGATCAACAGCAAACTTATTCGTAAATTGGAACTGGGTTACCCGTGGTTGCCATCTCTTAGCGATTTCTACCAGTGGTAGGAGGTTCCGGGCGGTACGCCCCGGTACACCCCGCTCTCATTTCTTACTCTCTTTTTAAGCTAGCGGGGCACAGCGTACGGTACGGCACCTACAAGACACTCCGTCCGATCCCGTTGCAGCGTACCAGTTGTGACGGGATCCGGAACCCACAACTGGTTTCTATCAATCCCAATTCTATTCGGCAGACTGGGTATGTTATGTGTCCTATCAGCCAAAGAATGTCAGCTGGTGGAGACAGAGTAGTGGTGCCTTTTCTTCCATAGTTCCTGTCCTCTAGAATATTCTTCCCTCTGGAGATTTAAAAGAACCCAACTGATTGAAGCCTTAATGAAAGGGACAAAGACCTAGTTATGTGACTGGGGCCCCAGCAGGGATGGGTCCTGGATCCCGTCGCAACTGGTACGCTGCAACGGGGCTGGGCGTCCATCATGTGCACACGCATTGTGGTCACATGCGCATCAACGCCCTGCGACGCTCCAGCTGCTAGGTGGAGCGGCCCCTGTTGGGTCAAATACATGTAAGGAGGATAGCACCGTACTGGAACGGTACCTGGTGCTCCCAGCAGGCACTTTGGTACGTACCGGCTGTAACCCACCACTGGGCCCCAGGCATGTTAAGACCCTATTTCCTAGTTATAATCCATTTTAAAGTGTTCTCAGCTACTGCAGAGTTACTTAAAAATGGAGCCTTCCAAAGAACCAAAACCAACAGCGCGCATCAGGGCATAAAGTAACTGAAAGAAGCCATTTTAGACTAGAAAATTTGGCAAACTACCACAGGGTGGGCAATAAGTTTCCCAAGGGGTCACATGAGAAACTGGGACTGTTTTAAGAGACCACAGCCTCTCCTCGTACACCAATTACAACGATGGGGCCCGTAGCATGCATCCTCTGCCAACACCAATGAGATTGGCCAAATCCCTCAGGTAGCTTGGAACAATAAGGGCTTCAAAGGTCGCTACCAACACCTTTGAACTGCACCTGGAGGCAGACTGGCAGCCAATGCCAGCTCACAGAGCCGTAGCATAGCATGGGACCATTCTTGGGAGGGGGGTGTTGCAAGAGTTGCCCCATCATTAGATTAGCTGCATGGAATGTTGAAATGTCACAGGAATGTCTAGCTCTATCAGCGCAATGTCGTTGATCCCCTGTGGAGGGATTCTAATCCTGGGGGGACGAGGATTCATTTTAATTCAGTGCAACTGTATTGCGTCGGGCAGTAGAAAGGTCTGTGGCGTCCAACACCATTTTCCATACTTTCAAGGAGCTGCAAACAACCTGCAGCACCCAAAGAATCTTTCAAACACAGCTGTACCCCCAGAACTCGTATTTTTAAAAAATATGGAATCCTACTGCTCCTTCCACAGAGAAATCTAAACCACAATATGCAACTTCTGAAGGTCCCTGATCGTACAATCGTACCTGGCACAATGTGGCCTCCATATATTCCTGAAACATTTTGGAAGGTCACCAAAAACCATGGTGACTAGACACCATCAAAGCCAACACCAGTCAGGACATAAAATAGCTAAAATAAGATGCACAAGAATGGAAAACGTGGTGCAGAGAATCACCAGTCATAGGATACAATTAATTGGAGAGCATCGTCACTATAATGAACTTTTGTGAGAGGCTCCTCAAGCAATAGATCTGCTTTATCTTACTGACTATATCCAGGGCCTAAGACATCTTCTCCAATATTCTAGTGGCCTGAAAAGACTTCCCCACAAATTCCATATAAAGTATCCCGATAAACCCCATTGAACTTTCAGTGGTTATTTATATTTGTCTTTGCTCTCCTCTTAAGGACTAGTCTTTTCCAAGGGGAGAAGAATGTCAGGCCTGCCATCTTCAGCATCTTCACTTTGCTAACACTTTACCATAAAGCGCAAGGGAAGGAGAAGGCATTGGCGAGGTAAAGGTTGGGCATGGGAATGAGTAAGAGGAGAGACAACCTGACGGAAACCAGATGCCTCAATCCAGAATACACCGGCCCGAGAAAAGAATGGGAAACTACATCAAGAGGTGCCAAACATCAAAGCCATTCCCAAAACATAAAACAAATGCTATTGGACACTGATGGGACTTAGTCAAGGGGGGGGGCACCTATTATCTCTTACATATTTGATAAACTAAATAAAAAGAAAATTGTAAGATTTTGGTGGGAATACTCCGATCCCAATATTTTCTCCGTAGCCGCTTTAAAAGAACCTTTCACTCCTAAGAAATTGGAGTCGAGGGTTTTTCTTTCCCAATTGTCCAAGACAGGACACACCTGACACCACACCCTATACACAGCAATTGCCCTGTCTCATGAGCTCTCTCATCAGTCAGTTCTGCATCATTGGCTGCATAAGTCATCTTCAGACAGTTGCAGTGGTGCCAGTTTGTAGGAGGTGTGTGTCACTATGTGGAAATAAAGCAGCCTAAAGCAGCCAGAAAATCACACTTTCCTCCAGTAGTAAAGACTCACAAGGGTGAGTGGTTGGTGGTGCAGTTAGCAGTGGGGAACGAGTGGTCAGCAGCGAGTAGTAGCCTGTAAAAGCTTGTGTTGGCTCTTCATGTTTTGGACCCCACTGACTTAATGAGCCCATGACCATGTGGTGGCAACAGTGGGCTATCCAACTCAGGGTGGCAATCATACAAGTTACAGGAATCACTCCATGAAAAGATAACAAGCCTGGGTAAAAAAACATGCTGCAAAAGGAAGAAAATCTGGCTTATTGCAAAGCTTGGATGTTGCACAAGTTGGCCAAAGTGCTACTGCAGAAACCAGAGCTCATACAGAACTGGCGAACACCACCAAGAATGGGAAATTTCCCAAGGGGCTACATGAGAAACTGGGACTGCTGTGGGGATCACTGCCCCTCCTCTCTACTGTGGGCTGGACAAAGACAGCTATGACCCATAGGCAGGTCTGGCCCACACTAAACATGGAAAAAGGCAGAAAGGACAGATTCTGCCTTAGAAGAGACTATTATTTTGATATGGACAGGAATCTTTTTGGGCTATTTGATCATTTGACTAGTTAACTCTCTCATGAAGCCAGTTCTGTATATCAACAGTACAGAAGATACTGCAACAGCAAGGTGGTCTTCAATTAATTAAAAGAGGAAGAGGAAGAGCAGCACACTTGGAGGAAAAATGGACTTCCAGAAGAAAGTCTTCAATTGAAAAAGGAAGAGGAAAAATGGACTTCCGGAAGTCTTCAATTAATTAAAAGAGGGAGAGCAGCACACTTGAAGGAAAACTGGACTTACAGAAGAAAGTCTTCAATTAATTAAAAGAGGAAGAGGAAGAGCAGAACACTTGGAGGAAAAATGGACTTCCGGAAGTCTTCAATTAATTAAGAGTGAGAGCAGCACACTTGAAAGAAAACTGGACTTACAGAAGTCTTCAATTAATTGAAAGAGGAAGAGGAAAAATGGACTTCCAGAAGAAAGTCTTCAATTGAAAGAGGAAGAGGAAAAATGGACTTCCGGAAGTCTTCAATTAATTAAAAGAGGAAGAGCAGCAAACTTGGGAGGAAAAATGGACTTCCAGAATATGCTATTAGAGGTCCCAAAACCTCACTGACCTCCTGAAAAGGTTACCCTGTAAATAACAATGACCAGAATAGAAGCCTCCTTCTACCAATCAAGGTTTGTCCTGTACCTTGACTCAGCAATTGCTGAGGGTGTTATTCCCTCCCATGATTAATACAAAAATGAGGGTGCATCTATTGTCCTCTAAGGGACAACTACAAAGAAATCAAAATCAAACCATTTGCCCAAGGACACAGGACACTAAGCAGACAGTCGGCATGAATGAGCAATGTTCAGCAAAAGACCACAATCAACTGGATACCAATAGAAGGTCCAGGGAAAAAGGAAGGTGCTAAAATATTCATGACTGGGAGAGACATGGGCTCTAAAAGAAGTGGTCTTCAGAGGAGATATGGTGGTCTCAAAGGAAGTGGACATCGGAAGAATATATGGAGGCTCCATGCGGATAGATGTTTTCTAGAGGAATGTACAGGGACTCTCCAGCATGACTTGTGGAAGAACATATTGGGGGGACCAAAGCAATTGTCTTTGAAAAGCAACCTACTGTAATTGAGATATCAGCTGACTTCGATGTCAAGTGAAAGCTCAACAAATGGAGGCTCCAGAATTAGTGTTATCTCTGTAGGAATGAAGGACGCTAGAGGCAAAAGACCAAGTATTGCAGCATCTGAAAGATATCGGACTGGCCACTCTCCAAGCCTGATAAAGATCTGTAATTGTGAACTATTTTGAAGGACTGTCGGCTGGGACTTTGCTTGAAAGGAATTCACTGTAAATTAAATAAAAGGAGTTTATCGGGATGAGGACTTGGCTTCGTGCTGCTGGGGAAGCCTCGGTCAGAACAGTTATTAGTTAATGGAATCTGCCTTTCTTAATCCACAGTATCAGCTCTGCAACATTGGCTGCATAAGTCACCAGACAGTTGCGGTGGTGCCAGTTTGTAGGAGCTGTCACTATGTGGAAATAAAGCAGCCTAAAGCAGCCAGAAAATCACACTTTCCTCCAGTGGTAAAGGACTCACAAGGGGGAGTGGTTGGTGGTGCAGTTAGCAGTGGGGAACGAGTGGTCAGCAGCGAGTAGTAGCCTGTAAAAGCTTGTGTTGGCTCTTCATGTTTTGGACCCCACTGACTTAATGAACCCATGACCATGTGGTGGCAACAGTGGGCTATCCAACTCAGGGTGGCAATCATACAAGTTACAGGAATCACTCCATGAAAAGATAACAAGCCGGGTAAAAAAACATGCTGCAAAAGGAAGAAAATCTGGCTGATTGCAAAGCTTGGATGTTGCACAAGTTGGCCAAAGTGCTACTGCAGAAACCAGAGCTCATACAGAACTGGCAAACACCACCAAGAATGGGAAATTTCCCAAGGGGCTACATGAGAAACTGGGACTGCTGTGGGGATCACTGCCCCTCCTCTCTACTGTGGGCTGGACAAAGACAGCTATGACCCATAGGCAGGTCTGGCCCACACTAAACATGGAAAAAGGCAGAAAGGACAGATTCTGCCTTAGAAGAGACTATTATTTTGATATGGACAGGAATCTTTTTGGGCTATTTGATCATTTGACTAGTTAACACTCTCATGAAGCCAGTTCTGTATATCAACAGTACAGAAGATACTGCAACAGCAAGGTGGTCTTCAATTAATTAAAAGAGGAAGAGGAAAAATGGACTTCCAGAAGAAAGTCTTCAATTGAAAGAGGAAGAGGAAAAATGGACTTCCGGAAGTCTTCAATTAATTAAAAGAGGAAGAGCAGCAAACTTGGAGGAAAAATGGACTTCCAGAATATGCTATTAGAGGTCCCAAAACCTCACTGACCTCCTGAAAAGGTTACCCTGTAAATAACAATGACCAGAATAGAAGCCTCCTTCTACCAATCAAGGGTTTGTCCTGTACCTTGACTCAGCAATTGCTGAGGCTATTATTCCCTCCCATGATTAATACAAAAATGAGGGTGCATCTATTGTCCTCTAAGGGACAACTACAAAGAAATCAAAATCAAACCATTTGCCCAAGGACACAGGACACTAAGCAGACAGTCGGCATGAATGAGCAATGTTCAGCAAAAGACCACAATCAACTGGATACCACTAGAAGGTCCAGGGAAAAAGGAAGGTGCTAAAATATTCATGACTGGGAGAGACATGGGCTCTAAAAGAAGTGGTCTTCAGAGGAGATATGGTGGTCTCAAAGGAAGTGGACATCAGAGGAATATATGGAGGCTCCATGCGGACAGATGTTTTGTAGAGGAATGTATAGGGACTCTCCAGCATGACTTATGGAAGAACATCGTCCTGTCTCCAACCTTTGCTTTTTGGCGAAGGTTGTAGAGTGTGGTGGCACAACAGTTCCCACGCCACTTGGAGGAAATTGATTATCTAGACCCGCGCCAGTCCGGTTTCCGGCCCGGCCACAGCACGGAGACGGCTTTGGTCGTGTTGGTGGATGATCTCTGAAGGGCCAGAGATGGGGGTTGTTCCTCCATCCTGGTCCTATTAGACCTCGACCATGGTATCCTATTGCGCCGTCTAGAGGGGTTGGGGGTGAGGGGTACAGTTTTGCGGTGGTTCTCCTCCTACCTCTCTGGCCAAGCGCAATGTGTGCTGACAGAGGGGCAGAGGCCGCTCACTTGTGGGGTGCCGCAGGGGTCGGTCCTCTCGCCTCTCCTGTTCAACACATATATGAAGCCGCTGGGTGAGATCATTCGTGGTTTTGGGGTCGAGTACCATCTGTACGCTGACGACACTCAGCTGTACATCTCTACCCCGAACCACCCCAACGAGGCCGTCGAAATGATGTCCCGGTGCCTGGAGGCCGTACGGGTCTGGATGGGCAGTAACAGACTCAAGCTCAACCCCTCCAAGACGGAGTGGCTGTAGTTACCGGCGCCCCGGTTCAACCAGTGGGTTCCATCACTGGCCATCGGGGGCGAACAGGTGGCCCCCGTGGAGCGGGCACGCAATTTGGGCGTCCTCCTGGATGCCCGGCTGTCAATGGATGACCATGTGACGGCCGTGGCAAGGGGGGCTTTCCACCAGGTTCGCCTGGTGCGCCCCCTATTGGACCGGAGCACCCTGCACACAGTCACCCATGCGCTAGTGACGTCCCGACTGAACTATTGTAATGCCCTCTACATGGGGCTTCCCTTAAGATGCACCCGAAGGCTGCAGTTGGTCCAGAATGTGGCCGTGCGGGCAATTATGGGAGGTACTAGGTACTCTCATGTAACACCTCTCCTCCACGGGCTGCACTGGCTACCTGTGGCTTTTCGGGTGCGTTTCAAGGTGTTGACTATCATCTTTAAAGCGCTCCATGGCACAGGACCTAGGTATTTGCGGGATTGCATCCTGCCCCATACATCCCTGCGGCCGATTCGCTCTCACAGGGAGGGACTCCTCCGGGTGCCGTCCACTAGGCAGTGCCAGCGGGCGACGCCCAGGAGTAGGGCCTTCTCTGTGATGGGCCCGACCCTCTGGAATGACCTCTCCCCCGATATTAGAATAACCACCGATCTCCGCTCCTTCCGTAAGAAGCTTAAGACCCACCTGTTCAACTTAGCTGGCCTGGCCTAACTGTAGTTTTGTGTCCCTCTAGCCTGTATTTTAAATTTTTAGGGGTAGCTTTTTACGTTGTTTTAATTTTTAATCATACTGTACAGCCTAGTATTTAATTTGATTTTACGGGTATCTAAGAATATTTAATTTTGTATACTGTTTTTATTGTGTGGTCTGTACACCGCCCCGAGTCTTCGGGGAGAGGGGGCGGTCTATAAATTTAATAAATATAAATATATATATAATATATATTGGGGGGACCAAATTGTCTTTGCAAAGCAACCCAATTGAGCTATCAGCTGACTTTGATCTCAAGTGAAATGGCTCAACAAATTGGAGGCTCCAGAATTAAGTGTTATCTCTGTAGGAATGAAGGACGCTAGAGGCAAAAGACTTGTTTCTTCTGGACATGTGGAAGAGTCAAAAATGTGGGGACCTGGGATTTTTCACAATGACAGACTTTCCGTTGTGAGCTCAGTGATTTAAGTTGAATTGGTTGGTGTCCTTGATGTTATTGGTCCAATTACTCTTTTGGAACTATTCTGTTTCCACACATTTCCAGGGGTCTGATCTAGGAATGCTGAATGGAGGTGCAAATTCTTGGGTACTTTGCCCTGGTAGTCCTTCACAGAGTCGGAAATTTTCAACTACATAGTAAGGTAACCTGGGCAATGTTTTGCAACATTAAAAGCTGTTCAAGTATCTTCTCCGTAGCAATCAAACCAAGCGAGATTCAGTATTTTGATACTGGACGCACATGTGAAACTCGAAAAACTGTAATGAGTTCAAAAAGGTGAGGAAAAGCAGAACAGCAACAATGTTTTGATTGCAGAAGAGCAGCAACAAATCAATTCTCGGCAGCTTTATCGCACACCATTTTTTAGCAGGGGGAAGGGGGATATGTGATGGTTAGTTTGGGACCTATAAGGATACATGAGGAACTGCCTTGTCCCAATTACATCAACCTGTCCCCACCCGGTCAAGCAGGAAGGGTATGCTACATGTCCCATCAAAGAGTGGTGTGCTCTAGGAGGCCCTTCTCAGCTGCTGTCCCCAACCTATGGAACATCTTATCCTCAGAGATGGGGTCCCTCCCCACTCTTCTGGTTTCCCAAGAGTATTAAGACCAAGAGTGTCAATTAGCATTGGGGATTCGGTTTTTTAAAGTATGTTGCAGCCCTGGTTATTTATTTATTTAATTAGATTTCTAGACCGCCCCCTCTCCCCAGTAATGGTGGCTTGAGGACACTCCTGCTGTCTTAGCCTTCTGAATTTTATACACTGATTTTTATTTTTACTAGGAAATTTAACTTGCTTTTAATTCTTTTTAATGTATGCTTTTATTCATGCATTTATATGGTTTCTTACGCTGGGTAAGTCACCCAGCATTATTTAAGTAAGATCGGCGGTGTATACATTTAAAGAATAAATAAATATTTTTTGGAATATTCAGGATGTCCAGAAATTTTTTTTTTTCAAAATATGAAGCATCACAGTGTGATTTTTTTTTTTCCTCCCAAAGGGAAAATTGTGACCGACAGTTTATTCATACACAGTTCACCAGCAGTTCTTGATGGTCATATGGGACATTTATGCAAATACTTTATTCACTTGTGAAATGGTGAATGAGAAAAACTTTTCCCATCCTTTTGCCCCAACTTTCAAAATCAACCCAGTTGCCCACAATTATTTTGGTATGTCTGAAGCAAAGCATGGTACTGCATTTTGTGCTCACTTGTTTAATTTTCTATAGAAAGTGATGACAATGGCCTCCTGGTGGTCAGTGCAACTTTCTACACAAATGGGATATAATCTTCTCCTCCCACCCCCCCAAATCACATTCTACCAGAAAAAAATAAACTAAAACACATTTATTTGTATTGCACCATTTTGTTTCTACCCTTTTTGGGGTGGTTGTTGGTTTTTTTGTTTTGGTAAAAACATAAAACTTGTAAGGCATATTATTCTACTTCACAAAACAGGCAATGCAGCCTAGAAAGGGATAAAAACACATAAAACTGGATAATGAACTGGGGAGTGCATTAGTCTCCCATGTCCTGACCACTGTTTCGTCCCATTTTAATATTTGAACTTTTCACTATACTCTTTGTTCTCTGGCACAAGTGGGATTTTTTTTCCCTTTAGAAATAAAAGGAAGAAAAAAAGAAGAAACTATTTTGCTTGCTGGGAGAGGATCATTTCTTTATCCACTGCGCCAGATTATTGTCCTTTACTCATTATGTGGCAGCCAAAAATTAAATAGGCACAAGTACTCCTACTACCTTTCCAATAGCGTTGAACTACAATTCCCAGCAGCAGCATCCAATGAGAAAGGATGCCGGAAACAGAGGCTCAGAATGTTAAGACATCAATTTTGTGGAAAATCTTCCCATTGAATTTCTGTTAGCCAGAAATTAAAAGGCACAGAAGCACTTTAGAGGCTACAATATAGTAACAGAATTATTACTCTCTTCTCCTAAAAATCATGTTTCTAGCGAAATATTATTCTCCTCTTCTCAATTTCTGTCTTCTTTACATCAACCACAGCTACCCTAGAATTCTTAAACCTCTCATATTCCTTCAGTTTCACAAGGAAACCTGAGATAGAGGCAGGTCCTTCTGCACAGCTCTTCCAAACTAAAAGTTACCCTACAGTTCTCACATTTTAATAAGTTCTTAAGTATCTCATTCTCCCATCTGGTTCTTCAAATGAAGACTTCAATTTTCCAGAACGGCCTTTTCCAAAATCAAATGTGAATTATTTAAGGAATGGTCAACAAATTGTTTCATCCAAGGACCTCTTGCATATATTAGCAGAATGGCTTTTATAGAAGAATCCTGAAAACACAAACATCCAGGTCTACTGAGACCCACATTTTACAGTTGCATTTATATCATAAGCCGAGGATGAAAATAAAGAGATGGGGATCCCATCAAGCCCTGTGCATAAACTTACTCCCAACTTTGATCTATTTGTCTGCAAGGAAGATGGTATATAGGCCTAAGTATCATGAAATTGGCTGGGGGGGGGGGGGAGCTTTCACCATTAGGTGCCATGTCCTGTATTTCACATAATCCCAGAAGAAGTCAAGCCTTTAAAAAGCAAGCAGAAATCGAGGGAAGTCGGGATCATTTCTTAGTGAAGGAAAGATGGATTCTATCATCGGCACCCAGAGTAGCAGTATAAACAGGAATGGAGTGCTCCCTTCTTCCCCTCCATTACATGCAGCAGGTGGGTGCAAGGGAGTGCAGCAGGGAGAAAAAAGATCTTTAGACCAGGCAGTATCTTTTGGGACGCCTGAGGATCACCTCACAGTGTTCAGCCAAAGCCTGGCTCATGGGGCACAACCAACAGCAACTCGCAAGGGCCCTGGGAAAGCACGTCCTGGAGAAATACCCTGTGGGGACAAAAAAGAACATACTATCAGGGATCCAAGCAGGGTCTCCGGTGAGCGAGCCTCTAACCATCATTCTTCACCATCCCAGCACTGTTCTCTTCAAGGACTTTAGCTTTCTCCAAGCTTCATCCTAAACAGCACTCCATTGTGGAATGCTGTTCAAAAGTAGGCTGAGATGTGGCTACTTACAGCAATCAGTTTTTCTCCTTTTAGCAACTTTTACATTCAGTAGGGTTTTCATTAAATGGTATTTGGCATTGCTTACGTATCATATGTTGTATTTTGGATAAATCAACTTTGAATCCATAATATGGAAGTAAAAAGAGAAAAAGGAGGCAATGACATCATTGCAACTACATCTTGACTACCACCAGCCCCCCATTGGTACCTGAGGTCAGCTTCACCACCAATTGGTGCTGGCGCCTTCAGTTTGGAGTCAAGGTTATAATAGATGCCGTCAAGCTGACGCACAGCAATCCAGTGGCGACGCCTCACAGGGAGTGACAGAAAACCCAGGCACACATTGGAAGGGACGTTCACAATGAAGCCAACCAGCCCTGCCAGGGACAACTGCTCGAGGGGTCTATGAGACAAAGGGAGAAAAAGGAGCTTGGCAGAGCAAGTACATTAAGCTGGCAACAAGATTTTTTTTTAAAAAAAAACAAATTCTGAAATGGCCACAGGAGAACATAGTAAGCAGCTCCCAACTTAGTCAATCTATCAAGTAGAAGAAGCCCCAAAGACAGCCACAGAGAAAAGATGAGCAATTATGCCTCAAAATGCTACGGCACAATGTCATTTTTAAATTATAAGCTGCCTTAAAGCAATGAGACGTGAAGGTGTGGGTGGAATCAGCGAGGATAGTTAGGAAGAGGAGAAGACAAAAGTAGAGAATGACAGGCGCTTGGTTCTTAAGAAGAAGAAAAAATAGAATGATTAAGAGTTGTTCAGAAAAAGTACCTAGAAAAAGCAAAGGGATAATAGGAACTCATTACCTTCTCTTATCCCACCAAATGGCTTCAAACCCCACACTCTGGAGAGCTGCCATAATGACATTGACATCGTAATTCCCTGTCCCCAAAAAGCTACGGTGTGGATTCCACCTGGCGTCAGGAGCCAGCCTGTGGGAGGGGAAAAGAGGAAAGATATCACCAGAGAATTTGGAAAAAGAGGAAGGGGCTTCCCCTAAGTATCAGGGGCACTTTTGGAATGCTTAAGAGTATAAGAGGGACACCCTCCCAAAGGGTTTCCACTGTAATCATGGCTGATCCAATTGCTAGAAAGTTTATTTAGGAAGGATCTTTCTTTATACCCCATGGTGGGTTACCCGTAATGCTCCCCATTACATTCCTTAAATTGCTTCAGCTTTTTTGTTTTCCGAAGAGGCAGGCTCCTTCTTAAAAAGAAAAAAAAAGTACTGAATTGCAATGAACTGTCATCTTTTATTTTCTCAGATGCATACATGAGACCTCCGAGAACCATTTTGGAAATATGGAGCTGATACATCACAGCGTATTACTTGGAATAGTAGGGAATGTTCCTGAGTTGCCATGAGCAACACACTGGAGACCCCCAAAATAAGACAAAGGATAGGCCAACATGCTTCTTTTCTTGCCTGCCTGAGCCGTAAGTCAGACTGTGGCCTCCTTAAGGGGAAATACTCCCCCCCCCTCAAGTTATGTGCCATGCCCATTGGGCAGTATTGTGCTTTATTTTTCTTATCTCCAGCTTGTCCAAAGTAAGATGTGTGGGTTTTTAAAGCATGCATTTCGTGTATTAACATTTTGTCTATTTCAAGCTGGCAAAATCTTATACTCCAGGGAGCTACTCCTGGAAATATATTGAGAATAAAGGATGTGCACTTCTTTATATACAGCTGGTGCCTTGGCTTTTCCAGAGACTTATACTCTAGGGAAGCCTCCGAGACTCCTACTTGCCCCAGAATAAGATTGTATAAATGAACAATGAATCAACCGGCACAGACTGCAGCAGATTCAGTATTTAAGAGGCTACTGTAGCTTAACTCCTGGCTTCCACTGAAATATTGCTGAATCTAAGATATTATCTTAATTGTACTAAACAATGTGTCATAATACTAATAGTTTTAAATGACTACATAAAAGATCCCAAGCTACTCATGCTGGAATAGTCTATATTTTATTTATCCAGGGTAAAATCTTCCTTCTTCATCAGACCTGCTTTGCCCTGAGCAATTAGTCAGTTTCCAGAGAAACAAAGGCGGTGTCCCTTTCAGGCGCTTGAAAATGCAGACAAAAGCAAAAAGTGATGGAGCCTTTTTTAGTATTCCTAAATACTAAATATTACTTTATATTACTGAAGATCTGACAAGCTCAATATCCATCTGCTACTATCAGGAGACCTGCAGAATTTGCATTAAAGCAAGAAGACCTAGAAGAAGAGTTGGCTCCAGCAATAGGAATACTTTATGGGGGTTCCCTAAAATAAAGCTTATGTCTAATTCATTTCAAGCACAATTCCACATGGAACTTGGGAGTCTTATCGCTCTCATGATCTCAAATGGAAAAAGGGCATGACAGTTTCACTCCACCTCTCTCGTTAAGAGTGCTCCGCAGAAACTAAAACCAAATCACCATCCTTCTCCCTAAGGAAAAGATGGGAGTTCTAAGACTGAATATAGACAAAATGTTTAAATTAAATTAAATCAATGTTTCAAACTCCATCCTTTCTCCACTTCCCTAAAATGATTCTGGGGTTTACAGAAGCTTATTTTAAACACTTCTCGCTGAACAGAGCTCCAATCCTATTCCTGAATACATTTTCAACTAGTAGACCTACATCACAAAAACAGATGATGTATATATACCAACTCACTGGCATAAATGTTAGATAATTAATTTGACACCAAAAGTTTAAAACCTTGGGATATTTTCCCCCCCTCTTCGTTTTGACTCACTTCTTTTGAGTTCCTACCTGGATCCATGAACAGATTTTAATGTCTTGGTATAAAAAGTTAGAGCAACGGACTCTTGTGGAGGAGATGCTCCCCCCTAAAGATCCTAAATATGGGAATATTCCATCCCAAAGAGAGGCAAAACCACCCAAGCAACTTAACTTTTACAGATTTCATCAGCTATCTCTTGGGTAAAGAGTCGTTCCTGAAGGACATTGTTGAGGGCATGGACAGCACAGAGTTCCAGACGCTGTCTCTCGTGATAAACTGCAGATGTCTCAGGTTGGGCCAGATTCCCAGACATCACATCCAAACTGGCCTGAAAGGCCGTTCCCAGGAGATCAACCCTGAGGAAAAAAACCCATCAAGAAAAGCATGAAGAGAGAGAATGCACCCAGTACAATCAGTACAATCCCACCAGCAGATAACAAGGAATGGCAGCAGCAACATTAACAGAATTAGCTTCCCATCTGGCCCTTCCAGGCACCCAAGGTCCTTCCCTTTGTGTAGTTTGTCTCACAGCAATTCTTGTCCTCCAAAGCCTCTTTCTTGTAGACATCCTTGGTTCTCAAAAGTCCAATTTCGTTAAGACAGACTTAATGTCTTCTCAATCTCCCTGCTTTGTTCTCTCTGTCCCTTCTTTCTCCAGCTCTTACGCCTGCTAAGCTTTCTCTGGGATCACAGCTCATCCAACAGATTCTTCTGGCTGCCCCACCCTTGTCAGATGGCATGGGAAGCCCAGCCAATTGTTGACCAAAGCTTTAACTTGACATTCATTATTGGCAACACAAATGCCCTGAGTGCATCACAATATTAAATGTTTCCCAGAAGCCCAAGCAAATTAGGGGTATTCTTAAGTACTATAGGATTGAAAACAAAATAATAATAATAATAGCTTGAATGATTACATCCAGAAAAGTGAAGAACCAATGATTAAGGAAGTAAATAAAAGGAGGCCTTTTGAAGACAACTAAGTTAAAAGTTGAATATAAGAAAGAAGTAATTGAGAAGCGAGCTGAAAATTGGAAAAGCAAAGCTATGCATGGCCAATACTTGAAAAGTATTGAAGGCAAAGCTGACCAAAAGCTAACTTGGAACTGGTTAAGATCAGGAGTACTGAAAAAAGAAACAGAAGGCTTTATTTTGGCAGTTCAAGAACAAGCCTTAGCCAAACTGCATGAAGGCAAAAATTCAACATGTTACCACCAACAGCAAATATCGCTTCTGTAATGAGAAAGATGAGACAGCTGACCACTTGATCAGCGGGTGCAGCAAAATTTCACAAACTGACTACCTACAACGCGTTGCTAAGATTGTTCACTGGAAATTGTGCCAAAAGTTTGGATTTGACAACAGCAAAAACCACTGGGACCATCAGGTTGAGAAGGTTTTAGAGAATGAGAAAGACAGGATCTTGTGGGACTTCAGAATCCAGACTGACAGGCAAGGCACTTGGCCTACAACACACCTGACATAACAATTGAAGAAAAAAGTATGGTTCATTGACATTGCCAATACCTGGTGATGCACGAATTGAAGATAATAAACAGCAAGAAAAAAAAATCACAAAATACCGGGACTTGCAAATTGAGGTTGAGCGACTGTGGAAAAAGAAATCGTGTGTTGTCCCGATTGTAATTGGAGCCCTTGGAGCAATACCTAAAGGGCTCCCTCGCTATTTAGAAATTATAAGTTTATCGGAATTGAACATTCTGACTGTACAAAAAACCACCCTACTTGGAACAGCTTATATCCTCTGACATTACCTTAACAGTTCCTAGGTCCTTGGTTAGGAGTCGAGCTGTTAGGCTACCAACCAGCCCCAAAGTCTGTGAATCTCACCAAAGATTAACCACATAATAATAATAAATCAAAGTTCTAAAAGACCCAGAAGCCAAATGTCTCTTTATTTTAAACACTGCAGTGGTAAACAAGTACATCCTGTGGGAGAGGGGTAAGGAGAGAACCATGATGCCCATCTCATATTTTTATTTTCCCTTAATCTATACTGATCGGAATGAACACAGCCGCTTTGTTAAGATGTACACACAGATCTTTCTGTTAGGAAATTGTGTTGTAGTTATCCATACTGCAACAATATGAAGGCAGTCCAGTCCTAGCCAACTGCATTTCAGATGTGATAAATTTTAATTTTCTGAAAATTATGAAAAGTTGAATCCAATAAATCTGTTGGACAGCAGGTTTGGGAAGGCTATGGTATGTCAAAACTATCCTTCCTTGGAAGATCATTCACTCAAAATCTTCTGAAGCATCATATACAAAAGAAATAATTTTCTACAGCCATCAAGAAAGCATACATAACAGTTAAAGATCAGCAATGTGGCTTTGATCATCGCATAAAAACTCCTATTAATGCTCTGCCAAAAAGACAGGTGCAGGTACTGGGCTTATTACAAGGTAACGTACAGTAGTAGTAATCAAAACTTACAAACCTGTAAGTCAAAATAGGCCAGCTAAAGACAGACTAAAAAAGATACTCCTATATAAACTGTAACTTTGCTTCCATAAACTGTTGCGACAGATGGAAACGTACTTATTATAACACAGCTGCATTCTGTGCATGCTCGAAGACACCATTCTTCAGGAATGATAAGCACTCAGTCATCCCTGGTTGCAAATCTAACTTCCATACCCTGGCTGAATGTTTCAATGTTTTTCCACCAAGAGGAAAAACAGACACTCATTAACCCATTCCCAATGACCAACTCTTTCCAGGATGGGGGGGGGGGGGAGGAGTTTGGGAAAACAACCCCCAGAGAAAATAAACTTACCCGGGAAAAAGCGAAAGTCCAATAAACGAGCCCCCCCACCATGACTTCCCCTGAAACGGCTGTTAAAAGGCCAGGCTGACTGTGCAGAGCTGGAGAAACTACTCTTCCCAGCAAGCCTTGGGCATACAATAGAACTACAATTCCCAGTAGGCCTCACGTGTTTGACCGGAAGCGGGTAGGAAACTACATTTCCCAGAATGCAACAAACGGAGAGGCAACTGCTGCGGCTTGTTTCCCTTGAAAGAGACCTTGAGAGGGGAGTGTATTGATCGCAGATTGAGGAAAAAGTTCGGCGTTGCTAATAATTTAGATAAAGGTTACAGTATAGTTCCCAACAGGTGGATAAGAAATATTTAACTGGAAAACAAGTGGATTTGCAATCTTGCTACAACATTACATGCAAAACATTCTGGACTGTTGCTTTGTAATGGTGTAGGATTTCAACTCTTACAAGCTAACCCAACTGTACAAAGTTTAAGGAAGGCAATTCATTCCAAAATTTAAACTGACCTTTGGTATTTTATACCCTATTATTATAAACTATTATATATTATATTAATTGCTTATATAAGCTATAAGCAATTACTGTGCCAAAGGCAGAAAACATACTCTTAGTGAAGTATCTATTGACAACAAAACTGCCCCGAGGACTCTTCTGAAAGCCAGGTTTTATTATTCTTTTTTTATATGTTTATTATTATCTGTGGGTAATCTGTTAGATTCAGTAAGTTTCTAGTAGAAACTCATTCAAATCCTAACCATAGGTCTAAAAATTCTTAAGAATCTAAGAATATGGACCATTCCCAGCAGGTTTAAAAATAAAATTAGGGTGTTAGGTAAATTCAATGTCTGAATATTGAAGAAATCCTTTAGGTAACTCTTGTCAGTTGGCATAGCAACAGATTTTCCATAAGCGGTCAACTTCAATCCAGTATTTCATCTTTTTTCCCAATTGTTCTTCAATCCTGGATCACCAAGAATAGCAATATATCAATGAACCAGACATTCTTTTTTTCCCAATATAAGGCATATTATGAACAAGATGTCTGACCTGCTCATTTTCCAAAACTTACTCACTTTGATAGTTTCAATAGTTTTTACAATATTCAAAATCAGACCTGGCAACTCTGGCAATTTGTTTATGAAACTGTTTGTAATCAATTTGTGACATTCTACCGCAGCCTTTGATCAAATGGTTGTTTCATCATTTTTACTACAACCAAGTTATTTTCTGTTTGTTACCTATAGAATTTTCACCTTCATTCAACTAGTTAGCAAAGCTTTTTTCTGGACATTAATAAAGCCTTCAATTTTTTTTCTTTTAACATTTCTGATAACCAACTCCATATGTGTCTTTTTTTAATCAGCTTTTCCTTTTATATCCTTTATATGCTATATTATCATAAGGGTTTTTTTTTTTTAGAGTTCTGAATCAAGTTATCAAGTTCCACCTCAGTCCAATCAATTATATTGCTATATATTGGATAAAAGGAACTGGCCCAGATATTATTTGAATAATGTTTCCATCATTTAGCTTTGATTTCAACCTTTTACAAACTCATGCGATATATTTGGTTGAAGTACTTTCTTTGATTCGATTCTGTAATAAAATAAATTCTTCCAAAATTATGAAATATCCTTTTGGTGCTCTCATTTTCATCAAATCTTCATTAAGCTATATTCTTTCATCTTCCAACAATTTTGCCTGCCTTTATAGCTATAGAGTTGCATACTTGTCGATACTAAATCACATTCCAGTATTGTTTATTGAACCCCTTTATGCTTTTTAATAAGGAATCTAGCTCAACCTTTGGTTTTCCAAATACATTTATGTCATCCAAACACAGCAAATGCAAACTGCTTACTCATTCTTGAGTCATAGCCAGTTTGTTTTGTTCCAAATTGTCAAGTGGGGCCATTGATAGTATAAAGAGTAAAGGCAATAAATTAATCAACTTGAAAAATTCCATGTTTCATTTCAACCTCTCCTAACACTTCCCTATTAGCAACCAGCTTTTGTTTGCCAAATCATCGAGGTTTTCATAAATTGCCAAATTTTTCTGCTGATTAAAAATATATATCAAATAATCAAATGTCTTTTTGTACTAACCAGGGCAGGGTCAGACAAAGGCCTGGATGTGGCCAGGCCATTGATTAAATGCCCACCCAGGTCTGATCCAAGCCATAAACAATGATTTTTCCCCTTGAATTCCTTAAAACTAATCTATCAATCATAACTATTAATAATAGTAATATGCCAATCAACTTTCAACACACAAACACACTGGGGGAGCGTGGTTTAATTTCAGAGATAGTGTAATTTCAAAGAAGGGGAACTATGAGGATTTTGTCATTCTCCTAGATCTTATGGGACAGGTAAGAAACCAATGAAAATAGATTGTTTTGTAAATACAGTACACAAGCTGGTTTTAAAGGTGGCAACCGGAATGTTGAATTGTACCTTGAAGGTAACTTTTTAACTATTGTAAATCCTGGAACATTTTATATGGCAACACCGATTTAGCTTCATTCAGCTGCAACATTTTGGACCACTTGAAATACCCAATTCATCTTCAAAGGCAACCCATGTAGAGTTCGTTATAATAGTTCAAAAGTGTGTGAGATGTTCTGGATGCATAGCAACCCACCATTGTAACTTTTAATGGTATATTTACATTGTTGGGTTTCTGACTATAAATGACAGGCTCTGGGTAAGAAAAAAAAAGGCAATAGCTCTTAATCTAGGAGTAAGCAGCATGCTAGGAGTACAGATATGTTCAAGGACACATTTCTTGAGGTCTGCATAGCTTCTAGCTCAACCTGATCTTATCACTTAATCTTTTAATTTAAAAAAGAAAAACAAATAAAATAGAAAAGGAAAATGCTGGTAAATGCCCGGTTTTACAATCACCTTTATTTTACAAGAATGCCCCTGGCATCGGCAAACATTCTCATAAAATAAAAAAATGTGGATATAATTTCAGTTGCGGACTTAATTATGTCCTACTGTGGAGGCAGAGAACACCCAGCGAAACAAGATAAAAGTTTCTACGAGTACTACTAGTAGTTTTTATGCCATTGTGGCAGCCATTTTATGAATAAATGAGCTTCCTCCATCAGCCATTTTGTCTGTATTTATGACATGCTGACAAAATTCTAACCACACCTATCTATCCAAGAGTTGCTACCTTTGTCTTAATTTCATACAATGCTGTAAAAATGCTGAAAAGGCCATCCCATTCTTTAAAAGTTTCTTTAAATACATAAAAAAATCTCCTCTGAAGCTTAAATGCTGAAAAGGCCCTCATTCCTTACAACAGTTTTCACAAATTCTGTACATAAATATCCCTTTTGAGACCTAGATATGGCCAGTGCACTTTTCTTGGCAACATCGTAGTAGTATTTTATTCCCACAGCTTTCTAGAGTGCTTTTCAGCATCCCAGTCCAGCCTAAAATTTCTGAGCTTAGTCAAGGGTCAAGCTGAGCAGTAGCACCTCCTTAGATTTTCATTTTGAAACTTGCAACCTCAGCATAGTTGAAGAATGCTAAACTGATGGGACCTGCTTTGTAACATGAAGTAATGTTGCAATAGACAGACACATACATACAGTATATACACACTCCCAAGGATATCGGGTAGCACTGAACAATCTTTTCAGACATCCTCTAACTATTTCTCTCCTTTGATGTTTGAAATAAGTGGGAAGTCTCATAACTTAATAGACAGCAAAGTGTTTTAATTTCTTCATCAGTGTTATTCTGACTACAATAACAACATTAAATGACCACTATTATGTAATAGCTAATTTAGGAGATCTAAAGCTCTCCAAATTTTACCTATTAGGACATTTGGGTTGACTTAAATAAAGTTACTGCCTTAAAAGACTGTGAAATTGCTTAAGTTGGGTGCTAATTAAGTCCTGCATATTTCAAGTCACACCTAGGATCGATGGAACAAAGCAGCTCATAATGGCAGATTTCCTTATAAAAAATTATTCAGATGAATGACAGCTTCAAATTAAATAAGTATGTCAAATTTAAAAAAAGGAGTCAAATGGAATTTAATTAATGATTCTATTCCATTCAAATGGATCAGTTGAGAATATAAAGGAGCCTTGCTGTGTAAATATATAAATATTTGGGAAAATAGATTTTTAAAAAAACATTTTTCTGCTATTATTGTTTTTATAAAAGACTTAAGATGGTGAACTAATCTCTTATTGTCCCCCTGTAAGGTGTGTTGGGCTGAGAGAAACGGACTGGTACAAAGTCACTCAGCCAGCTTTCAGGCCTAAACCTGGTTTCTGGAGCCTTAACCAATAAGTAATTTTTGTTCGTTTGTGCTTCTCTTAACTGGTATCATGCATTCAGTAAGAGATTGGCTATTCTTCTAGTGCTGCAGTTAAGTATCACCAAGTGCCATTCCCCACCTAACCAGGGTGTCCTTTCTTAAATCTGAAAGTTGCATTTGGGCCTATCACTGGTATGCATCCTATAGTGAATAGGGTCAGTGTTAGATCAGGGTAATGAGAGGACAGACTCCAGACTGAAGGCAACAACAGCTCTATATTAGCAGTCAAGTATGTACAATCCAGCAACTGTGAGGTCTGACAGCTCCCCTTTTATAGGGAGCTGTCAGGCCTCTCAACCAATCAGATTAACCCAGGCTTCCCGCCTAAATGGAGGACTGGAGTGGAAACCTCTGTAGTTAGTATGAATATCTAACAGTCAGGATAATAAGAATTACATTTGCATTAACTTTCTATACTAGTGAATAAGGAGAGTGATGCCTCATGTGGTTAGGATGCTGGGTTGAAAATTTGCAACTCAACATTTGAAATTCAAGCGCTGTTGTGTGACTGGATAAACTCCCGTCACTTGCTCCAGCTCCTACCCACCTTAGCAGTTCAAAAGGGTAAAAACAGGAGTATAAATAGGTACAATTTTGGTGGGCTCATTAAAGGGACATTAAAAGAGCTCCCAGGTCAATGTCTGCTCAAGCAACAGTGATTACCGGGTGATCTTTTCACCAATACAATTTTATTGTAAACTAAGCTCAAATATAATAGATTATCTGTTACTCGTAAGTTTTATATTTCTTCCACCTATTGTATTAAGTGACAATTTGGTAACAACGTTGGCATTCATGGCTTTGTAAGGCCACATGGGGGCCCTTGGATTTCAGGACTTGTAGTTCTGCTCTGTTCTAAAATGCTCAGAATTTCAGGAGCAGCTCCTTTTGAGGCATCCATCTGATAAGCATAACCTGCTCTCAAATAACATGTCAGATCTTTTAAGCATCCAGATAAAACGATACTCCTAAGCACAATGGTCACCGTGTCTCTTTAACAAGATTTATTGCGAAGAATGAGACGGGATTGCAAGAATTCCAGCAACGGAACTCATTTGAATCAGTTTATACCCCAATGTCACATTTATTATTTTTATAAATCACTAAAGGCAGCAGACACGCAACGATGCTACTTTCTTCTATTTTTCCTGCAACAACAAACCTATGAGGCGGGCTGGGCTGAGAGAAAGGGACTAACCCAAAGTCACTGTCATCACTCCCCCCCCCCTTTCTCTCCCTCCCATCATCATCATCTCATTTCTGTCTCCGTTTCCTTTGCTACTCCTTTCTTCCCCAAAGATGACACTGTCCCGAAATGCCACCTTTGAGGAAGCCGAGCAGCACTGGGTCCGTGGGGGGGGGGGGGGAAACAGGACGGTGCTGGAGGCGTCAGGGCTGCTGCTCCCCCCCTCCCTCCTCAGAAAGCCAGGCCGGGAACACAAGCCGCTGTCGCTTCCCAGAAGACCTCACGCAGCCCCCTAAGCTGGCTGTTTCTCTGGATCAGCCAATCCGCGGGCCAAGGTTAAGGGACCTCCCTGCACCTCAAAAATGAAGACCTCCTCGAAAATGCTTATTTTTGGGGGGGGGTCAAAAAAATTAAAACAGTCTTATTTTCAGGGAAACAGTACTATACATTACCAGTCTGTCTCAAAAGCCTTGTCTTTTTCTCTACCCCCAAGCTATCAAGAATGACCTCAAATGGACTATATGTGACAACAAAAAAAGAACCTTACCCAGCAATCTCTAAGGATCAAAGCAGAACAAGTTAATTTTGTCAGGGAAATAACCCCTAAAAGTAGCTGAACTGAACCATGGAAATTAAGGATTATTTCTTTCCAAGTATCTCAGCAAACTTGGGTTTTTAGGAATGTTCAGGGGGGGGGGCTTGTAGTTGCCCATATTGACTGTTGCTCAAGCAGAAAGGAATTATGAAATTACTATCAAGTTTTTGAAGTCTTCTGAATGTTGTATAAAAGGCTTGATATACAATGAGGAACAAACTGGGCCGGTGACAGAGTAACAGGCAAAACAACAAACGAGTCTGGTATCAGATGTGTCTGTGATGCGGTGGAGGGATGTGTGGCGAGGGTCCAGAGAAAATGCCGCACATATCTAAAGTATCATTCCCTGGGCATCAACAGCACAAGCTGTGCGCGATAGGGAAGGGAGCAATAGGAGTTAAACCTCCATCAATTAACGTGTCTGTAGCAAAAAAAAAAAACGGCAGAGCTAAGGTAAGGTGGATGGGCCTATCACCGTGCAATGGCCAAAATGATCAGTGATGCATAAAGGCAGTTATCTCTTCAATAGTAAGTTTTTACACTGGATGTTAGCAGAAGCTAACAAAAAGTATATATATTTTAAGTTCCGGAGATTGCAATTTCTGCCTCTTCTTTTAAGGCTGATATATCATATACAGAGCACGCTCCTGGTCTTAACTGTGTAGTTTTTGTACTGCAGCAATAAAACGTATTATTTCTGCCAGGGGCAGCTTTGCTGATAACTTTCCACACTGCCAACTGTGCAGTATTTATATTTTGTTAAACCAATATAGTTATCCAAAACAGGGAAAAAGCCATTTGTATTTCTCTTGCCCTGCCTGCTCAGACACCAAACTTCCCTATATTTTTTTTTTCTGGTTAAGAGTTGCAACAGCTATTTTAAAAGTTGGAAGGCAAACCTTTTATGAAAGTCAATCTTCAAATAGAGAAAGCCACCCAAGTTTTTTTTTTCTTTTAAGCCCAACAAAGCAATCAATTCCCCATGTTTTAAGAGAAAAAACCTTTTGTAAATCTCCCTGCTGGAGAAAATTGAGCACTAGGAAGTCCCAGCTGGAGGTTTTCTGCTTAAAACTCAAGAGGAACTCCTTGCAAAGCTTCTAAATAGAGCTGAAGTATCACCTGAGCTTTCCCCAAATTACTTCAAAAATTTAAAAGGTACACTTGGTCATAAACATGGAGGTTCAAACAGGGCAGCTATAATGTATTCGGCAAACGGTTTTTAGGCCTATGCTGCATTTCCTTTCGCATAACTTAGAAGCAGGGCTGCCTTAAAAAAAACCCTCATTAAGTGTTCAAAATAAACCAAGATACCAAAAACTTGTCAGTTTTGAAGTACTAATTTTTGTTTCATATACAGTATAACTGAAATAGAAAGTTAATGTTGGGCTAGACTTCATTTAATTTTAAAAGAAACCCAGAATCTTGGTTTAAAATCCCAGCAGTAGCATCCCTACTTGCAAATTGCAGTCCCTTTAAATCAATCTTCTGCTGTAATAAACTTTCTTCAAATAACTTGGTTATGAAATATTTTATAGCAACCTCCCTGGTCTATATATCGCTATTCCTGCCCTATTTATTTGGCCAAAGGGCACATCAACAACCCTTTTGTTAGTAAAAAAAAAAAAAATCAAAATGGTAGTCTTTTTTGCACATTAAAAATTTGTGAAGCAGAGGGAGAGTGTATTTACTCAATAGGTACCAATTCCAGAGTAAATTGTTGGAAAATTAAAGCCACTGAGGATTCCAAAGCTAGCAGAAGGCCAAATAGTAACTTAAGAATTAAAATTTGGGAGCGTTATTTATCGTTGTGTGGAAAAGGTGAGGAAGAAGTATTATTGTAGGTTTACTGCTTTATATAATATAAAGGTGGTATAAAAATGTAATAAATTTCATACTTCAGGTTAAAGGCTTATTTTTTGTTAGCATAGGTACTGTGTCACACTTCGCATCAATGAAAAGCCTGCCATCACTACAAAATTGTTTGAAAAAGCCTCTCCTTTTCTACCCACATTTTAATGTAATGAATTTAAAGCTGAAGAAATGAAGGGGGGGTGGAATTAACAGAAGTCTGTGGAACAAAACAAGGGAGCGTATTTTGGCAAAATGAACCCGAGGCAATAGAAACTGGCCTAGAGAATTCATTTGTATGTGTATCTCTCAGGAATTTTGTTTAAATGTTGAAAAGCCCTTAAAAACAGCAAGGCAGCCATTTAAGTTGAAGCTATAAAATGTAAGTTCTCTTGAAAAACCCACACAAATCCTTTAGCACATTTTAACAAAGCAACCCCCATTTTTCATCTTTGAGAAGTTTTGCAACAGTTTGTGCTTCAGGGAAGTATTAGAAGCCTGCTTATTATTTTTGTTTCTGCTTTTAAGTGCCTTTATCTCATTGAAAAGTTTCTAAATTTAAGCAGAATTGAACCATATCCCTTTCCCATAAATAGGTAGACTGTATCCGAGCAGAGAACTCTTTAACCGTCGCTAACTTCCAGAACTTTTAATGTAATTGCTTTCAAATTCTGTTTTTAATTATTCTGCAACCTTTTTCCCCATGGAGTGGCATTTGCAGCGTTATAACCGAAAAAACAGCGTTATTTAAAAAACGCTAAGCTTTTCTGGTCCAAAGAAACCCAAATTCTACAGAAAACCCAGGTATAAAAAAAACGCAATAAACCAGCTTTGAACTGACTTTGGTTTACCTGGCTTAAACATACAAGATAATGTGGCATGTAGAAAAAACTAGACGTAGTTGAATTTTAAAATAAAGAGATTTAAGAAGCCTAAACTTGGTTGAATTTTAAAATAGAAGCTATAGAAACCCAGCAAGAGATTTAGAAAAAAAAAAAACCACATCTGGGTTTGAGGGAAAAAAACCCAGTAACGTTAAGCTTTTGTTTATAAAAAGCCTTTTCTTCCACTTTTAACTAAGAAAAATCCCCAATAATTGAGACTGAACGTAGGAAAACGCTGTAGAAACAATGGTTTTCTTGATAAATAGATATTCAGGCTCCCTCAATAAAACCCAACTTCACAACGAACCGAAAATAACTAAAAGAGAATTGCAAAACGGTCCCCTAACGCAACAGGAAAATAAAAAAGCGATTGTTTGAGCTTAGCAACACGCTTCAACCCCCCCTGAAATGAGCAAAGCTGACTCGGCAAGCCAGGAAAATATACCTTAGGACTATACCAACGTCAAAATGAAGGGGGGAGTTCGAGAGATAAATTCTTTTCAACTATCTTGAAAAGGACATTTCCAGCCAAATCTCCTGACCGCTGTAATGAACCCATATTATAAAGAGATTGTGAGTCGTTCCAACCTCGTTGCCTATTTTCTCTCATGAGCTGAACTTTGACTTGCAAGCTGTCCTCCCCTCCCCCCGCGAGCTCAATTTCTATTGGAACATTCCATCCCGGGCCATATTTGCAATTGCCGTAAAGCAGAAGTCGCAAATTCTAATGGGGACTGTTAACGGTTGGTTGCGTGGCGTGCAAAGCAAAAACCGAAAGAGGAAAGATAGTCCGAATTTTGCCCTGGTTTTCTGGAAAAGTTTCTCAAATCAAAGCGATTGTCTGCTGGGGTTTGCTGAGGCTGCAGTTGCTCTGCACAAGTAGATTTTCCCTCCCTCTCTTTGGAGGAGGAACACTGCAATTTGCAATGCAAGATCTGAGAGCATGGCAAGGGAGCAATTTATTCTCTGCTGACCAAATTATCTTGCCTTCAACCCCGATGACTGTACATTTTTCACTGGATGCAAATTGTATTTCCCGTGTGCACAGTTGCACGTGAGTGCAGTTCCTTTAAATAAATCCTGTGACACAACAATAAACTCCACTGATCTTCAAATAATAATAATTGGGCTATAAAGTATGCCCACTCAGTGTATAAATAAATAAATAAATAAATATTTATTTCTTAGCTGCACCCTCTCCCGAAGGACTCGGGGCGGCGTACAGCAAACATATGAAATACATATATAGACAAGACATACATATAACAAAGACGTATACCAAGACATGTACAAGGATGAATAAAAAACAATTAACGGCTAATGAATAAAAACAATTAAAATCACAATGTTTAAAAACCCCTAAATAATTAAATACAATTAAAATACCCTAATAAAAAACCTGTCAGGAGCGATATAGTTAGATCAAAGTTGATAAATACTGCCTGTTGGTTTGGCTGATAAATCGACAAAAGACCTTGAATTTCATCAACGTAGGTCAGAAATGTCAAAATGGCAGCTAAGACATTGCAAGTCAAATGTTGACTGTTTTAAATGTACTTTATTAAAAGACACTTTTGACATCTCTTGAGTTAAGGTTGGGGGAAACCAATCACTTTGTTCCAGAAAATTTTTCTTTTAAATTCAGATTATTATTATTTAAAAAAATAGGTTTTGACATAAAACGTCTTCTTTCCACCTGATTCAATTTTGGTGTCCCGCACTCCAAGTGGCTCATAACAAGGCAAAAGATAAAAATGCACCAATTCAAACAAAAACCAACATACGGACGAAAAGACCAAAATCCACACTAGATGATAGTCTTAATTTTTGTAAAGTTATCTGTTGTTGGTATTTGACACTGGAAAAATGGATGTATACGAAGATATTTATGATGGAAATGTGAACAAGAGGGGATGATCGCTCTTGGTGGATATGTAAACAAAAAAGCTTTTTTAAAAATGGATTCAAATGCACGAATTCAGAAGATTTTATAGATTAATATACAACTGTAGCCAGAGATGTTTTTGGGGACTGATTGACAAGAAACTTTGTTTTTATAAATGATGACACCAGTGAGACTTCAATATGCAGAAAGGTGGAATGGTTTGACCGATAGAAAACTTGACGGCGAAGATGATGGAGTCTGCTGACGAGGCATAACAACAACCCTGTGAGGTGGGTTGGGCTGAGAGAGTGAATGGCCCAAGTTCACTCAGCCGGCTTTCTTGTTTAAGTCAGGACTAGAATTCCCAGTCTCCTAGTGATAACCCAAAGTCACCCAGCTGGCTTTCGTGCCTAAGGTGGGACTAGAATTCACCATCTCTTCTTCATTGGCACAAAGTCGCCTAGCTGACTTTCATGCCTAAAGTGGGACTAGAACTCACAGTCTCCCAGTTTCTAGCCTGGGCCTTCACCACTAGACTAAACTGTGGAAAATAGGTGGTAGATTGCTCACACTACTGTCAGGTTCTTTGTGAATTATCAGATTTGGGTTCATTGAAACACCATTTTGTTGGCCTACAAAGCTAAGTTTCTTGGATCACAGCCTCACTTCTTGATTTATATACTAGATGTTCATCCCACCTTTATTAATTTATAAGTAACTCGAGGCAATGCTCATACAAATGCGCATACAAAAATAGATAACGGCCAGGCTTGGAGGGAGAGAACTGTAAACATCAGGATGAAGTGACAAGGATATCTCTATTTGCGTTTTTTGGTCCTCGCAGCGGCTGATGCCAGTTTTCCTTGGCACAGAATTTGGAAATCTTTATAATTGGCACAACACATAGAAGAATAATGCCTTGCTAAGGCCACACTTGGAATACTGCATTCAGTTTTGGTCGCCACAATGTAAAAAAGACGTTGAGACTCTAGAAAGAGTCCAGAGAAGAGCAACAAAGAAGATTAGGGGACTGGAGGCTAAAACATATGAGGAATGGTTGCAGGAATTGGGTATGTCTAGTCTGGTGAAAAGAAGGACTAGGGGAGACATGATAGCAGTGTTCCAGCATTTCAGGAGCTGCCACAAAGAAGAGGGAGTCAAACTATTCTCCAAGGCACCTGAGGTTAAAACAAGAAGCAATGGGTGGAAACTAATCAAGGAGAGAAGCAACTTAGAACTAAGGAGAAATTTCCTGACAGTGAGAACAATTAACCAGTGGAACAGAAGTTGCCTCCAGAAGTTGTGAATGCTCCAACAGTGGAAGTTTTTAAGAAGAGGTTGGATAACCCTTTGTCTGAAGTGGTGTAGGGTTTCCTGCCTAAGCAGGGGGTTGGACTAGAAGACCTCCAAGGTCCCTTCCAACTCTGTTATTCTATTCTAAATCTAGAAGAATAAAAGCAATAAAGGGATGATGCCTCATGATTTTAGGAGGAGCTGATACAATAGATAGTAAAATTGTGGGTCAGGTTTTTCAACCGGAGAGGTAAACAGTTTCCTCCGACTCAGCTGACTTTGTTTGAAAATGCAACTTCCTAGATGAATAAGATGTGTGTGTGTGTGTGTGTCTTCAATTTTTGCTACTTGCAGGGTGAAGAAGGCGTTGAGAAGATCCGATCAAACGTCTTTCTGCAAACTGCATCTCCAGAAGAGATAATGGTTCAGTCTATCACAGCGCCAGATAAAACTCGGTTCCAAATTGCTCGGAGGCTCAACGCGAGAAGACATGACTTCTTGAGGCTTATACTTTGAATGTGTGGCTTGTGGTATATCCAGAATTCGGCTTCCTTCTCACGTTTTCCAAAATACTAAGAGAGGCTGGAAAAGGTAAGTTAACTTGTGGTGTGGCGAATATATCAATAGTTTGGGTGCAGGGTGAGGGTCAAGGTTTGTTTTCCAAGTTTGTGGATTGGAAAACACTGATTCAGACGCTTAGCAACTGGTTCGTATTTATGACTGCTGCAGTGTCCAGGGGTCATGGGATCACTTTTTGCAACCTTCTGACAAGCGAAGTCCATAGAGAAAGCCAGATTCACTAAACAGCTGCAGTGATTTACTTAATAACTGTGGCAAGAAAAGTGGTAAGATGGGGCAAAATTCCCAGAACCAAAGGGTCTCACTTAAGAACAGAAACATTGGGCTCATTTGTGGTAGTAAGTCGAAGGCTACTTGTATTCTAGCAAGTTGGTTTTCCGTGGATGGATGAGTTTGTTGAGAACTTACCTGTGTGCAGTTTTTCGCACGAAAACTACAGAACTGGCTTTGCTTCTACTGTGTTGATTTGGCTCTATCAGTAAAGTTATACTTTTGGTAAAATAATGTCCCAGAAGTTTCTTTCGCTGCGTATGTCAACAGGACGGTTGATAGCAATTTTAATAGGTTTGTGAACTTCAACTCCCAGAATTCGGCGTGTTGTGCATGTTTTCCCCCCCCCTTGGCAGCTCGTCAGACCCCCGAAACCAAGAAAGACATTTAGCCAATATTTAAAGCACGTTTCTTTATTGTTCCACACCTATAGACAGAACAACTGAAGTAACCTACTACCTACATCAAACATACACTTTGGAAACTATTTGGGAGAGGCTGGCCACCCTCTCACACACACAAAACAACCAAATGGTGGTTTCTTACTCCCCTGCAATGCATCTCCTCCCTGCCCGGAAGCCAGCCCACTACATTCCATCACACAATTTTAAGATATGTAGATTTTGACTCCCAGAATTCCCCAGCCAGCGTATTTTCAAACTTAGAAACTTTAAGAGGTATGTGGACTTCAATTCCCAGAATCCCCTAGCCAGCATATTTTCTCAATTGTCAACTTTTAAGATAAATGGGTTTTAATTCCCAGAATTCCCCAGCCAACGTGTTTCCCCCCCCCCCATTTGATAAGTAAGATATGTGTAGACTTCAACTCCCAGAATTCCCTAGCCAGCATGTTTTTCAAACTTGCAACTTTAAGAAGCGCGTGGACTTCAACTCCCAGAATTCCCCAGCCGGTATATATTTTTTCAAACTTGCAATTTTAAATGCCTGTGAACTTAAATTCCTCAGCTAGCATGCTTTCCACACTTGTCAACTTTAAGACATGTGGACTCCAACTCCCAGAGTCTCCCAGCCAGTATCGTTTTCCACAGTCAGCAACGTTAAGATATGTGTGAGCTTCAACTCCCAGAATTCCCCAGCCAGTCAGCTGGGAGTTGAAGTCCACTTATCTAAAATGTATCATGCTGGCTGAGGAATTTGGGGAATTGAAGTTCACACGCATTTAAAATTGCAAGTTTCAAAAATATATACTGGCTGGGGAATTCTGGAAGTTGAAGTCCACGCGTTTCTTAAAGTTGCAAGTTTGAAAAACATACTGGCTAGGGAATTCTGGGAGTTGAAGTGAAGTGTTAATCCCACTTTATAATGCCTTGGTAAGGCCATACTTGGAATACTGCATTCAGTTTTGGTCACCACGATGTGGAAAAGATGTGGAGATTCTAGAAAGAGTGCAGAGAAGAGCAACAAAGAGGATTAGGGGACTGGAGACTAAAACATGAGCAATGGTTGCAGGAACTGGGTATGTCTAGTTTAATAGAAAGAAGGACTAGGGGAGACATGATAGCAGTCTTCCACTATCTCAGGGGTTGCCACAAAGAAGAGAGAGTCAAACTATTCTCCAGGGCACCTGAGGGTAGAACAAGAAGCAATGGGTGGAAACAAATCAAGGAGAGAAGCAACTTGGAACTGAGGAGAAATTTCCTGACAGTTAGAACAATTAATCAATGGAACAACTTGCCTCCAGAAGTTGTGAATGTCCCAACACTGGAAGTCTTTAAGAAGATGTTGGATAGCCATTTGTCTGAAACAGTATAGGGTTTCCTGCCTAGGAAGAGGGTTGGACTAGAAGACCTCCAAGGTCCCTTCCAACTCTGCTATTGTATTGTATCATGTTTGTAAACCTTGTGCTAGGTTTTGAATTCAGCTATAATTGCAGTAAACATGGAGGGAGGGAGAGAGAAAGAGTTTGGCAGCACCTTTTCCAACTAAGCAATTTGATCAAATTTTATTAAAATGGTTTAGTCAGAAAAGGTGTTGCCAGGCTCCCTGCGATTATAATTAGCAGATATGTAACTAAAACCCTATGATTGCGTGTTGCAGGTCCAACTGATTCATCATCAGCTTGTGATAAATCACATTGAACATTTGCTACTGGGAAATTTGACAAGTTAAAAAGGAAACCAAAACGTGAGTTTAATCATGATTCACTACATCAAGTGGACGGTAAAGACCACGACTTCAAAACAAGTCAGCAAATAGTAACCTCTTGCATTTGGGGCTGCTGTCCAGGGGTGAAATGCTGCGAGTTTGGGCACGGCTTTTCTGACGGATCAGCTGTGTCACGCGATTCATATTAGTATATTAATATAAATCGCGTGGCACAGCAGTTCCCCCCCCCCCCCGTTTGCTTACCTTACCTTTTTGATGCTCTGCGCATGCACAGAGGTGGCATGTGCATGCGTGACCTCACATTGCTACCGAACCAGTGGCGCTAAGTGGATTTCACCCCTGCTGCTGTCCATTGCCCAGATTGCAACCTTGCCAGTTGTCACCTAAAATAGAAACTCCTTAGGTATATATTATGCAAGTTTAACCTGAAACCTAAGTAAAGTTAGCAATCCTGTGCTGATATATTCAACAGGTCAGTAGAGCAGTATTTCCCAATCTTGGCAACTTGAAGATGGGGGCGGAGAGGGGAATTCAACTCCCAGAATTCCTTAGCGAGCATGGCTGGTTGGGGAATTCTGGGAGTTGAAATCCCTCCCATCCACACGTTGGCAAGATTGAGAAACAACAGGTAAATACATTAAAACCAGTTTTGTCCCAATTGCAGTTGAATGCCAATGAAGGGCCCCGGGGAGAAGTAGTATATATCATTCACCAACCATAAAACGTGAACTAGACTCTGTTGTTTCTCTGTGTCATATAATATATGTGGCTATATGCATAATTTTGTTTGTATTTTTTGCCATGTTTATGTAGGGCTGTGATGGAAAACCTATGGCGTCTTTGCGGACACCAGAGCGCCAGAAAACTGCCAAAAAACAGGCTGGTTTTTTGTACCAGTTTCTGACTGGTTTGGGGCCATTATCAGGCTGTTTTTTGGGTTGTTTTCAGGCCATTTTTGGCCCTAAAAACAGCCAAAAAAAGGCCTGAAAATGGTCCCAAACATAGACAAAAATTGGGCAAAAAAGAGGCATGTGTGACCGGCCAGCTGGTCTTTGGGTTTCCGATATTCCGGTGCGCACAAAGACCCAGTGCGTGCATGAGCACTGGTCAGGTGGTCTTTGGGTTTCCGGCACTTCAGGACGCACATGGAGCCGGGCATCCACCACATAAATGCGCACAGCACGCATGCATACTTATCACCCGCAACGCTCCAACTAGGCAGAGCATTGCGCAGGCACCGTACACTGCGTGCTCAGAAGCCCCGAACAGCTCAAATACAGGTAAGGAGGATGGGCAGGTGGGCCCTCTGGAGCACCATACTGGAACGGTACCTGGTGCTCCCAGCAGGCACTGGTATGCCTGTACCGGGGCGTACCGGTCATATCCCACCCCTGGTGCATGCATGCCCATTCCGGTTTGGGCACTCAATACCCAAAAGGTTCGCCATCCCTGATGTAGTGTATATTGGAGGAGGTGACCCCTTGGAGAGCTGCCTGCAATGAAATTTCCTTTTAGTCTACACCTATTAGTGTACATTTAAAGTAACAATAAAGTTTATTCTATTCTGTTCGTTTCCTCCTTTTGCTATTTTGATAAATAGCTTGAGGCAAGTAACATATCTAATACTTCTTCTTCCTCCTCCTGTTTTCCCCATAACAAAGTCCCTGTCAGCTGGGTTGGGTGGAGAGAAAGAGGAAGATTAACATTTAGATAACCTTCGATCCCACAGCTGAATTGCTAAGAATGAAACTTCATGGCCAATACTGGCTGTTTTTAGGAGGGTTGGACTTGGCTGATACTTAGATGGAAGACCACAAGGAAATCCCAGCCAGGGTCTTGACTGAGAAGTTGTACCAAAAAAAACGAATTCACCCAAAAAGGAATAGAAACTTAATTCCAAGCCCTCCCCCAGGTAACCATCACGATAGTCACAAGGGGATGAGATGAGCTGGAGGGAGATTTTAAATTAAACAACAATTGGCTCTATCGTTCAGGCTTTACATGCAATAATAATCTTATTGATTATTGCAACCTAATTTATTTACACTGCAATAAAACATTGAAATCTGAATAGTGATAATCCTCGAGTTACGACCATAACTGAGCCCGGCAATTACAGTTGTGTCAGTTGCAAAGCAGGTCATTTCACGACCGACCTCATTTTTCGTCCTTTCTGTTCAGCAGTCATTAAGCAAACCCAGCAGTCATTAAGTGAAACTCATTGTTTGCTCGGGGCTGGATTTGCTGGAAACCAGAAGGAAAGACAGGTTTCCAGTAAAACCGTCATAAACGGAGATCGTCACGTGATCGAACTGCTACAAATGGCGGTAAATGTGAGCTGTGTCACGTGACTGCGGCGGGAGGGGTGACGTTGGAGCTTTGAAACCAAGTCGTAAATAGCTTTTGGAGAGCCCGTTGTAAGTTCGGACTGTCTCTGAGTGATCCATCGTAAGTTGAGAACTACTTGCATTAAAATATTTTTTTTACTTTGTGATTGAATGCATTCAAAAGGAGCAGGTCTAGTTTAGTTTGGTTTACTTTATTGCAGCGATGGCGAACCTTTTTTTGGCTCACGTGCCACAAGTGAGGGGAGCGCAGGGGGGGCGTGTGCGGGCATGCCGCACCCATAATGCAATGCGGGACACCCCCAGTGCGCATGCGCGCACAACAGGTGGGGAACCCCCCCCCCCATTTTTACATGCTTTTCGCCCTCCCCAGGCTCCAGAGGCTTTATAGGAGCCTGGGGAGGGCGAAAAGAGCTCCCCCCCCCCCCCCGGAGGCTTCAGGGACTGTCCAGAGGATTCCCTTATTCCTTCGGAATGCTTAAAACAACACTCCGAGCAAACCGGAAGTGACTTCCGGATTGCTTGGAGGATCGTTTTGAGCACTCCGAAGGCTTCAGGACCGTCCGAAGGCTTCCCTTATGCCTTCGGAGCGCTCAAAACGACCCTCCGAGCAAACCAGAAGTCACTTCTGGTTTGCTCGGAGAGTGTTTTTAAGTGCTCCGAAGGCTTCAGGGAAGCCTCTGGACGGTCCCTGAAGCCTCCGGGGGGGGAGGCTCTTTTCGCCCTCCCCAGGCTCCTATAAAGCCTCTGGAGCCTGGGGAGGGCGAAAAATGGCTTTTTAAAAGGGTGAAATCAGCTGGCCAGCGCGCGCATACGTGCTGGCCAGCTGACAGGGCAGCGCCTCGTGTGCCCTGACAAAAGTGCCATAGGTTCACCATCACTGCTTTATTGTCATCGTACAACAAAAATACCCTATTTTTCAGAGTATAAGATGCACCTTTTTCCCTCAAAAAAGAGGCTGAAAATCTGGATGCGTCTTATACACCGAATACAGCATTTTTTGCCTCCGGAAACCCCGCCTCTTCAGCAAAATGGCCGTGCATAGCATTTAGGAGGCTTTCAGAGAGTTACTGGGTGCTGGGGAGGGCAGAAATGAGTGAGAAATGGGCCATTTTTTGCTCAGTTTTGCCCCAGCCCCCAGGAGTACTCTATTAGCCTCCTAAAGGCTATGCATACCATCTTTTTTTACAAAAAACGAGCCCGTTTTTGCAAAAAAAAGGGGCCTTTTTTGCTCATTTTGGGGGGAGGGCACCTCCCAGGAGCACTTTGCAAGCCCCCTAAAGTCTATTCATGCCTTTGCGTGGGGGAATGGCCCCCTTTTCACGAAAAACTGGCCATTTTTGAGAGGTTTGCAGAGTGCAAAAACGTTTATTTGCCTCTTCAAAACCTTGGTGCGACTTATACTCTGAAAAATACGGTAAATGCCATCCTCAGTATAAAAACTATAAAAATAAAACAAAAACACACATCCTTTACATTGAATTCAATTGCATTCAATTGAATTGAAACCCCCTGATACTGCATTAATATTACACTATACAGTAGAGTTCAATATACACCTGAGATCAGGGGTGAAATTCAGCAGGTTCTGGAGAACCGGTAGCAGAAATTTTGAATAGTTCAGAGAACCAGCAAATACCATCTCTGGCTGGCCCCACTTAACCTTCATGGCAAAAAAGGTAAAACGGGACAAAACTCACTTAACAACTATCTCACTTAGCGACAAAAATTTTGGCCTCAATTATGGTGGTGTCGAGAACTCCCTGCATTGAAATATTTTATATTTGATATGATTCTTAGGATACGTCTATTTAATACGAATATTGAAGCATTCATATTTCATACGACCGTTAAATTTTATATTTAATGAGAATCTTAAATTGTTCATAATGCATTCATATTAAGTAGGTAAAAGGTCAGAGGTCCTTTGCCATGTAAAATTACCATCCTTTAATCAGGAAACATCCAGCGTTAATTATTGTTTTGGAGAGTTTCCAGGTTGCTTATATCTATATATCTGTTTGTCTGTGTCTGTTACTGAGTCCAAGGTTACATGTTGAAACTTTTCCAGTATTTCGGAATCAGAAACGCACCATCATTGTTTTTTTTAATTTTCCATTTCTGATTCCGTTTCCTTTTCTTGTTTACTTTCCCTTTTCCCAGATCCTACAAAATATGCTAGTTAAAGTATTGTTTTCCCTCCCAATGGATACAACAGACTTTTTCCATCTAAAGGTAAAGATTCCCCTCACACATATGTGCTAGTCGTTCCCGACTCTAGGGGGGCGGTGCTCATCTCCGTTTGAAAGCCGAAGAGCCAGGGCTGTCCGAAGACGTCTACGTGGTCATGTGGCTGGCATGACTAAACGCCAAAGGCGCATAGAACGCTGTTCCCTTTCCACCAAAAGTGGTCCCTATTTTTCTACTTGTATTTTTAGGTGCTTTCGAACTGCTAGGTTGGCAGAAGCTGAGACAAGTAACAGGAGCTCACTCCATTACCCGGCGCTAGGGATTTGAACTGCCGACCTTTCTGATCGACAAACTCAGCATCTTGGCCCCCGAGCCACCGCGTTTTCTACCTAAGCAATACTCAAACGCTGCCCAAAATGATAGGTGGATTTATGCAAACCCCCTCACGAATCAGGGGTGTCTGGGCTCCCATCAGAAAGCCAAGATGGCAGACGTAAGACTCCCGGAGTCACTGAGAGAGATTGGGCAGCCATATAAATGTTCTTAAATAAATAAATACATGGCAGCTATGATCACATGCTCAAAGTCCTGTCCCTTTTTGACCGCACCTGGGACACGCTAGGCTGGCCAAAATAGTCCCTGAGAAGAACCAACCATATCTCCTGGATGAAAATGTTCCATAAAGCAGAGGTCACTATCAAGAAGGCCTGTCTCATGTTCTAAGACCCTTTGATATCTTCTAGAGATGGCCACAATTATGTTTGGAAGAAGATTATCTGATATACCTTAGGGACATGCCAAATAGGATCTTCCAACCTCCTTCTTTCCTTCCTCCCTCCCTCCCTCCCTTCTTCCCTTTCTCCTTCCTCCCTTCCTTTCTCCCTCTCCTTCCTCCCTTCCTCTTCTTTCTTTCTCTTCTTCCTTCCCTCCCTCCTTCTTATTTCCTTCCATCCTCCCTCCTTCTTACTTACTTGATCCATTGGTTGGTTTTCTTGGCTGCCCAAGTGGGACGCCAAAGGCATCAACCATATTCTTACCCTGCGCCTTTAAAGTCAAATATAGCACACTGAAATCATGCGAAGAAGCTGAAGTGTGCTGGGATTTTAGAATTCAAAGAGGCAAGCACCTGCCACGTAACAACCCAGAGTTAACAATTGTCAATGAGACCAACAATGGCACTTAACAGTTAAGACTTATATACCGCTTCACACTGCTTTACAGCCCTCTAAGCGGTTTATAGAGTCAGCCTATGGCGCCCCCCACCCCTCCCCGACAATCTGGGTCCTCATTTTACCCACCTCGGAAGGATGGTAGGCTGAGTCAATCTTGAGCCTAGTGAGATTCGAACTGCTGGCAGTCAGCAGAAGTAGCCGGCAGTACTGCATTCTAACCACTGGGCCACCATGGCCCTCCCTTCCCGTCTCTTTCTCCTTCATCACCGCCTCCTTTTCCTCCCTTACATCCATCCATCCATCTTTATAAATGAACCATTGTTCAACCACCACAATTAGATATTTAATTCATTAGTATGACGGATGAACAAATACATGGTTTAGACGTAGCCTGGATCTGGGAGCCTTGCCAATCCTTTTGGGTGACACCAAGTCCATCTTAATCCAGCCTTTAGGTTCCCACCAAATCCAACCAGATACCTTTGGGGTCCTCAGAAGATAAGAGACCTACCGTGGTTCCATTATTATCCCCATGAAGGTGAGATTCGGAGGCAGACCGCTCCCGATGGGAGACGGAGCTTTCAAGATTCATAACCCCCGAGAGATCAATCCTCCAAATTCCCATTTGCTAAGCGAGACAGTTGTTGAGCGAGCTTTGCCCCATTTTACGACCTTGCCACCGCTGTTAAGTAAATCATCATGGCAGTCGTTAAGTTACTAACACGGTCGTTAACTGGCTTCCCCATTGGCTTTGCTTGTTAGCCGGTCGCAAAAGTGGATCGCATGACCCTGGGCCACTGCAACCGTCATAAATAGGGAGTCCGTTGGGCCAAGCATCCCGATTTTGATCACGTGACTGTCAGGCCCGGAAGCCCATCTTTTGCGTTGGGCCTTCAGGCCTGCCACATTTATTGCTGTGGGAAATTGGGAGGGAGGCTTCTATGGAGTGAGGAAAATAATAGTCAAAATAAGATTCCTTTCTCAGAGAGTCAAGGACATTTTAGCCCTGAACCTGGAGTCGCGTGACTGGGAGGCATCTCCAGTTGGGACTGTGTTTGATTGGACCATGGGACAGGACATGTGGGGGCTGGGCATGGACATGAACTTTCACTTGGGTGGGGGAAACCTGAAAACTTTCAGATTCGGGTTTTCCCAGATGTGCCAATATGACGTCTCTAATAAAAGGGACGCGGTGGCTCAGTAGCTAAGATACAATACAATACAATAGCAGAGTTGGAAGGGACCTTGGAGGTCTTCTAGTCCAACCCCCTGCCTAGGCAGGAAACCCTATACCGTTTCAGACAAATGGCTATCCAACATCTTAAAGACTTCCAGTGTTGGGGCATTCACAACTTCTGGAGGCAAGATGTTCCACTGATTAATTGTTCTGACTGTCAGGAAGTTTCTCCTCAGTTCTAAGTTGCTTCTCTCCTTGATTAGCTTCCATCCATTGCTTCTTATTCTACCCTCAGGTGCCTTGGAGAATAGTTTGACTCCCTCTTCTTTGTGGCAACCCCTGAGATATTGGAAGACTGCTATCATGTCTCCCCTAGTCCTTCTTTCTCTTAAGCTAGACATACCCAGTTCCTGCAACCGTTCTTCCTATGTTTTAGCCTTCAGTCCCCTAATCCTCTTTCTTGCTCTTCTCTGCACTGTTTTTAGAGTCCCCACATCTTTTCTGCATCGTGGTGACCAAAACTAGATGCCAGATTCCAAGTGTGGCCTTACCAAGGCCTTATAAAGTGGTATTAACCCTTCACGTGATCTTGATTCTATCCCTCTGTTGATGCAGCCTAGGGCTGTGTTGGCTTTTTTGGCAGCTGCTGCACACGGCTGGCTCATATTTAAATGGTTGTCCACTAGGACTCCAAGATCCCTTTCACAGTTACTACTACTGAGCAAGGTACCACCTATACTGTACCTGTGCATTCCGTTTTTGTTGCCTAAATGTAGAAATGAAGATGCTCAGCTTGTCAGTCAGAAAGGTCGGCAGTTCAGCAGTTCGAATCCCTAGTGCCGCATAACGGAGTGAGCTCCTATTACTTGTCCCAGCTTCTGCCAACCTAGCAGTTCGAAAGCATGTAAAAATGCAAGGAGAAAAATAGGGACCAGCCTTGGTGGGAAGGTAACAGCGTTCTATGCGCTTTCGGTGTTTAGTCATGCCCGAACCTTTACCTTTAATAAAATGGAACTTTGAGGAAACTCAAACCTCAGAGTCTTCTTTCATTGGGTGTTACTTGGAACTCCGACATTGATTTTGCGGAGGCTGCGGTGGTCATTAAGTGTGCAAAACAGCGATTTTTTTTAGCGCCGTTGTAACTACGAACCGTCTTTAAACGAACCGTTGTAAGTCGAGGGCTAGCTGTACGCTCGGAATGTTGGCGCAAGGACAGCCTGTTTATAAGTCGATAATAAATAAGGCTGCCTTGAAGTTGAGTGTCAAGACATGGAGGAAGGACAGAAGGAATTTTTAAAAAATATATATTTGCATATCTGATTCAGCTGGCCAGCTTCTCACGCAGAAGTTGAACAGGAAGATTTCTCCCACGATTAATTTAATGAATGTTTCAAGTTCAAAGGGCCTTGAAAACTCCCTACCCAAAAAGAAAAAACCACCACATTCTCATTTGAGCAACGTTTCCAGTTTGATGTGGACTGGAAATCATCCTGAACCGACTTTTTAAAGGAAGTTAATAAGTAACTGCGGAAAACCCGCATCTTCCCCTCGGACAACCTATTTAAGCCACTCCAGGATTGGAACAAAGCCCCACCTCTGCAGCACGCTGAGGACATCAATCCAGCCAGAGATTACTTCCAAAAGGTAGGATCGCTTTCTCCTAGAGACTCCCAAGAAGTCAGGAGAATTTAAGCTGGAGAGATACTGTCGAGCCTCGTGTTATAGCAGCCGTATTGGGTCAAGTTTGATGTCTTGTAAAGTTTCTCTGTCCATTGTAGTGGGGAGAATAAATAATAGCCTTTTGATGCCGGCAGAAACTTTTAAAGAAGAGCATCATGTATTCTTACATAATGCAGCTTAATTGAACATAATTGCATGTTTGGGGCGTTAAATGCCCTTCAGCAATGAAACGGATTGCGTAATGGTTTTGCTCATTCCAATGGGCTGACCAGATTAATTTCTACTTTCAGGGTATACTAAGCCAGTGGGTCTCAAAATTTGGTCTGGGGAATCCTGGGGGTCCCTGAGACACTAGAGGTAGCCCTTGACTTACAACAGCTCGTTTAGTGACCGTTCAAAGTTACAACGGGGCTGAGAAACGTGACTTATGACCAGGGGTAAAATCAACTTACCTTCGCTACCGGTTCGCAAATCGCACGCGCCAACTTCACGCAGGCACAGAACGTCAAAAACAGGACGTGATGATGTCCGGGCGGGGGTGGGCGGAGCCTCTCACTGCCACCGCTACCGGTTCGCCTGAACCAGATAGAACCGTCTGAATCGTATCACGGCAAAGTCAGTGGATTCACTTAGCAACCAGGGTTACTCACTTTTCAACTGCAGCGACTCGCTCAACAACTGTGGCAAAAGAAAATTCGTCATATGGGGCAGCGCTCACTTAACAAATGTCTCACTTCACATCCAGAAATGTTGGCCTCAATTGTGGCCGTAAGTCGAGGACTACCCATCCTAGGAAGCTCCTAAGGGAAATAAATATTTTTCACATTTCTCTAAATAGTTTGTAAGCATCAGGCCAGAATGTGTGGGAGCTACGGTATTAGGCAAACCGAGTGCAATGTATAGAAATGTATGGGTCTTGAGGACTAGAATCCTGAATTTGGAATGTTTTGTCAAGGGGGGTAGGATATACGGCCCTGTCACAGGTTATGGGAGTTTGTCGTCCACTTGCAGTCTGGTGGACTTCCTGCATAACATCGCATCTTATACAAATAGCTCTATTCCAGCAGTTACTAATTGGTGGTCCGTGAACCACTGGTGTTCTGTAAGAAAATTTTGGTGGTCTGCAGAAATTTTTTTTGCATTGTTTATATTGCACTAAATCCGGGGTCCTCAAACTGCGGCCCCTGGGACAGATACGTGCAGTGAACGCTTGTGTTGCTGCAGAGAGTCTCCCCCTTCGGGGTCTTTTTGTGGGTCGGAGGGGGGCAGAAAGTCCAACTTGGGGTCTGCTTCAGCCTCCTGGTGGGGGGCTTTGGGCGGAGGCTGGAGGGAAGCGCCGCTGGTGGGGAAGAGCCGGAGGGCCTCGTTCCAGTGGGACTGCATCATGGCCTGGAACTGGCTGACCATCTCAGCCCGCTGAGCCTCCAGGCGCCGGTACCTGGCCTTGCACTCCCACAGGTCTTCCCTCTGCTTGGAAAGCCTATGCTGGTAGTCTTCAGTGAGGTGCTTCTGCTGAGTCTCCTTCTCGGTCAGATCCAATTTGAACTGAGCTCTTTTGCCAACTGTTTCTCGTGGCGGCTGCTTAGCTCCAGCAACTGCTTCCTCTTGGGGCCCTAAGGAGCGCGGGCGGGCGAGGAGTGGCTGGGAGGGGAGGGGGAGTAGTAGTAGAGGCGCCCCTCGATATGAGTGACATCAAGTTGGCCATGCCCACCTAGTCACATGACACCTAGCCACGCCAACCCAGCCAGTCATTAGGCAGATTGTATTAGTGGACCGTGGGATTTAAAATTATGAATTTAGTGGTCCCTGAGGTCCAAAAGATTTGGGATCCCTGCTCTCTTCCAATTGGTTGGGCTCTTCCACACCCCAATTCCCACTCTGCTTTCAATGCGCTTTCTGAACTTAGATGTGGGACTCTGCCCTAAAAGGCATAACTTACTTGTCTCTTGCCTTTGTAAAGCTTCAGTAATTTCACCCATGTTTAGGTTTGCCAATTCAGGCAGTGCCTTCAACATTCAGGGATGCAATTCCTTTGAGAAATGCACCCTTAGTTTTCTTATAACAATTTTGCAGATTAGGTGAAACTTGGCCCGATACCAGTAACAATGAGAGGGATCTGGGAGTCCTTAGTGGACTTAAATAGGAGCCAGCCATGTGCAGCAGCTGCCAAAAAAGCCAACACAGTTCTAGGCTGCATCAACAGAGGGAGAAAATCAAGATCACGTGAAGGGTTAATACCACTTTATAAAGCCTTGGTAAGGCTACACTTGGAATCCTGCATTCAGTTTTGGTCACCATGATGTAGAAAAGATGTGGAGACTCTAGAAAGAATCCAGAGAAGAGCAACAAAGAGGATTAGGGGACTGGAGGCTAAAGCATACGAGGAACGGTTGCAGGAACTGGGTAGGTCTAGTTTAATGAAAAGAAGGACTAGGGGGTTATGATATTATGATAGTGGGTTATACATTATAGCAGTGTTCCAATGTTTGAGGGGCTACCACAAAGAAGATGGCTCAAACTTATTTCCCAAAGCACTTGAGGGCAGGAGAAGAAGCAATGGATGGAAACTAATCAAGGGGAGAAGTAACTTAGAACTAAAGAGAAATTTCCTGACAGTGAGAATAATTAACCAGTGGAACGACTTGCCACCAGAAGTTGTAGGCACTCCATCACTGGAGGCTTTTAAGAAGAGACTGGACAGCCATTTGTCTGAATTGGTATGGGGTCTCCTGCTTGAGTAGGGGGTTGGATTGGAAGACCTCCAAGGTCCCTTTTCACTCTGAAGTTCTGTATTCTTTTTTTTTAAATCCATCATGGTGAATTTGACTTTGAATTTGGTATCTCTGAATGTTTTTCTGTCACGCTTTTAAGAATTTGCTTGTCCTCAAAGGGCAGATAAGGAAATGGGGAAGGAAGTGGGCTGGCACAAAATTGTAACATTGAAATTAGGAAAAGTGGCGTAACCTCAGGTGACCTGAGTTAACCAAAACCACAGAACAAACAGAATTCCGCTCAAAAATTTCTTGTTGCTAAGTGGGATGGTGGTGAGCTTTGCCACAATTTACGACCTTACTTGCTACAGTCGTTAAGTGAATCCCTGCCATTGTTAAGCTGGTAACATGATTGCTTAAGTGAATCTGGCTTCCCCATTGACTTTCCTTGTCGGAAGGTCGCAAAAGGGGATCCACACAGCTGTCATAAACGAGTCAGCTGCCAAGCTTCTGAATTTGGATAGTGTGACCCCCAACGTAAGGCTGAAAAACAGTCATAAATCACTTCTTTCAATAACTGTTGTAACTTTGAACGTCACTAAATGAGCTGTTGCAAGTCGAGGACTACCTGTAATTCAGATGAAACTAATCGGGCATTTTCTAATTTTGAGGTCCTGTTTATTTATGGGCCACCTTAAATTGCCATCACTTAATAGAATAGAATATAGAATAGAATAACAGTTGGAAGGGACCTCGGAGGTCTTCTAGTCCTAACCCCTGCTTAGGCAGGAAACCCTACACCACTTCAGACAAATGGTTATCCAACATCTTCTTAAAAACTTGCAGTGTTGGAGTATTCACAACTTCTGGTGGCAAGTTGTTCCACTGGTTAATTGTTCTCTCTGTTAGAGAGAACTCTGTTACTCCTTAATTCTAGGTTGATTAGTTTCCACCCATTGCTTCTTGTCTTGCCTTGCCTTCAGGAGCCTTGGAGAATAGCTTGATTCCCTCTTCTTTGTGGCAACCCCTGAGATATTGGAAGACTGCTATCATTTCCTCCCCTAGTCCTTCTCTTCATTAAACTAGACATTCCCAGTTCCTGCAACCGTTCTTCATATGTTTCATCCTCCAGTCCCCTAATCATCTTTGTTGCTCTTCTCTGCACTCTTTCTAGAGTCTCCACATCTTTTTTACATCGTGGCGACCAAAACTGGATGCAAATATTCCCAGTGTGGCCTTACCAAGGACTTATAAAGTGGCATTAACCCTTCATGTGATCTTGATTCTCTCCCTCTGTTGATGCAGCCTAGAACTGTGTTGGCTTTTTTGGCAGCTGCTGCACACTTGCATTTTGGAGATGCCAGCCAAGGTTTTCTACATCCATTGTCCCTGAGTGGAGCACGGTCTCCTTTTTTCTGGAAAAGCGTTTCCATGAATTTGGGACTATCCTAAACAGGGTAAAATGACTTTCCGCCCTAATCGGAAAGCCTCCAAAGAATCAGGATGGAGAAACACTTCTGCGGTCTTGACAGAGAAAAAGAAGTGCTTTGACATACATTGAATAAGACTGGTTGTCCTGCGTTAAATGAACAAAGGCTCCCAGTTTGAACTGTTACGTAATTTGCTTTCTTTAAGTTCCTCCTTTTGAGTGTGTCAGCTTTCAGTGACTAATCCATCTTTTGTTTTATGTCAGTAGGACTGTTTTCTTGACGCACAACCGCACAATGTAGCTTCTTTGAGGGATGGAAATTCCATTCTGGAGGTACTCCAATTCTGTGATTGGGTGTGTTTATTTTTTATTGATTGATTTGATTTGATTTGTCAATCGTTTACAAGATAAATAGCTATAAGAATAAACATGAGTATGAATGAAAGGGGTACGAAGAAATGGGGACAGTAGGCATGCTGGTGGGCTTATGCACAGCCCCTTTACGGACTTCTTAAGAATGGGGTGAGTAGGAGACAGTTTAAGGTTTTGGGGATTTGTACACAACACAGTCAAGGTAGAGCATTTCCAGGCATTGACCACTCTGTTGCTGAAGTTGTATTTTCTGTAATCAAGTTCGGAGCAGTTTACATTGAGTTTGTATCTGTTGGGTGCTCTTGTATTATTGGGGATGAAGCTGAAGTAGTCATTGACCGGTAAGACGTTGTAGCAATAATTTTGTGTACTACACTTAAGTCCCGACTGTAGGTTGTGTAGTTCTAGTTTGTCCAAGCCTGGTGGTGTAGGTTGCGAGCAGAGGAGTGTAGTACTCTTCTCATGAACTATCTCTGGACTCCCTCAATTGTACTAATGTCCGATATACAGTGTGGATTCCAGACAGATGAGTTGTATTTGAGAATTGGTTTTCTATGCCCTAGTTAGCAATACGATACTACCGGAGAAGGAACTTCGCAAAATTAGGTTCCTTACACTAGGAAAGAAGTATTCCTTCCAATTCCAGATTACCAATAATGACAATAAAGTGATGTGGTAGAACGTGTTCTCTGCGGTGTAAAAGCAAATAAAGAGGGTTGATAATTCAGCTTCATTTACACAGCTGCTTAATTCATGCTGCTGTTTAACTTTCCCCAGTTACCCTGATATGTAAAATTGTGCCACTGATTAATCACACCTGTTTGCGACAGAGCAGCTGTAGAGGTTCGCAGAGCCGACAATATGCAAGGAAGGAAAAGGAAAGGAAGAAAGGAGTGAGAATAATAATAATAATAATAATAATAATAATAATAATAATAATAATAATAATAATAATAATAATAATAATAATAATAATAATAATAATAATAATAATAATAAAATTTATTTCTTAGCCGCACCCTCTCCCCAAGGACTCGGGGCGGCGTACAATAAAACACATAAAAACAATAAGGACAATACACACACAGAATAAACGAACACGTGTACATGGAGGAGGTATGAAGATAAGAAAAGACAATTAAAACATAGTTTAAAATCCCATTATAAAAGTCTAAAAGTCACAAAAATTAAAAAAAAACCCGTCAGGAGCAGTGTGAACGAACTATGGTTGAGCCAGGCCAGCTACTTGAAATAGGTGCGTCTTGAGCTTTATCCGGAAGGCGCGGAGGTCGGAGGTAGTCCTAATATCCGGGGGAAGGTCATTCCACAGGGCTGGGCCCGCAACAGAGAAGGCTCTACTCCTAGATGCCGCCCCCCGACATTGTCTGGTGGACGGCACCTGGAGGAGTCCCTCTCTGTGCGAGCGAATTGGTCGCAGGGATGTATGGGGCAGGATACGATCCCGCAAGTAGCTAGGTCCTGAGCCATGGAGCGCTTTAAAGATCGTTATCAAGACCTTGAAACGCACCCGGTAGACCACAGGGAGCCAGTGCAGCTCGCGCAGGAAAGGTGTCACATGGGAGTACCTTGTACTCCCAATAATTACCCGCGCGGCCGCGTTCTGGACCAACTGTAGTCTACGAGTGCATTTCAAGGGAAGCCCCATGTAGAGAGCGTTACAGTAGTCCAGGCGAGACGTCACCAGCGCATGAGTGACTGTGCGCAAGGAGTCACTCCCACAAAAGGAGGGGGAAGGAAAGAGGGAGAAAGGAAGAAAGGAGGGAGAAAAAAGAGGGCAGGGGAAGGAAAGAAAAGGAAAGAGGGAGAAAAGGGAGAGGGGAAAAAGGGAGGGGGGAAGGAAGGAAGGGAGGGAAAGAAAGGAGAAAGCCACATCAAAGTTCTCCAGGAGTCACTGGCTGAAATCTCAGATGTTGTGAATGGACTCTGCATATCCCCTGGAAAAAAGCAGGCGCACATCACACTCCCAGTTCAACACTCTCTTCAAACTGGCAACTTCCAGCACAGGATGGAAAGTGATCTTATGAAGGTAACAAGATGCAAAAGCCCCATAAAGGAGGAGCGTCTGCTGCCCTCTGCTGGTGCAGATGCAGAGAGGCAGGCAATTTATTCTCTGCTTCTTTTCATTGAAATGAAGAGTAAGCAAGGGAGGGAAGGAAGGAAAAAGAAAAGGGGGGGAAGAGAGGGAAGGAAGGAAGAAGAGAAAAGGGAATAAAGGAAGGAAGGAAAGTAGGGAGGATAGATAGATAGAGGCAGAGAGGGGGCCAAGGCCATCTGGTAGTTATGTGCTGCTTCCAGAGTCTGATATCGGGTGAGGCAGAAGAACAGAGGGAGCCTGTTCCCAGTGCACGCATGCACAGAGCTGCCAGAAGGCAAGAACAATTAAGAAAACAGGGTCGACTTGGGAGTAAAGCTTGGAGATGATTGGCCCCTCGCATAAGACATAAAAGAGAAGCGAATGGGACGTGGGCTTTTGCAGGAGGCAATTAGTTCATCTGGTCGGTTCAAGCTTTGAAAAGTTCTGTTTGACTCCGTGCTAAGTTTGGCCTTGCTCTGCATTTGGCAACTAGGTCTCTGGCAGCATTCCAAGGGAGATAAGGTGGGCGTTTATCAACATTTCGCTGAAAGACTGTGGCAACTCAAGCAGACATCTGTCGGAATCTTCACAGACTGTTTGTGAATCATTACGGGCTGTGAATGACCCTAATTCACAGCTGTATAAATAAAAGAGGGTTTTGGGGACTAAGATTGTGATTTATGCTTTGTCAGGAAGCCTAGGTCAGAACAATAATGAGGGGGAGGAAGGGTCTGAGAGAAGTCCTGTCTTAGCACTCCCCCCCCGATACGAGTGATGTTTAGCTGGCCACCCCCACCCCCAAGGTCAAACACAACCTTGATGCAGCCCTCAATGATACCAAATTTGACACCCCTGGAAAACAAAGCAGATGTCAAACCTGCAAGCCATCTTTTCTTTTTAGGTTTCAGGCTGGCCACACTTTCTACTGTCTACTTTCTACTGTGGGAAAATGGGAGTGGGGATTATGAGGAGTTGGGTGATGTGTAGCCATAATAACATTCTTCTTAGAAAGCCAAGGTCATCTTTTTCTCTGCACCTGGCCGGAACTGGATGGGTGGAACTGCCAGTGTAGCAGTGGGAAATTGGACCATGGGATGGACTTGTGGGAGTGGGGGCAAGATCTTCAACTTTCAACTGGGTGGGAAAACCTGGAAGCTTTCCGATTCGGGTTTTCCCAGATGCGCCAACATGGCTGCTTTAATAAAGTGGAACTTGAGGAATCTCTTGCCTCGCAATTCTTATTTTATTTTGGATGCTATTTGGAACCCTGACAGCAGAGGCAGAACCAAAGGAGGTTAGGAGAAGATCCCATTTCTTGCTCCCAAGGTCGTCTTCTAACAAGCGTGTCTCTCTGTTTTGTCTCTTCTTTTTTCTTCTTTCCCCCAGACACCCAACTCCATCCCAGACCTTTCACACGATGCATCTGCTGCTGCTCATCCTCCTCTCTGTGAGCTGGAGTCAAATGCCCACAAGTGGAGAGGTGGTGGACTCCTTTCAAGACCATTGTTCTCAGTTTTTCCTCCGAGAAACCCCGCCATTAATCAGGGTCCCTCCGAGCCCTGCCCGCATTTGCCAGCGTTACAAAAACCTGTATCGTTTCGCCACCTTGTATGATAAAGACAACCGCATCCCGGTCTATTCGGCATATGTCTATAACCCTGGGAGTGCTAAGAGACCCAGAAAATGGATGGTTGAACCTCAGGTAAGAAGTGAGGGACGGGTTCAAGTTCTCCCCCTCCCTTCTTTTCGGTGAATGTAGCTTATGTAGACCGGAGTCTCCAACTTTGGCAAGTTTAAGACTTGTGGACTTCAACTCCCAGAATTCCTCAGCCAGTTGGCAATATGGTTGATTTTGGGGGGGGGGGGGTGTGCCCCACCTGTTTTGCAAATGTCTATGTCAGCGATGGCAAACCTTTTTGGCACCGAGTGCCCAAACTGGAATGTATGTATGTACGGCCGGAGCGCCAGAAACCTGAAAACCAGTTGGCCAGTATGCATGCCTGTTTTTCGGGTTGTTTTTCAGCCTGTTTTTAGCCCCAAAATAGCTGAAAATGGCCTGAAAAACGGCTTGGTTTTGGCCATTTTGTGGGCTGCTTTTAGGTCGCTTTTGGGGCATTTTTGGAGTAAAAAATAGCCGGAAAACAGCCTGGAAAATGTCGCAAAAAACAGCCCTAAAAAACAGGACTGAAAGCAAATGTGTGTGCCGGAAAGCAGAAGAGCAGCTGGCGACTGCGCATGTGCCCACAGAGAGGGCTCTGTCTGGCACGCATGCCATAGTTTCGCCATCCCAGGCCTATGTAGTGCTGGGTGTTTTTGTTTTTTTGTCTGATCACTTTTCCTTTCACTCCGGCTGTTTGTGCTCCCTCTTCTCTCCTCCCCAGATCATCAATTCCTCGTTCCAACCTGAAATGGAAACGGAAGGGGACTTCCTGAATAAAAAGGGCCCCAAAGAAGCTCTGTACAACAGCCAGGCCATCTTGGAAGATTACAAGAACCTAAGCGATTACAACAGGGGCCATCTGAACCCCAACGGACACCAGCCGGACTACAGTGCCAAGTCTTCCACCTTCACCCTGACAAACATCGTCCCGCAGTTCATCAAACTCAACGGCGGAGCCTGGAACAACTACGAGCAAAGCACCATGGTCCAGATGACCAAAGGATGCCAGGAGACGTTTGCGCTGGTGGGCGCGGTGCCAGGGGACACCTACATAGCTGGAGGGAGGGTCAACAAGCCCAGCCATTTGTGGTCTGCGGCCTGCTGCGTGATAGACAACAATCACCTTCGATCCTGGGCTATCCTTGCCAGGAATGACCAAAACGTGGTGCAGGAGTTCACTCTGGGCCAGTTGGAGGCTCATCTCGCACAGCTGTATAATATAAATCAGGTCTCTCTGTTTCACAGCGACTGCCCCCGGCAATAAATTATGTCCCTCTTGCACAAATGTCATAGATGCCAAATTGACTGAAGTGAATTTAATCATTAAGCATTAAGGGCAGCACGAAGCCAATTTAGCAGATTGTGGTAGAAAGTTTAAGCAGGCATTGACCTGCACAGGGATTATGTCATCAAAATCCAGATGTTAGGATAGAGAAGGAAGAGAAACAATAAGTAGGAATGAAACAGCAAACTATGTTTATTCTCTGGCAAAGAGAATAGAAGCAAATCGAAATAATAGGGACAGAATAGAATAGAATAAATAGAATGGAATGGAGAACATAGAATAGAATATAGAGAATATTAGAATAGAATATAGACTAGAATAGAATGGAGAACATAGAATAGAATATGGAGAATATAGAATAGAATATAGAGAATATAGACTAGAATAGAATGGAGAACATAGAATAGAATATAGAGACTATTAGAATAGAATATAGAATAGAATGGAGAACATAGAATAGAATATAGACTAGAATAGAATGAAGAACATAGAATATACAGAATATTAGAATAGAATGGAGAACAGAATAGAATATAGAGAATATAGAATAGAATACATAGAATAGAATGGAAAGGAGAACATAGAATAGAAAATAGAGAATATAGAATAGAATAGAATGGAGAACAGAATAGAATATAGAGAATATTAGAATAGAATATAGAATAGAATGGAGAACAGAATAAAATATAGAGATTATAGAATAGAATAGAATAGAATGGAGAACATACAATAGAATATAGAATAGAATAGAATGAAGAACATAGAATAGAATATAGAGAATATTAGAATAGAATAGAATGGAGAACAGAATAGAATATAGAATAGAATACATAGAATAGATTGGAGAACAGAATAGAATATAGAACAGAATAGAATGGAGAACATAGAATATAGAGAATATTAGAATAGAATGGAGAACAGAATAGAATATAGAGAATATAGAATAGAATGGGGAACATAGAATAAAATGGAATGGAGAACAGAGAATATAGAGAATATAGAATAGAATGGAGAACATGGAATAGAATACATAGAACAGAATAGAGAGAAGAATATGGAATGGAATATATAGAATAGAATATAGAGGAGAAAATATAATAGAATACATAGAATGGAATACATCTATAGAATAGAATGGAGAAAATAGAATATAGAATAGAATAGAATGCATAGAAAAGAATAGAATACAGAGGGGAATATAGAATGGAATGGAATATAGAGGATGATGTAGAATAGGGCAGGACAGGATACTTTTATTTTGCCATGTGTGAATAGACACAAGGAATTTGTCTCCGGTGCAGAAGCTCTCCGTGGATATGCAAAACAACAGAGTTACAATAATCATACCAACAAGAGAAAGTACTAGAAAAGATGAGAAGGATAATAACAATACAGCCAGACCACATGGATAGCTATACTTCAACCTAAGAGAGTACTGTGGGAATTAAGACTTCAGCTGAGTGAATGGGAGAATAAAGTGTCCCGGTGTCTTAATTGTTTTGACCTGAAATGCCCTATAGAACACTGTCCCAAGGGGAAGAGTTGGAACCCCTTTATCTCCAGGGTGTGAGGGGTCTGTAGATATTTTCTCAGCCCTCTTTCTGGCTCCTGCCCTATACAGGTCCTCCATGAAAGGCAGGCTGGTTGCAATAATATTTTTCTGCAGTCCTAACTATCTGTTGAAGTCTGTGCCTGCCCTGTTTGGTTGCTGTACCAAACCAGAACTTTTAAGTACGGATGACAGACTTAAAAGTTTCAGACCACAGTCCTTGACTTAACAACCATTCAGTTAGTGCAGGGGTGTCCAAACTTGGCAACTTTAAGACTTGTGGACTTCAACTCCCAGAATTCCCCAGCCAGCGCTGCTGGCTGGGGAATTCTGGGACTTGAAGTCCACAAGTCTTAAAGTTGCCAAGTTTGGACACCCCTGAGTTAGTGACTGCAACATTAAAACCACAGTGAATTTAATGACTTACCACAGGTCCTTGCACTTTGGACCGTTGCAGCGGTCCCATAGTCCCGCGCAAAGGTGAAATTCAGCAAGTTCTGGAGAACCGGCAGCGGAAATTTTGAGTAGTTCAGAGAACCAGCAAATGCCACCTCTGGCTGGCCCAAAGAGTGGAGAGGGAATGGAGATTTTTGCAGCATCCTTCCCCTGCCACACCCACCAAGCCATGCTCACAGAACCGGTAGTAAAAAAAAATTGAATTTCACTGGTCCTTTGGTCCAAATTCGGGCATTTGGAAACTGGCAGGTATTTACAACGGTTGTAGTGTCCCACGGTCATGTGGATTGGTGACCTTCCCAACTCTGGTGGGATTCAAATTTTTTTTTACTACCAATTCTGTGGGTGTGGTGTGGTTTGGTGGGCTTGGCTTGGCTTGGGCGTGGCAGCGGAAGGGTATTGTAAAATCCCCTTTCCTTCCCCACCCCACGAACCTGCTTTCCAACTCCGTTCTCCTGTGCAGGGCAACAGAAAAAGACCCAGCCGATCAGCTGGGACTCTGGAGGCAGGGAATAGATGGGGCGGGGCCAGCCAGAGGTGGTATTTTCTTCAAACTACTCAAAATTTTCGCTACCGGTTCACCAGAACTGGTTGAATACCACCTCTGCTTTCGAACCAGTTTCTGAGCAGTAAAGTCAATGGAAAGTTAGATTCACTTAACCACTGCATCGGGGGTCTCCAATCCCCGGTCCGTGGACTGGCACTTGGCCATGGCATGCCAAAAACGGAGCCACACAAAGAAGGAAAGCCCCATCCAAGGGATGTAAGCAGTGTGTGAAACCACATCCTTTCTAGTCCATGGAAAAACTTGTCTTAATGGAATCGGTCCCTGAAGCCCAAAAGGTTGCACTGCACGATTTGTCTAACCCTGGCAATTATTTGCTTAACAAAGAGGGGTGCCATGGCCTAGAGGTGGAGCTGTCGTCTCCCAATCAGGAAGCTGTGAGTTCGATCCTAGGTAGAGTCAGATATTTCTCTCTGGGCACGTTGAGAATATATCTGCTGAGCAAAGCTCCGCATTGGTGACAGGAGTGGCATCCGGCCAGTAAACACTCTGCTAGCTCCCTTCAGTTGCCCAGACTCCACCCCATAAAGGATTATGGGATTGTTTGGTGATGATGAATTAACATCCAGGGCAAAACAAATGGTCGTTAGGTTAGACACTGCTCACTTAACAACCACTTTGGTTAGCCATGATGGCTGCAGTTGTGATTGTAAGTGGAGGGCCACCTGCAGCCGTGTGGCCAGGTTGTCTCTTCTGTTGTTGACTTGCTGCTTTGAGAGAACTACCTTCGTGAAGAACCACACACCAGAAGGGCTTCGTATCATCATAGGTCCTCACCTATGACATGGACAATATCCATTTCATGGAAGGAAAATGGAGAAAGCGAATGAATAAGACAACTTGTGTGAAAGAACAAGGCAGGGCAGGGGTGTCAAACTTAAGGCTGGATACGGCCTGGGGGGTCCTTAAATCTGGCTTCGGGGCTGACCTAGAAATAGCAAAGGACTGGCCTGTAGTGCCTCTGGCAGCCAAAACAGAGAGCAGGCGTGGGTTCCGGCTTCTGTTACTGCCGGTTTGCTCAGGGACACCCATCGGGGGGGGGGGTGTGGAGCGAGGGGGACGCTATGCACACATGCACAGTAGTAAAAATTGCTTCTGTGCCTGCGCAGAAGCAAAAACCAAGATGGCACCTACGGCGCTGTCGGTAGAGCTGATTTGGGGGCGTGGCCAGCCAATTTACTACCTACTCGGCCGAACCAGTAGGGACTCACCTCTGTACGAGGCCGCGCAAGGCCTCTCTGCACCCTGTTTTTGGCCTGGATAGCCTCCTGCAGCACTCTGCCAGCCAAAATGGGGCGCGGGGGGACGCAGGGTGCTGCAGGAGGCATCTGTCCCATCTGTCTCCCTACCCTGGCCGTCCTCGTGGAGAACTATGATGTTGATCTGGCCCTCAAATAAACCCAGCGTGACACCCCTGGTTTAAGGTCTCCTGCTTGAGTAGGGGGTTGGACTATCAATCAGAATAGAGCTGAGAGGGATCAAAAATGCTGTTGCTGTGTGAAACTATGTGCTAGAATTTTGCCCCATTTTACGACCTATTGTGCCACAGTTGTTAAGCAAATCACTGCAGGTGTTATGTTAGTAGGACATCCAGTTCCCCTATTAACAGTGCTTGCCAGGAGGTGACAAAGAGAAGATCGCATGACCTGGACACTGCAACCGTCATAAATACGAGTCATAAAAAAGGGACTTGTGACCATTTCCCACACCAATGATCCTGGCAGCGTCCCCCATGGTCACGTTATCAAAATTCAGAGGTTTGGCAACTGACTCATATTTATGACGGTTGCTGTATCCGGGGGGAGGGGTGTGTGATGCGATCCCCTTTTGCGACCTGACAAGCAAAGTCAAGGGGGAAGCCAGATTCACTTAATAACGGTGTGACTCACTCAGTGGTCGGCTGCAACTGGTTTAACGACTGGTTCGGTGATTGTGCACTTTGCACACCCACGCCTAACACACTTGCGCACGATGGTCAAAATACAGCAGTTGGAAGCTCAGCTGCTTAGCTTCTAAGGCAGCCCGTAAGTAGAACAAGAGAGGCCCGGAAATCAGCTGAGCCAGAAAGAAGGAGAGATAGGACAGGATAGGATGGGTGGGCGGGGCCAGCTGATCGTCAGAACTACCAGTTCGCCCAAACTGGTCTGAACTGGCAGCAGTCCACTACTGGACTAACTTAAGAATTGCAGCAATTCATTGAACCACTGTGGCGAGAAGGGTTGTAATATGAGACCAACCTCACCAATGTTTTGCTTAGCCGCAGAAATTTCAGGGCTCCATTGGGGTCGTAAATTGAGGACTACCTGGTGTCAGGCCTGCAGCCATATTCTCTTCGAGCATTGGCCTGCCACTCTTTCTAATATTCTACTATGTCTTTTCTATTGTGGGAAAATGGGAGGGGGGATTGTACGGAGTAGATGCTATGTAGCCAAAACAAAATTCTTTTCTTTGAAAGCCAAGGTCATCCCTTTGTCTCTTCACCTCTGCACCTGAGCGGAACTGGATGGGTGGAACTGCCAGCATGGCAATGGAAGATTGGACCATGGGATGGGCTTGTGGGTGTGGGGGAAAGATCTTGAACTTTCAACTGGGTGGGGAAACTCAGGAAACTTTCAGATTCAGGTTTTCCCAGATGTGGCAACAGGGCTCTCTTAATAAATCGGAACTTTGAGCAATGCTTTTGCCTCGGACTCTGATTTACTTTTGGATGCTATTTGGAGGCCTGACACCTGAACCAATTCCAAGCCATGTAATTTCAGGTGGGACCTCCAGAGTGGATGACTCTCCTTGGATGTTACATTCTCAGGAAGGATTCCCATTGACTCTGGATGAGGATAGAGCAGTTTAATAAATAAATAATCAATTAAATCAATTAAACAAAGAAATAAAACCTATGTGTTCCAAAATATAACTTAACTTTGATGATTTCTATCATGGTTGTTCCCTGGAGCTGTTTAAAGAATCCTGGAAGAGCAGAAAAGTCGTTCAGGGGTGCAGAAGCAAACACCATACATGGTTACTCTAAACGTAAGAAGGGTTCTGGGAAGACAGCATGGCCACTCGAGGGATAGCTGCCTCTGGAGAGGACTGGGCCAGAAAGAAACCTCTGGAACCTCATTTTGAGAAGGTTCCTCTGGAGCATGAGTGGTGCAGCTCTCTCTCAAGCGCTGTGCGAAGAGCATGTTGGATTAGAAGGGTGGTCCCATCAAGCAAGGTTTCTAGAAGGGGAGATGGTCTTTCTTCCAGAGAGTGAGATGCATCTGGAGGAAAGCATGGACACTCTGGGGGAGTATATGGCTGCTTGATGGACGGAGAAGTCTTTGAGACTCTGCATCTTGGAGAAATATACGGAGGCTCCATATTGCTGGTCGCTGAAGGAATAACAGGAGGATCATGAAAAATATAGGACGGGTCCCAAGTGGAGGTGGTCTGTAGAATAGTATTCTTGAGCCTTGAGTGGAGGGGGTTCTAGAGGAGATGTGTATGGCTGTTCTGGTGGGAGGGGTATTTCCAGAGGTATGTATGGGGGCTCCAAGGGAGTAGATGGTTTTGAAGATATGTATGGAGATTCGAGAGAAGCAGGAGTTTCTGGGGGCATGTAGGGAGTTTGTAGAGGAGTAGGACTTTCAGGAGAGATGCATGAAGGGTGCATAGGAGCAGGATTTCCTGGAGATGTGTTGGGAGCTTCTAGAGGCGGCGCTTCAGGACCTCCTGGAGGTGTGCATGGAGTTTCTAGAGGAGCAGGAGGTTCTGGGGGTTTGTATGAACGTTCTAGATTAGCAGGAGTTTCTGGGAGTATATCTGGAGGTTTTAGAGAAGCATCAGCTTCTGGAGGTGTGTATGGAGGTTCTAGAATAAAAGGCATCTCTGGAGAATTATAGGGTACCTCAAGAGATGGAGGTCTCTCCTCGGGGATGTATGGTGGTTTTAGAGTGGCTGAAGTCTCTGGAGGTATATATGGATTTTCTAGAGGAACAGAAGTCTCCGGAGGGGTATATGGACGTTCCAGAGGAGTGGTGGTCTCCTGGGGAGTATATGGTCGCTCTAGAGAAGTAGTGGTTTCCGGAAGCACGTATGGGGGTTCCAAAGAGACAGAAGTCTCTGGAGGGATGTACGGAGCCTCTAGATGACCAGGGCTCTCGAGAGGGATATATGGGGGCTCCAAAGTGACTTCTGCTTCTGTAGGAACATACTCGGGGGGCAAAGCAGTTGTGTTTAGAAAGGGATATCCCATTGAGCTGTCAGTGGGTCCCGAGTGACTCAGCTTGTCAAGCAGTGGAGGCTCCAGAATTAATTTTATCTCTGTAGGAATAAAGGGAGATACTGGAGGTGATGGAGTTGTTTCTTCTGGCACATATGGAGGTTCTAGAAGCGTGGGAACCGTTTCTTGAGGGACGAATGGCGGTTCGATGACAAATGTTTCCTTAGGGGCATCAGTGGTTGGAACGGAACTGCTGTCTTCAATTTTATGCTCTGTTTCCTCCTTCGGGATCTCATGGCTTCCCATCTTTCTGGCGATCCATTCCAGGAACTGCTGAACGGAGGTGTAAATTTGGGGGTACTCTGCCCTGTCACAATCCTTCTTTGAGTTGGAAATGCCAACGATGTAGTACGGTGACTTCGGCAATGTTTTGCACATTAAAAGCCCTCCACCGTGTTCCTACAGGAATAAAAAAATGAAGGAGGTGCTTTTAATAATGAACGCTTTTACTTTGAGCATTTGTTTATAGGTAAAGGTTCCCCTCCCACATATGTGCTAGTCGTTCCTGACTCTAGGGGGCGGTGCTCATCTCTGTTTCAAAGCCGAAGACAGCCCAGCGCTGTCCGAAGATGTCTCCGTGGTCATGTGGCCGGCATGATTCAACACCGAAGACGCACAAAACGCTGTTACTTTCCCGCCAAAGGTGGTTCCTATTTTCCTGCTTGCATTTTTACATGCTTTCGAACTGCTACGTTGGGCAGAAGCTGGGACAAGTCATGGGAGCTCACTCCGTTATGCGGTGCTAGGGATTCGAACCTCCGAACTGCCGATCTTTCTGATCGACAAGCTCAGCATCTTTGCCACGGAGCCACCTCGTCTCCCACTGAGCCACCACGTCCCACGTTTCTTTATACAACACATTTAACATGGGAAGGATTTTGTAGCTCCCAGTGTTTTCTGTGGAGAAAGAGGTCCAAATGGCTCTTTGAGAGTTTAAGGTTGCCAACCCCTGCCCTAGTCTAATGAAAAGAAGAACTAGGGGTGACATGACATGAAAGTATTTGAGGGGCTCCTACAAAGACAAGGGGGTCATATTATTTTCCAAAGCATCAAAAGGCAAGACGAGAAACAATGGATGGAAACAGGAGAGAAGCAACCTAGAACTAAGGAGAAATTTCCTAACGGTGAGAACAATCAACCCACGGAACAACTCGCCTCCAGAAGTTTTGGTCTCTCCATCACCGGAGGCTTTCAAAAAGAGACTGGACAACCATTTATCTAAAAAGGTATAGGGATTCCTGCTTGAGCCGAGGACTGGACTAGAAGACCTCCAAAGTCCCTTCCAACTCTATTATTCTATATTCTGTGCGCTATGAAGTTACTGTCAACCCTGAAGCGAACCTGGCTGAGGCCATCTTTACAGCTTCAGGGTTCCCACTGGATGGGAGAGGGGAGGAAAATAGATAGCTGGTGGTTTGTAGCCAAAACAACAAGTTTTCCTGTGAGAACCAAGGACATTCGCCCAGTGGCTGGAAAAAGGAGGAGGAGGAGAGAAACCAAGCAACCAGCCAGCACCTCTATTGGACGATGTGACGGATGACTTGTGGGAAAGGAGAAACTTTCACTTTTAATTGCGTGAAAACCGTGGGAACTTTCACCCAATATGATGTATCCAATAAATTGTTCTTTGAGGAATCTACCTGCCACGGAGTTCTGCTTTCTATGCGTGCGTTACTTGACTTACTGACTGTTACCCAAATTGAGCACAACTCAAAGGAGATGTTATGTTCCTTGCCTTTACGAATGAAGTTCCTCTCTTGAAAGATTTTCTGGCTTTGTACTATTTCACACCACAGAGACCTCCAGGAGCCTCTCCTACCACGTATTTCCCTTGGATTTGGAATATTTGATTCAATTATTTGGCTTGGAGCTGTACAGGAAGACTAATATTCTCTTCTGGGCTTGCCTGCCTTACGATCTCTCCCGGTTGTGCTTTTCCACAGACGCCATTTCTTTGTACAAACTTATAGCTATCTCTGAACTTAATAATGGGCCCTAAAAAATTACCACCTGGTAAGGCATCCTCGGCCCCGACGTCCTCTACATCCAGCCTGATTACTCAACAGACACAACTGGCGTCATTTCTACAACCTAAAGCTCCCAAAGAGAGTTCAAAGGATTTATCTGTTCACCAAATGCTTCAAACTCTTTTAAAGGGACAGGATGAATTGAAAAAACAACTGACAGATTTAAATGACTAGCTCAGAGAAACGCAACAAACAAACAGAGAATAGGTGTATTGGAGGAGGGTGTGGCTGGGATGAGGGAGGAGGTTAAGACAATTCAGAAGGGGAATATAGAATTTGAAAATCATATAATAAAGATGGAATTTGAAATAATGTCTTTTTTCCTTAGATTCCAAAACTTGCCAGAAACAGAGAATGAAGATCTTAAGGAGATTATGACTACAATCTTAGCAGAATACATTAAAAGAGATAAACAACAGCTATGGTGGGATATTGATCTGATTTATAGGATCAATTCAGCATACGCTAGAACACACAATGTTCCAAGGGAAACCCATGTTAAATTTCTTAGAAAGACCACAAGAGATGAGGTCCTAGGAGCTCAAAGGGGGGAACCACTAAAATATAAAGACAAAGAAATAACCATTCTTAAACAGATTCCGAAGAAAGTAAGAGATAAGAGGAAGAAATATTCCTCTTTAGCAAAGAAATTATATAATAAAGGAGTCTGGTTTAGATGGTTATTGCCAGAAAGTATGCTGATTTTCTGGGAGGGCAGCAGAATTCGAATTAATACAGTTGTGGAGGCGGAGGCTTTCATTAAAAAACATAATGCCCTCCTAGACGAAACGGGGGACAGTACACAAGATATGAAGGAGGGAGGGGCCGAGGCTCTGCCAGCAGACAGGGGGGAGGATGCAACACTGAGAAGACTCAGGTCACAAAAATGTAATTGTTGGAAGTGATACAAAAAATGATTGAATATATTGATGATTTAATGTAAAACCAAAAGCTGCCAATGTTTATTCAAATTTTGATGTTTTCCTTTTTTTTCTTTGTAAAAGTTGTGAGATTTGGGGGGATTACCACCTTCAGCATGATGTAGCTGTCAAAAAAAATTTATACCTATTTACTCCTTTTCCTTAAAACATTAGTAAAAACCAATAAAAAATTTTTCAAAAAAAAAGATGTTATGTTGTATGAACATGGTCTGATTCCTTAGTATATGGTTTACATATCCTCATCATCTTCTCAACAACTTTGGGTGGCACCAGCAGTGGGTTTCACATTTTGATACCATCGGTTCGCACACACCCCCATCCCGCATGCCCGCTCACTTCGCGGGCACCCGCTCGCTTCATGGGCACATGCACCCCCTTTCACATATGCACCCAACCTTCCACGCATGCGCCTGGCTTCAAAAATGTGCCTAAATAGGACGGCATAGAGCCAAGGTGGATGGGCAAGCCCAGTTGCAGTTTCTGTTCAATGCATTGGGAAAAGCCAAACAGTAGATTCCTTGCCAAGTTAAGCATGTTGTATGAATTTAACTCTGATAAGATTATTTCCAGGACAGTATAAACTCCATTTGATGTTTAATGATTACAGAACTTCAGCGATTAAACAAATAATTGTTTTGAACATGTATTAACTGGACAGAGATTGTTATGTCAACACTGTAGCTAATGATGATCCGTTTTCAAGGCCTTGAAGTATAGACTAGATGGGCAACGATATTTACCTGGCATGAGTCACCATCCTTGTCCTTCAAACTTGCACAGAGTGTTTGTGGATTCATGCCCCCGTGGTACCACTCACTGCCGTTGCATGTCGTTGTCTCGAGAATGTTTGCTCTGGCTTCATATACTTCGGCGGAGATACCTGTGGGCAAAGCACGGACTTCAGTTGGATGGAGACAGAAACAGAGAGAGAGAGAGAGAGAGAGAGAGAGAGAGAGAGAGAGAGAGAGAGAGAGAAAGCAGAGAGAGAGAGAGAGAGAGAGAAACACATTCACGCAGAGACAGAGAAAGAAACACAGAGAGATAGAGACAGAGAGAGAGAGAAACAGAGAAACAGAGAGAGACAGAGAAACACACACAGAGATAGAGAAACACACACACAGAGAAAGACAGACAAAGAGAGAGAAAGAGAAACACACACAGAGATAGAGAAACACACACACAGAGAAAGACAGACAAAGAGAGAGAAAGAGAAACACACACAGAGAAAGAGAGACAGAGAAACACACAGAGCTAGAGAAACACACACACAGAGAGAAAGACAGAGAGAAAGAGAAACACACTCAGAGAGACAGAGAAACACAGAGAGATAGATAAACACACACAAAGAGAAAGAAACAGAGAGAGAAACAGAGAGAAGAGAAACACACACAAACAAACACACACAGAGAGAGAGAGAGAGAGAGAGACAAAGAAACAGAGAGAGAAATAGAGAGACAGACGGACAGACAGACAGAATATCCTAGTATTACTTGTGCATTGGTCCTTACAAGTAGTCATTGACTTACAACCATTCATTTAGTGACAGTTTGAAGTTTTACAACAGCACTGGAAAAAGCGACATGACCATTTCCCACACATAGGACCATTGCAGCATCCCCCTGATCACGTAATCAAAATTAGACACCTGTCATCTGGACACTTCATTGATATTTATGAAGGTTGCAGTATCTCAAGGTCATGTGACCAGCTTTTGTGACCTTCTGACAAGAAAAGTCTGTGGAGAAGCCAGATTCATTTAACAACTGTGTTACTAACTGCATTGTTTCGCTTAACAACAGTGACAGGAGAGATTGTAAAATGGGGCAAAACTCACTGAACTATCTCTCTAAGAAACCCGGAAGTGAAGATATATTCAAACTGCGCACACCAGGCGCAGGTGTGCCTGAAGAGCGGGCGTGCCAGTGGTGGGTTCCAGGAGCTACGGCCCGGTACAGTTGTAACGGTAGTAGCCGAGAGCAACGGCCACTGTACCAGTACGGTGGCTCGTTTGGCCTGCCCAGCCACTTGCGCATGCGCGCACAGCACCTGCGCGACCTCCGCCGAGCATCTGGGTGTTGCAGGGTGGTGGCATGCGCAGCGCACATGCCCAACTGGGACACCCGGCACCCTGCGCAGTGTACCAGTTGCAAAGGGATCCGGAACCCACCGCTGGGGCATGCGCACAAATCTCGCGATTACCAAAGCTGTTGTTAAACCGGGAGATCCCACCCCCGGCTGTCTCCCTCCATTCCGACTCCCTCACCGCTTGAATTCCAGCCACTGACGTAACAGATGGAGAAGGCTTCGGCATCCAAGCTGAACGGCGGCAAACAGATTGGCTGCACGTAGTTGTTGAAAATCACAGGATTGTCCAGTTCTATCAACGCAATGTCGTTGATCTTTGTGGTGGGATTGTAATCCTGGTGGAAGACGATTCGTTTTATTGAGCGTACCTGGGCTATGTCAGGCAACCGAGAAAGATCTGTGGCGCCCAACACAATCTTCCAGACTTTCAGAGAGCTGCAAATAAAACAAAGACACAAACGAAGAAATAGAGGATTGGATCTGTAGCATCCAAAGAAATCTGTAGAGGTTCTCGGCCCTCCAGGTCGTGGTTGTCCCAAAGGTGCTTTTTTTTCAGGAGGCAACTGGACTTCCTTGTTTTTTCTTTTGAAGACGTTTCACTTCTCATCCAAGAAGCTTCTTCAGCTCAGACTGGATGGTGGGGAATGGAAGGACTTATTACTCCTTGCAGACAGCTGGTCGTTTGCGTCCTTTTACAGTCGTTGAGGCCACTTGGAGGTTTGTCTGTGTCCTCAGGGTCACCTGAATAGTGCAAAGCCTGAGGACAAACTTCCAAGTGGCCTCAAGGGCTCTCTAAAAGGATGCAAATGACCAGCTGCCCGCAAGCAGTATCAATCCTTCCGTTCCCCACCATCTAGTTAGAGCTGTAGAAGCCTCTTTGGATCAGAAGCGAAATGTCTTCAAAGAAAAACAAGAAAGTCCAGTTGCCTCCTGAAAAAAAAGCACCTTTGGGACAGCCAAAGAAATCTTTCAGACAGAGTTATATCAGATTCCTAAAAATGTGTAACCCTATGCCCAGTGGTAAAATCTAAAACTTTTTGCGCCTGGTTCTGTGGGCGTGGCTTGGTGGTGGTGGGGTGTCATGTGACTGGGTGGGCATGGCTATCTAGTCATGTAACTGGGGGATCAAAAGCCAGAAACTCACTTTAACAATGTCCTTCTGGAGCAGGGTTGGACTAGATGACCTCCAGGTCCATTCCAGCCCTGGATTATCCTCTGAAGCTGCGTCTAGTGCCAGGTTTGTAGTCCTTCCTTCCTCTCCTTTTCTCTCCTTCCCTCTCTCCCTCTCTCTCTCTCTCTTTCTTTCTTTCTTTCTTTTTTCTTTCTCAGCATCCCCCACCCCCCATTTTTGGCCTGGTAAGCCTCAGAAAAGCCTGCTGGGAGTAAAAACTGACCCCCCACCGCGTTTCCAGAGAACCTGTAGTAAAAAAAAATGCTTAAAAAGTTTTTTAAAAAGTTCTGAAGATCAGCTGTGCGACATACGATCGTTGGACCTTTTTTTTTAAAAAAAAACCTTTTTTTAGAAGTATTTACTACCGGTTCTGTGAACCAGTAGCATTTTTCACTACTGGTTCAGGCAAACTGGCCCGAACTGGTAGCATTTCACCCTGGCTTATGCCCCTCCCCAAACAGAAAAATCTTTCCCCCAACAAACAGCATTTGAACCTCTCTGATCGGTACTCGGCCATAACGTGGTCTCCATAACCGTTTGGAAGATCTGAGGAGGATCTTAGAAATATTGAGGTCCAGACAAGCGTTTTACTAATTTAGCAACTGCTGTGATTCACTGAACAAATGGGGCAAAACACACTTAACAAGTTTCTGACTTAAGTTATTCGCAATCAGCGAATAAATTATACCAGAAGGCAGTGGCGTAGCGTGGGGGGTGCAGGGGGGGCCGGCCGCACCGGGCGCAACATCTGGGGGGGCGCCCAGACTCGCCCCGCGCCGCCCTTTGCCGGACTTTGGCCGCCTCTTTCCGCGCCCGGCTTGGCCCGCGAACTAAGCTCCCCAGCCCGCCCAGGCCCCTCCTGCGCACCGCCTACCTCCCAGCGGAGCCGGCAAGACCCACCGCGCCGCCCCCGCGGGAGCCGAAGGAGAGCGGCGCTGCGCTCCGTCTGCCCGCTGCTGCAACGCCACCGCGTCCTCCTGCTCCGCCTGGAGCGCCCCGGGGAGCCAGCGCCTTCCCGAAGCCCCCGGTGCGCCTCCCACCCCCGCGGCACCTGCTTCTCTTCAGTCGAGCCTTTTCCCGCTGCCCTGTCGAGCTCCTCCTCGGGAGGAAGGCAGGAGGCCAGCATGGAGAGCCTCACTTGACTGAAGCCGACCCAGGGGCAGCTGCAGTCGGGCCGCCCTCGGGTTAGGGGGCGCAAATTACTTGCCCCGGGTGCTGACAACCCACGCTACGCCACTGCCAGAAGGGGGTGTGGTTTAGATGGTTGATGCCTGAAGGTATGCTAATATTCTGGGAGGAGACAAGAGTTAGAATTAATACACCCATAGAGGCACAGGCCTTTATGGAAAAAAATAAAGCCCTCCTAGACAAATCTGATGATCCTCCACCAGATACACAGGACACGGGAGGGGCCGGAGCTCTGTCGGCGGGGGGAGATGGGGCAACATCGAGAAATTTCAGATCACAAAAATGAGTAAGAAAATCCACCTGACATAAACTGATCGAAATTATTAACTGAACTTACATGCTGACTATATGTTATTATGCTATTACCTAATAATGAACTATGTGCAAATGTATACTATGAGTATGGAGGGGGGGCGCACCTACCGCACACTGCAGTTGCCAAAACTTGTAACCTATCCCCTACCTTTTTCCTTTGTAAAAGATTAAAAAAACCAATAAAACTTTGTTATATATATAAAAAAAAAACAAGTTTCTGACTTAGCAACAGAAATGTTGGGGTCAATTGTGGTTGTAAGGTGAGGACCAACTGTAAACTCTTCCACCCATTTTGTGCCAGCCCTCAGCCTAATATGGTGCTCAGTTCTCCCCCCAGAAAAACCATTAAATACATCAAGGAAAAACGAACTCCAGTTTCCTTTTGAAAAAGCACCTTTAAGATAAATAATCCTCTAACACTCTAGGCTCTGGGGATTGGATGGATAGCTTACAAATACAATACGTGAAAGCAACAGCCTCTCTTCTTCTTTGTTATTTAATGATCCCATAATCCCCTGCAGGGTGGAGTCAGGGCAACTGAATGGAGCTAGCAGACTGTTTACTGGCCAGATGCCATTCCTGTTGCCAATCCAGAGTTTTGTTTGGCAGAGATATTCTCATTGTGCCCAGAGAGAGAAATATCTGCCTCTACCTAGGATCGAACTCACAGCTTCCTGATTGTGAGGTGAGAGCTCTACCTCTAGACCAACACACCACTGAAACCAATGTCTTCTCTGCTCCACAAATACTCAGCAAGTAGATGCTGATTTCTTTCTTACTTTTCCTTTGCATTGAAACAGTGTGATGCGGTAAGGATCCAATGAACGTCAACTACGGCTCCATCACAAGAATGCCTTGGTCCCTTGGGAGTGTAGATCTGGATACTGATGAGCCAGGGCCAGGTTCCAGGTAAGGCATGATGGCCATTGGTCACGTCCGTCCAACTTTGGTGCTTTGGGTGCATCCCACAGTCTGAGAAGAAGCCAAGACAGAAACGATCAGAGGTGAAAAAGGTCTTGGCCCCACCTGATTGGAGTCAGGCTGAAGTTGGCAGAAATTGTAGTAGCCCACCAGTGGCCATCGGAGCTGGTGGCAGATTCAGACAGTGAGGAGGTTGGGGAGAAACGTGGGCCAGTCCTGGAGTCTGGGGAAGGCTCTGATGAGGGCTCTGCATCGGAAACAGAGAGGGGGCCAGGGCCGTCTGACAGTTATCAGCTGCCTTCAGAGTCGGACATCAGTGAGGCAGACGAACAGCTGGAGCCTGTTCCCAGGGTGTGCATGAGCAGAGCTGCCAGGGGAAGGGAACAGTTAAGGAACAAGGGCCGACTCAGGAGTAAAGCCACAGGTGGACAGTGAATGGCCCCTCCTATAGGGAATAAAGAGGAGCGAAGGGGGAGTGGAGTTTGCAGGAGACAATCAGTTCGATTCATTAGGATGAAGATCTGTTCCTGACTTCTTGCCAAGTAATTGCTGCTACAGCATGCTGTTTAGAAGATATCGGCCTGGCAGCTCTCCAAGCCTGATAAAGGCCTGTAGTTGTGAAATCTCATGAAAGACTGTTGGCCGGGACTTTGCTGGAGAGGAATTCCCTTTCAACTAAATAAAAGAGGTTTTATTGGGACGAGGAGCCTGCTTCATGCTCTTGGGAAGCCTAGGGCAGAACAGAAATGGTCTTCCAAGAAGATCTCAAAACGTGTGGGTGGAGAAATGGTGGAGGTGATTTGTCAGAATTCTCTGGAGGAAGCAACATGTCTCCAAGGGCAGGACTTTTCCTTGACCCCCCTCTCAGGGAACTGGTAGTAAAGCGGTTAAGAACCCACCACTGGTGCTCCATTACTGGAGTTTTTTAAGAAGGGAATGAACAACCATTCGTCTGAACTGGTATTGGGTTGGACTAGAAGGCCTCCAAGGTCCCTTCCAACTCTGTTACTCTGTGATATATGTTCTCTGCTCTAATACAGCATAAAGAAAAGGAAGAGATAGAGAAGGACAGAAAGAAAGAAAAAAATAAAGAGAAGAAGCTTCCAAGTTCCTTTACAACAAAGGCAAGTATGGTTACGAAGTTATCTCTTACTTTATAATTACAATCCAAAGTTCACTTTTTTTCTATCGTCTAATTTTTTTTCTCTCTTAATCATCGAAACCACAACTCACAAGTACATTTTTTTTCCGGCTTTATGCAAAAGCTCTATAAGGGTTTTCCAGTCAGGATCAAGTTTATAGATATTGTCTTTTCTCTCATGGAAGAAATTAAATTCGCCCTCTCTGCAAATTCCGTCACCTTCTCCAACCATTCTCCATTGAGGTTTCTTTTCGAGCACCTAATAATTTCCCCACTAGATTCCAGTGCTCCTTGATCAGATCAGCTTAGCTTTCTCCATCTGCCCCTTTAATCCAGCCTCATTGGATCAATGGGGCGTGTTCCCAGGTATGCTCCGAATTTTGCAATTTTAGCTCAAGTATCGTCAAGGTGACAACTGCTTTGAAGCCCTTAAGGTAGACCCTGTCGGGGTGGGCTTCAAAAATTTCAGCAGCGGGTTCTCTGCCCGGTTGCTGGGAGGGCGCGGCCATAGTGGGCGTGGCCTAGTCTTGCACGGGGGGGGGGTTGCCTTCCCCAGCCTCTGGGAGGGTGAAAACCGCTTCCTCAGGCTCCAGAGGCCTATTTCTGGCCTTCCAGAATTTCCGGGAGGCCCATTTTCCACGTCCCGAGCCTCCGCGAAGGCCCTGCACTTACCTTGCATCCAAACCGGGCCGCGTGGAGACTCCTGGGAGGGGCAGGGTGGGGTGGAGCGGGAGGGGCGTGGCCAGCCAGTGGTGGGATTTGGAGGTTCTCCAAACCGGCCATAACGTTAGCTACAGGTTCTCCCAAACCCAGGCAAACCTGTAGCTGCCCACCCCCCATGGATGCCCTGAAGAATCCCGCCCCCCAATTCCTCCTTCCCCAGGCCCTCCTCTTACACTTTAGGTCAAAACTACATGGTCCCAACAACGACAGGAAGATTACGGCTGCTTGGATTAGCCAGCCCAAGCAAGGCTTTGATCCTGGGCTACAGTCCATGGCGCAGAATCCTGTTCTCTGTTGTTCAGAGCAAGGGGGCAACATCAGTGGGGTCTTCTGCGTTGCTAGGAGACAGGTCTGGGTTTGACCAATAGAGTTGGACTGGAATGAAGAAGTCATCCCTTAGCTAATAGTCCAGGGAGGTGGGGCTGGGGGTTCTATCAGCTATGTTCAGGACAGCCCATCTTATATGGATGCTTCTCATTAACTTCAAAAACAGGGCTGGTGTTCTGAGCTCGGCTTCCCCAAAAAGCACGAAGCAGATTCCCGGTCCCGACAAAACCCTTTTTATTAGACGAATGTGAATTCATATCATTCCCATTCAGCAAAGGCCTGGTAAACAGCCTTTCAAAGGTGAATTTATGACCACAGACTTTATCTAGCTTGGAAAGCTGCCATGTCAATATGATCCAAATGAGGTGCTGTGCAAGGAAAGACTTGGCACAGAGTCTCTGAGATTCACGGACAGATCTTCACACTCCTGAAATGAACGAACGAAGAAATTGTTTCCTGCAAAAGCCCCCCCTCCCCTTTCGCTCCTCTTTTATTTCCTAGGGCTTTTATATCCACCTGTGGCTTTACTCCCAAGTTGACCCTGATTTCTTAGCTGTTCTTTTCTTCTGGAAGCTCTTGCTGCCGTTATGACATGTAATCATAAATATATTGACCCTTTACTACATTTTTCCGTTATGATTTCTAATAAGAATAACTCTGGTTTAAATCCTGATCTTGGTCCAATCATTTCTTCCAACCACCTGTGGATAACTCGCCAGAATTCTTTCGCTTTTTTGCATGTCGCCCCCACAACTTCTGAAGGCAAGCCATTCCACTGGTTAATTGCCTTTACTGTTGGGAAGTTCCTCCTCAATTCCAGGTTGCTTCTCTCCTTGATTCGTTTCCATCCATTCTTTTTTCTTCTGACAACAGGTGCTTTGGAAAATAAATAAACGAACCTCCAAGGTGCCTTTCGAACTCCATTATTCTGATATTTTTTTATTCTGTTAACCTTTGGGTAAGGAGGAAAGATTTGAATCTGAATTTCCAGCACTATTATTGACTATACCTTATATTATATTTTCCATAATTTGATTCCTCTTCCTCTCTTGGAGATTGCCTTTTGTTTATCTTTGCTCTTTGCAAATTGTCTTGTTCTTTCCTTGGGAGAGCGCCAAAAGCATTAATGAGGCCAGTTTCTGCAGTGTTAAGTATCTCTTCACCGGACAAGGCTGGCTGACTCCCACTGTCTTTCTTTAACTTTCCCAAAGTTGAAAATGAGGAGGAGACAGCCACCTTGGGAGCTCGCATGTTAACAATTAAGGGTGTAACTATTTCCTCACAGAAGACTCCAATGGGAAAAATTTGAAAGGAGGCTAAATGTGCCTTCATCTTTTTCCAATAGTTTTTAGCCTCCTCACACGTCCACCATATGTGATATGTTCCGTGTGTTAATTCACATTTCCAACAATTTGGTGAAATATTTGCTGAGAGTTTTGCTAGCCTTGCTGGTGCTAGGTGCCGCCTGTAAAACATTTTGTACTGGTTTTCCTTGTAAGCAACCAATAGTGTCGTTTTTAAATTTGTCCCCCCAATTTTTTCCCATTTATCTAATTCAATGTTGCAGCCAAAGTTCTGTGCCCATTTTACCATTTGTTCTTTCACAATTGATCCAGGCTGCTATGAAAAATATTAGTTAAACAAAAAAGGATCCAATTGGAGTACTAAAAACTGATAAAATAAAATAAAGCCAGGAGACTCTACCGCAAATATGCTCTGGCTGCACCAGCTGCAGCTCTGTGCCCCCTCCCAAATTGTCTTGATATCTACCACGCCTTGTTAATCCTTACTACTTCCTTCTCTGGTATCTTATAGGACAGTTGGCAAATATAGATAATCTGTCGACTACTTGTTAGTTTTGGCTTGTTGGTTTTCAATCAATCCAAAGCTTTAACATGGTTTGCCATCTGACTTTATCAACTGTTCCACAGAAACGTTATCCTAGATCCGTGATGGAGAAGGTATGGCATGCGTGCCAGAGGTGGCATGTGTGTCCTCTCTCTGTGCGTTTTGGGCACTCTATCCAGAAAAGGTTAGTCATCATTGTCCTAGCCCTAGATCAAGCATCTTTCAAGCTATCTTGTTCAAACGCTTGAATTTGAATAAGTATCTAGTCCTCTTGCTACCAGGGCTTTCAGGATTTCTTCCTGATGCACAGATAGGAACAATAGTGGGAACAATAAAACAGTCGAACAACTTGCCTCCAGAAGTTGTGAATTCTCCAACACTGGAAGTTTTTAAGAAGAGATTGGAGAACCATTTGTCTGAAATGGTATAGGGTCTCCTATTTGAGCAAGGGGTGGACTAGAAGACCTCCAAGATCTTTTCTAATTCTGTTATTCTCTTATTTTTTTTATTCCGTTGCTATGTTATTAAACTTTCGATTAGGAGGAGATCTATACCTGTGTCTGAATTTGTAGTAAGATTGTTGACTACACTTTGTATTATGTTACCCATTGGAGATCATTTTTTCTTTATCATTGCTTTTTACAACTTGTCCTAATCGCTTCCACACCTTGGCCGTGGGAAATCGCAGAGCCTGACACTGGATTGCACACACAGACACTTGTGCACGAGATGCGCATCTTACCAGAGATTGGCAGTTGTGAATCCATCTGGGGGTGAAGTTATCTATCCCATTTTTTTCTACCTTACGAAGAAATAGGTTGTGGTCTACTTTGTCGAATGCCTTGCTGAAGTCTTAGTGTATTATGTCCACAGTATTCTGCTGGTCTATTAATTTAGCCATTATGTTGAAGAATGAAATAAGATTGGTTGGCATGCTGTGTTTTTAATAAACCAACGCTGGCTGATAGTTATTACTTTATTCATTTCTAAATGTTGGCAGATCTGTTTTTTAATTATCTTTTCCAGTATCTTCCCAGGTATTGATGTTAGGCTGATTGGCCTGTAGTTTCCTGGGACTGTAGTTTTCCTTTTTTGAAGATGGGTACCACATCAGCTCTTTTCCAGTCCTCTGGTAGTTCCCCGGTGTTCCAGGATTTTTGAAAGAAGTGGCGCAGTGGTTTGAGATGGCATCTGCCAGCTCCTTTAGAACTCTGGGATGTACTGCATCAGGTCCTGGTAATTGGTATTCATTAAGATCAGACAGGTGTTCTCTTACTATTGTCTTTTCTTTATCATTGCTTTATCATTGCCAATCCGCTCTCACAGGGAGGGACTCCTCCGGGTGCCGTCCACTAAGCAGTGTCAACGGGCAGCGCCCAGGAGTAGAGCCGCCTCTGTGATGGGCCCAACCCTCTGGAATGACCTCCCCCCTGATATTAGAACTACTACCGACCTCCGCTCCTTCCGACAGAAGCTTAAGACCCACCTGTTCCAATTAGCTGGCTTAACTGATTTATAGTCCCATTTTAAACTCTTATTGGGTAGTTTTTAAGGGTAATTTTAATGTTTATTTGTATTTTAATTTAAATATTGTACAGTCCATATCCTACCTCCTCCGTTTACCTATTTGTATATTTAAGTATATCTATATTTTGTATTCATACTGTTTTAATATGACTGTACACCGCCCCGAGTCCTGTTTAGGAAAGGGTGCGGTTTATAAATTAAAGTTTATTATTATTATTATTTTTACAACTTGTCCTAATCTCTTTATTCTCTTAGAGATTGTCTTTTCTTTGCTCATTGCTCGTTATAACTTCGCCTGAAACGTATCTATCACACTTACCGATCTTTACTACTTTCTTCTCTGGAATTTAAAAGGGCAGGTGCCAAATGTACCCAGTCTGTGGATTACTTTTTTGCTTTGGGTTGTTTGTTTCAAACGATTAATGTGGTCTGCCACGGTACCCTTTATCAACAAATACAATTCCACGGTTAGCCTAGATCAAGTATCTTTATAGATGTCCAAACATTAGTCACATGTTCTCTAACTTGGAAAGATAAACAGGAAATAGACATAATATAAATATTGGACTTGACTTGATGCATATCTAATGCTCCGTCCTCTTGTTTACCCAATGATGACATCCCTGTGAGGTGGGTTGGGTTGAGAGAGATGAGAGATCCAAAGTCATCCAGCTGATCATGGCTAAGGCAGGACTAAAACTAGAACTCACCTTCCTTCCCCTTCCCTTCCTTTTTCCTCTCCCTTTTCCATTCTTTCCTCTCTTGTTCCTTCTTTATTTATTCACCTCTTCCCTTCCCACACCATCCTTGTAGACAGGTGGATAATGAGGGGAACAAAATTCTTACAGCCTAGCTCCTGGTAAACCTGGATAGGCAGACCAGGTTAAAGATTTGAAATTTAATTTAATTTAATTTATTAAACTTCTAGACCGCCCCCTCTCCCCGAAGGGACTCTGGGCGGTGTACGGGTACAAATTTAAAAACCATACACTCGATAATATACATAACTAAAATTGAATTAAATATCCCCTGTACAAATTTATAAGAATTAAAAACTTAAACCTTAAAACCAAACCATAAAATTTAAAAATACAAACTGAGGTGGGAAAGCTGGAATTAGGCCAGGCCGGCTAGATGAAACAGGTGGGTTTTAAGTTTCCGGCGGAAGGAGCGGAGGTCCGTAGTCGTTCTAATGTCAGGGGGAAGGTCAGTCCAGAGGGTCGGGCCCATCACAGAGAAGGCCCTTCCCCTGGGCGTCGCCCACTGGCACAGCCTAGTGGACGGCACCCGGACGAGTCCCTCTCTGTGTGAGCGAATCGGCCGAAGGGATGTATGGGGCAGGATACGATCCCGCAAATAGCTAGGTCCTGTGCCATGGAGCGCTTTGAAGATGATAATCAACACCTTGAAACGCACCCGAAAAGCCACAGGCAGCCAGTGTAGCTCGCGCAAGAGAGGTGTTACGTGGGAGTATCTAAAGACTCCCGAAACTGCCCGCGCGGCCGCATTCTGAACCAACTGCAGCCTTCGGGTACATCTCAAGGGGAGTCCCATGTAGAGAGCGTTGCAGTAGTCTAGCCGGGACATCACAAGCGCATGAGTGACTGTGTGAAGGGCACTCCGGTTCAATAGGGGACGCAATTGGCGCACCAGGCGAACCTGGTGAAACGCCCTCCTGGCCATGGCTGTCACATGGTCGTCCATTGACAGCCGGGTATCTAGAAGGACGCCCAAATTGCGTACCCGATCCACGGGGGCCAGATGTTCGCCCCCAATGGCCAGTGATGGAGTAAGCTGGTTGAACCGGGGCGCCGGTAGCCACAGCCACTCAGTCTTGGACAGGTTGAGCTTGAGTCTGTTACTTCCCATCCAGATCCGTACGGCTTCCAAACACCGGGACATCACTTTGATCGCATCGTTGGGGTGGTTTGGGGTAGAGATGTACAGCTGGGTGTCATCCGCGTACAGATGGTAATCTCCCCCAAACCCCCAAATGATCTCGCCCAGCGGCTTCATATATGCATTGAACAGGAGAGGCGAGAGGACCGACCCTTGTGGCACTCGAGGTCGACCTCTGCCCCCCTGCCAATACAAATTGCGCTCGGCCAGAGAGGTAGGAGGAGAACCACCGCAAAACGGTGCCCCTCACCCCCAGCCCCTCCAGTCGATGCAATAGGATACCATGGTTGATGGTATCAAAAGCCGCCGAGAGTTCTAATAGGACCAGGATGGAGGAACAGCCCCCATCTCTGGCCCTCCAGAGATCATCCACCAATGCGACCAATGCCGTCTCCGTGCTGTGGCCGGGCCGGAAACCGGACTGGCGCAGGTCCAGATAATCAGTTTCCTCCAAGTGGCGTGGAAACTGTTGTGCCACCACACTCTCTACAACCTTCGCCAGAAAGCAAAGGTTGGAGACGGGACGGTAGTTGGCTAACAAAGCTGGGTCCAGGGAAGGCTTCTTGAGGAGGGGCCTCACCACTGCCTCTTTCAGGACGTCCGGCAGGAACCCCTCACTCAAAGAAGCGTTGACTAACTCCTGGAGCCAGCCTCGTGTGACCTCCCAGGATGCCAGTACAAGCCAGGAGGGACACGGGTCCAGTAAACATGTGGTGGCTCGCAGTCGCCTACGCAACCTGTCCATATCGTCAGAAGTAACAGAGTCAAACTCCTCCCAGAATGGAACCTCAAGACCCGCCTCTGACGTCCCCTCCAGACCACTAGTAGGGACCAACTCGCTTCGAATCTGAGCGATTTTGTCCTGCAGATACTCCCCAAATTCCTCTGCTCTACCCTGCAAAGGGGCTTCCCGCGGCCTCTGTTGAAGGAGGGAGCGGGTTACCCCAAACAGGGCGGCAGGGCGGTTATCTGCGGACGCAATAAGAGCGGCACAATACTGACGCTTGGCCACTCTTAACGCCACTAGGTAAGTCCGTAAATGGGCTCTCACCTGTGTTCGGTCAGATTCAGAGCATGACGATCTCCATCTGCTCTCTAGGCGTCTCTTGTGGCGCTTCATCACCCTCAGCTCCTCGGTGAACCAAGGAGCCTGGGTGGTTCGCTGCTGCAAGAGAGGCCGCAAAGGCGCAACCCGGTCCAAGGCCCCAGTGGCCGCACTATTCCATGCAGCCACTAGGTCCTCCATCCGGGTGCGGGTCAGGGCTACAGGAAATGGCCCGAGCTCCATCTGGAATCTGTCAGGTTCCATCAGGCGCCTGGGGCGGAACCATCTTGGACATTCTGAAAGCTGATCACCCAAAGCTAAAAAGTAGCCAACAGATTATCTGTATATAGCCCCAGTCCCATTCAATTCCAGAACAGGGCCGAGCAAATATTAGGAAGGTGTGGTGGATATCTGATCACCTTCTAAAGAGCAAACATTACGAAAAGACAATTTCCAAGAGAGGAATAGAAAGTATGGGAAATATTATATTTGGTGTAGTCAACAATGAGGCCAATAGAATTCTTACGTCTAGTTCTGAGAATAATTATGTATAAATAATTCTTCAATCCACTTTCTGGACATATTTACTAACCTCTGACTGCTTCTCTAATGTGACCGTCATTTCATGAATGTTTAGCTATAAAATAGGAACCCTTTTACTGCAGTTCAACCTTCCAATCATTTCCTCTTTTGGTCCCACCAGATTGATGTTTCTATGCTGAGAATGTGGGGACGCACCACTCTCCCTCGTCCCTTGTGGCAAATGGATATTTGTCTTTGTACAACTGGCAGATTATGGATAGATTCATTGGCACCAGTTTGGGAGGTTTCCCAACCAGAAAGAATGCATTGCAGGGTCTGAAACTGCTCCCCAGTTGCAAGCAGGAGAAAGAGGCAGCCAGGGAGAGGATCCAGAGCAGCAACATGGCAGTGTACTTGGCCACTTGGCCTTGGTAGTTGAACCCTTCTGCCTGAGAAAGAGAAAGAACAATGAAAAAGCTCAGATTTAGCAAGTTAACAAGGCCTTGAGGTTGGACTGGCAGGAAAGGAAAAGAAAGGAAAGGAAAGGAAAGGAAAAGGAAGAAAGGAAAGAGGGGAGGAAAAAGAAAGGGGGGGGAGAGAGAGAGAAGTGAAGAGGAAGGGAACTCTAATCAGACTCAAACAGGACTTGACAGCAGGAGGCTAAGCTGATGAGGATGAAGAGCAGAAGAGAGGAGGAAGAGCAGGGATGGTGGTGAGGTCGATGGTGGTTTCTCATGGTGGTTGACAGCTTCCAACCTACTTCTTCAAATATCCAGTTAGGATCAACTGGAGCATTGATTGCTACTGAGATAGCAGAGCCCTCTTCAGGAGACACAGGGAAGCCAACCACACACACACACACACACACACACACACACACACACACACACACACAAACCCCCCCAAAGGCCGTCTCTCTTCTTCTCCTTTCATTGTCAATGTCTCAGTAAGAGGGAAAAGATTACTATTACATGAGGCTGGAGAAGTAGCATGGCTGCCTAGGAGGGGAACCAGCATCTCCTTGGATGCTCTGCAGACCTTTAACAAATTATTCAGGGATTCATTTACTCCGCAGCAGAGGGATCTGACCAGAGGAGTGTCAGAAGGATTCTATGCTGGTGGGCAATTCTGGGAGTTGAAGGCCATTTCCCTTAAAATTGGAAAGGGTGAGAGATGCTGATCTATGTAATTTGTCATTGGAGATTCTCAGTCCTCCAGGTGACGGTTGCCTCAAAGATGCTTTGCAAAAGGAAACTGGACATTTTTTCTTTTTTCCTTGAAAACATTTTGCTTGTGACCCAAGAAGCTTCCTTGGTTCTCGGCCAGTGATTTGGGGCGACATCATTAGTGATCCAGGGAACTTGAAGTGACACCTAAAGTTGGAACATCTACACCTGGAAACGTTCCCATCGAAAGACTCCTTATATAGTAAGAGGTTTCTGGCAAGAAGGGATATCCAAATCCATTTCCTCTAGAGCAGCTTCTGTGAAGGTCTACCGGGCTGTTGACCTCTGCATTGCGTACAAATGAACAACCTGATAGTGAATAGAGTCCCTGCACACTCCTGCCACACTCCGTCATTCGCCCAAGATACTGTCAGAGCTCTGAGCTACTTTGCTTTCAGAGAGCAATGAGGACTGTGGTGTGGTTTACACATCCTGTCAAGCTTCGCTTTGGTTTAGGGATAATGAGACCCTGGACTCCACCCTTCCACGTGGGCCAAGGAACAATTTCTTGAAATCTTATTCTGGGACCTCTAAAACAGGGATGTGCAGTTCTTGGGAGTTAACTCCAAACGCCGAATGTGACTCGCTCAAGAGAGCAAATTATAAGCCCCTTGCTACTAAGGAAGTATTCTTCCATGGCGAGTTAGCAACATTGAGTTGGCTACAGCGTTGGCTACAAGGAGTTGTCCCAGGAAAAGTTGGCCATGACAGGTTGTCCTTGGTGAGTAGATTATGATCAGTTGACTGTGGGGAGTTGTGATAAAGCTGGAAGGCAAGCTAAATGGTGAACACACAAATGAAAGGACGGGTGAGGAAAGGGAGGAGAAGGAACGGGAGAACAGGAGGAAGCAGGAGGGGCTCCTCCCAATGCTCTTGCTAAGGTAACCTCTCCCTTCTGCCTTTTCTGGGGGGGGGGATAGCCCAAGGCAACTGAAGAAGGTCATAAGGTGGAGCTGGAGGAGCTGCAAGGGCGTGGCTGGGAAAGTGACCCATAAACTTTCAGTTCTCTTGTCCCCAAGGGAAGGGGAGCTGAGACCCTCAACAAATCAGGGCAACAGGGTAGTGTGGAGAAATGAATAAAAGTAATAAAAACTGCAAAGGTCTGCCTCTAAGAGACTCCTGCTCATCTGAAGCATAAAACCCTGTATTTCACTTAGTAATGGCCCAATCAGAAACCTCCAGCAGTCAGAACCCAACTTTCCTTCCCAGTATAAATTTTCTGCACCACAAGATTCAAAGAGTCTCTCAAAGGAAGGACAAACTGGCCTTGAACTAATACACTCCACGCTCTTTTTCATGACCGGAAAACCTGCATTGGGAAGGAGCTTGTCAAGGGGTCTAGGAAGCCCCCCACCCACCTCAGAGGCTCCCATCCCTGGACACCTCTGGAAAAGCCAGGTGTTGGCTCCTCTCTGCTCCTCCAGCCAGAAGGACCTTCTTTGTAGGATTTGCTGATTAGGATCGGTTGTTATAGAATTCCACCACATTTACTAAGAATGTAGAGTAGAAGGAAAAACGGAGGCTTTGAAATTGAGAAGTTTCTCTTTGTATTCTGCTTCATTCAAAAGAGTTTTTTCCTTTTCCCCCTTTATCCTACACTCCCCTTTCCCGTTTTCCTACTACCTTTATTGTCCATGTTAGACCATGATAATAAAAAAGGAGCCTTTTGTTTTAGGGCTGCTTCCCTTTTCACAGCCAAAATACGCCAATTCCTGGCGGAAAAGCTCACCACGATTCCACAATATATCTGCCCTTTCATGTTTCGCCATTTCTTCCAAAAGGTTCCTTTCTATGTCTTTCTCTGCCGAAAGAGAGGCTCTTGAAGTTAGGGCGAAGACCTCGACCTTCTCCCAAGAAAGGAGCGGAAAGCGGAGGAGAAACGGCCAAACTTTATTCCGGGGTCTCCATTCGGGACTGCTTTGCAAGGAAAAGGGGGATCCTCGTGACCCAGAGAAAGAAAGAGGGAGACTCCGACACAATCGGGGTTTGGGGGACCGGAAATCTGGTGGGGCTGCTTCGTCCAGACGTTCTAAGCAAGAGAGACGCGTGTTGGAAGGGAGGAAATGGCGTTTTTCTTCCCTGAACCGAAGTGGCACCTTTCCCGAGGAAGCCCAGCGGAGGATTCCCCCGGGAAGGCAGGGGGGGGAGGTGGGAAGAGGAGAAAATCCCTGCAGATCCCCTCCGTCTCTTCCTACTTTAGCTGAAGGCTTTCCGTTAGCTTCCCTTCGGATGGGGGGGTTTCTGTGACCCCAAGTCTTCCCTGTCTATGGGGTGCGCCTCTCCTCCCTCATCCAGGGCAGCCCCTTTTCCTACGGCAGGAATCCTCTATGTGTGAGTGTTCTGAATTAGGGGGAGGAAGCGTTGATCTCGGACTTTGGAGCTAGGAAGGGAAAGAACCAGCGGCAGCACCAATGGGGATTCTCCCTGTTTGAGCGTCATCGGTTTCCCCTCCAGGCCTGGCATGAACCCCCCCTTGAACTGTGCCCCCCCCACTGAAAATATTCCCCCCTCCGACTTTCTCCGCTTCTCTCTCTGCGTCAAACTCTCTCTTCCATCAGGTGAAGTCAAGGAAGACTCTGCCCGGAGACCGATGACGTGGCAAAAGGGAGATTTCTCATTCGTTCTTTCGCTTTTCTGGGCACTCCCTTTTCCAAAGTTGCAGGAAAACGCTTCCTCTCGCCCCCTCCCCTCCCCCCATCCCCAATCCAGGGACTGGGGCTGCTGACTCTCTCTTCTTTGGGAGGCTGCTAATGACTAATTGGTCCTGACTGTGGGGGGCTGCCTGTGGGAAAGATTGGGGTGCAGATTTTATCAGCCATTGTGGGGCCACTTGTCCTGGGATAGCAGAACAGTGAAGGCCTTGATGGAAGTCCAGGCAACCTGGGTTATAACAGATCTGACACGAACTTAATGGCATGGAATCAAACCATCAAGGCCAACATTAGAAAAAAGACCTGGAACTATTAGCAATGTGCTTTTTCTCGGCTCCCCCCCTCATAGGCATACCCCTGATTGATTGATTGATTGATTGATTGATTGATTGATCGATTTATCAATTGATGGGTTGGCTGATTGATAATACTGTGCAAAAGTGGATGTTCAAGTTTTTCTAGATTGATTGTACTGCAAAGTGACACAAGGACTTGGATCTTTGATAAGCATGTTTATTGGAAGGACTAAGAAAGTGACAGAGAAATCATTCAAGCAGTTACGTACAGACAGGCATCAGCTTTCAACCACAATTGGAACTGGAACTCTGTCACTAAGCGATGTTATGGTGAAGTGGGTCACACCCAATTTCCACAACCTTCAGGATGCTGCAATCATCATAAATACAGGCCAACCAGTCACATTTTGACCATGGGACCATGGGACAGTGCAACACTTAGACATAGATTGTAAGTAGGTTTTTTTTTAGTGTTACCATAAATTCAAACAGTTTTTAAATGGTTGTAAGTTGAGAATGACCTGTGTCAAATCTAAGCCCCATTTAGCATGAAATGAAATTTGATTCCTAAGGATCTTCTTTCCACCCACACAGTGCAACGACTGACAACTGTTCCTCCTCACTGCAGTTTCTTTCCCAACAAGTTTTAAATGGGTTGAAATCCGAAAGCCCTTCCGAACTGTGATCAACGAGACACCGTTTTAGCTGATGTGACATCATTGCAACCTTCATCTCATTATTGGATTATTTTATTTATTGGGTTTTCTCCATAATCTAAACAAGAAACTAATCAAACAGCCTGAATTTTCCCAAGATTGTGCCCCCCAAAATGATACAAATCAAACTAGGATTATAATAACTGCATTCATTCCAAATGTTGAAGAACTAAGCTGCTACGG